>OX380344.1:22870930-23470930 GCA_947425015.1 Pterostichus niger | reverse complement strand
ACGCTCTCATTTGTCATCGTAAAGTTGACGTTTTCTGTGTAACAATGGAAAAAGATGTTAAATGCGCGCATTTCCAATGGCAACGCACGAAAAAGATATTAAATGCGCGCGTATTTCAATAGTTACCAGGGAAACAAACAAAATAGAAACTTGCCATATTGGCAGTTGCCAGAACGAATTTATTTTCAGTACGTATACGGTTTTGAATAATTTGAAGATGTAATCGTAGAAAAAATTATGTGTGTATCACGAGCGTAAAGTGTCTTTGTTTTACCTTCGACTCGCGCTGCAATTACCGTGTTCGAGTAACATAATAAGTGGAAATTTTACCGTGTCAAAAATGTCTGACATGTAGAAATTATTTATTACTGTCAATTTTATTTACTTGACACAAGTTGCCATGGAAATATTATTCTATCAAAACTTGATTATTTTAAGCAAAATATAAAACCTAAATTATTTTTACTTTTTGTGTTAATATCGTTACGATTTTCTTTCCGAATCTGCCCTCGAGCATTAATTCATATCCGGAAATTTTTTTATCGTGCATTTCAACAACGTAATCTGCACTCGTATTTCATTCGTGCAGATTAATACGTTGTTGAAATGCGCTGAACAAAATTTCCGGAAAGAATCAGAATATTATTTTTTATTTGAGTTCTGTAAACGGAATGGAAAAGTATAATTTATTAAATCTTCAATTACAGAGCATAGAGGAGTCATACTTCAATTAGAATAAAAATCGTATTACCTTATCTTTAATAATTAATAATGTATGAAGTTATAACATAATTATTTAATTTTGAGCATAAAATTTATAAATTAGCACTTAAATCTTTTTTATCTGATACATAATCGTTTCCATGAACCATATTTAATTAGCTGATCTGCGGCATAATTGCAATCTTCTGCATCGAACCATAAAAAACACCAATTTATTTTTACTTTTTTACGGAGCCTTACGCACACCATCCAAGCTCAAAACTACAATCGCATTCCTCATTTCTCATTCGACTATGTTTAGAATGTGTGACTGACACATGTCGCCACGCTCTGATAGACCCTGAAGAGACGGAATGAAATGAGGAGCGACGTCGACATTCACAAGACTAGTGAACTCGAGACAGAGAAAGAAAGGTGTATTGTAGACTGTCCTTGTCTCGTGAGGATAAATTGGAATGAGCTTGAGAGATGAGTGGTCAGTTTTGAGCCGGAGCTCAAAGAAGAACAAGAAAGGAATCTGTATTTAGTTGGGTAGTAAGGTATCTTGGTTACTATTTTAAAGATTAGATAGTTTGGTGTATTGAAGAATTAACTTGTTGGCTGCGTCAGACGATATTCTGAATACGTCAAATATATTTTACGAATGAAGTCTGCACATTTTTTTCATCGTTGCTATTACTATCGGTCGTAAATAGTTATTTGTGTAGATGGCTCAGTGGTATCGAGTCGGCCTGTGGATCTTGAGAACCCTGGTTCGATCCCCACAGCTGACAAACAATTTTCACCAATTTAAAAATCTATCCCTGTGGCTCCCTCTCCACTAATATCTTTGAGGGCCGTGATTTGACGGCTGGTAACCGCATTTCACGCGACAAAATATATCACTTACCTAGATCTGCTTAGGCAGAGTGCCACACCCAGTAATGGGTAAAAGGCGTGATGATATATTTATTTTATTTTATTTAAGTGATTCTTTGTTACTCGAACACGGTAATTGCAGCGCGAGACGAAGGCGAGAGGTGCAATAGTGTAAGAGGAACAAAGACACTTTACGCTCGTGATACACACATATTTTTTTCTATGATTGCATCTTAAAATTATTTAAAAACGTATACGTACTGAAAATAAATTCGTTTTGACAACTGTCAGTATGACAAGTTTTTGTTTTGTTTGTATCCCTGGTAACTATTGAAATAAGCGCACATTTAATATCTTTTTCACGCGTTGCCATGGGAAACACGCGCATTTAACGTCTTTTTCGCGCGTTGCCATTGGAGACGCGCAAAAAGATATTTTTCGATTGTTCCACAGAAAACTTCAACTTTACGATGACAAATGAGAGCATACTTGTCAACTTTTCATAGCAATCGTAGAAAATAGTTATTTACGAACTAAGTGCGGGAAGACAATATTCTCGCATGAGCGCATTTTTGAAGCACGAGCAACTGCAAGGAGCGAGTGTCTTGAATAGCGCGAATGAGCGGAAGACGTCTTCACGCACGTAGTTTGTATAATATTTTTAGTTCGAGTACTGGTATTTAAAAAAAATACATCTTTAATTTCAACTTGTGTGAGTACACCAGAATCTGCAAATTATACACAATCTTTATCAATTGCAAACCAAGCTGTACCAGGAACTTCGATTTCTAATTGGCAAAATTTTACTATAAATGTTTATAATAACACTTGTAATAATTGTGGCTCTTCTCAATCTAAAAATATTGTCTTTTAATCAAACCTAACCTAAAATAGATTAATTAATTTAAGCATTTTATGTTGTTATAATTTTACTTTTCCATTAAACTAAGTTGTTATATTCCACAATATGTGTTTAAAAAAATTATTTATATAGTATTAGTCGCGATTTTTGTTTGATTACAATCTGCAAGAAGTTGTATCAATGACGTCTTTAGTTTAGAGGTTGTCAAATAGATGGCACTGATGCTGACAAATGTTGATAGAATTTTAACAAATTACTCTTATTTTCCAAACTTTTAATAAAGGAAAATTCAGGAAAGGTGTATTTTATAAATTAGATTTTATTATTATCAAGACAGATTTATTTTAGAATGTTCCAAAGGGCCAGTGTTTTTTGCAATTTTTACAGCCGGGAAGTAAAAAATTATTTTAACACTCGTTGCAATTAGCTACTGCTAAAATGCAAAATATTTGTTGATATAAATTTTAAACAATATTACCGTTTCTTTGGTTACAAGACATAAACAGTTTTTAAATTAAAATTAGTAATTAATTTTGCAGTTATTTAATGTACATAAAATAGTTTCGTATAACAAGGGTGAAGTGCGGTTACCAGCTGTCAAATCATGACCTCCAAAGTTATAAGTGGACGGTAAACTACAGAGGTTATTTTAATATAATAGAAAATTGTTTGTCGACTGTGGAAATCGAACCCGGGTTCTCAAATCCAAAGTCCGACTCGATACCACTAATCTACCTACCTCATAGAAATAATTATTATTCACTGAAACTTTTTGAGATAGACTAGAATCGAACTTGAATCTCTCAGGTTACAGGCAATTAACTTACGCGCCAGACTTCGTCTAGTCAATCAATTTAGTTCAACAATTCTGAAATCAGAATAATTATCTTAATATGTTTCTTTTAATTGTTCAGTAATTAATTACTAGATTGCTAATTACATGTTGTTATTTTATCTATAAAATATCAAAGCCAAATATGGCGGAAAATTAGATTAACGATTAACTTTCTTCAGATATTCGTTACAATTAATAATATTCATAAAAAAATATTTCTTTCTTGACCGTGAGAAAAATGATTCAATAATAAATTAACTTTCAAGTTCAATAACAGTATTTGTGTTGTGTTTTAGATTTAATGAGATGCAATTGGAACAAAATATAATTAGCATATTACACCATCGGAAATGTAACTTACAGAATTGAAGATAATTATTCTAATAAGACTAAAATACTTTTTGATCTAATTTTAATTGCGTAGTTCATTTCTCTGTTATTCAAACAATTTTATTTCTAATTTGTTTCACTTTCACCTTTACGGAAGTATCTATTATACTTAGTGATATGTGACACTGTTGAATAAGTAGTAATTACTTGGGTTACAAAACTTTACAGAAAAAAATATCTTGAGGCTATTATTTAAACGTTACTTTAATAATAGGAAAAGGGTAAATTTCTTGATATATGGATCTCCCATACACGTGCTCAAATCTGCAGATTCGATTCAGATTCGTGCGAGGGTCAAAACAAGATGAAACCCAGAAAACACAAATTAGCAGCGCTTCTTGTAATTCTCTTATTACAAGAGCCTGTAGAGAAAGCTAAAAAACGATATTGGGTGAAGGAGTGGTTGTCACAAAGGGACACTTTGTCTCACATGATATTAGTGCGAAAATTAAAAGAATGTGCGAAAGATGACTTGAAAAATTACCTACGAATGGACGAAACATGTTTTTATAAACTTTTACATTTAATTAAACCATACATTTGTAAGAAAAATACGGTAATGAGGAGAGCTATTTTCAGCTGAAGAACGATTGGTTGTAACATTGAGATATTTGGCAACCGGGCGAAGTTTGGAAGATTTGAAATTTTCTGCAGTTATTTCACCTCAGGCTCATGGAAAAATATAAATGCTATCAGAACCATTACCTGAGCGCTTTGATTTGCGAATTTTCTTCAATTCTTTTCTAAACGCACTTCGCAGATTGTTAATTTTTTTCTTTACTGTGTCCACGGTAGCATTTTCATCTGTGGTTTTGTAAAAATTAAGTAATTTTTCATACCCTTTATTTTTTTCGCGTTTATTGGCACAAGATTTTCCTTTAACTTTCCACAAGCATGGCAATTGTCTATATAATTCAATGAATTCTGTCACGAACTCAGTTTTATTTTGCGCTGACATTGTGAAAACTGACCAAAAGATTCGAAATCTACCAACTGGTTGGTAGATTAGGATTGACGATCTGAACTGCGGATTTCGCGACACACACGTCAGTTCTGTATAAACTGCAGGTCCAGACATGCCGACGACCGGCCGGCGGCCTGCGTGTGTATTGTAAAATTTTAACTGTCGATCTGCATAACTGCAGTTCGTAACTGCAGGCCAACTGTACGTGAATGGGTACCTTTAGTTGCAATATTTTTTGGAGAAAATATAATTTGATTCCATAAGATATTAGTTAGGTTATAGCCACGATAACTTGAGACTGACAGATGCGTGAACTGAGTATACTAGCAAATCTGAAAATGTTGACTAACATAAGCACGTGTTTCTTGTTCTTTGTTTGGAATATCTTATGAATTCACTTGTTTAAACAATTAGATCAGTTACTGTCAGACTTTTACTAATTATTACTTGCTTCTCTAACTTTGTTTAACAATGTTTCTTTGTTATAATTGTTTTAGTTTGTTTATGTAAAAATGAATTTTACAAAATACGAATTAGTTAACATGATATTTATTCTTGGTGAATTTTAACCTACTTTCTGTGTGTGATTATTTATTAATAAATACATGAATAGTTTTTTAATTTACTTTTTTAAATAATTAGATAATAAATATTATTTGCTTCTCTCACTTTGTTTATCAATTTTTCTTTGTTCATCTTTAATTAATTTGTTTATGTAAAAATGAAATTTACAAAAGACGAATTAATCAACATGGTATTTATTCTTAGTGAATTTTTCTATGCTTAATTATTTATTAATAAAAACATGAATAGTTTCTGTACCGATCATTTTAGGACTATAGTAAATAAGAATTGTTTTAAAGAGAAACAAAAGATCTTTAAAATTTTGCATAAATATACAGGTGTCCCAAATAACATTTAAGTTCTTGAATATCTTGAAAAGAATGCATCTTAACAACAAGTGTGCCGAATCAAAATCTTCATAGTTTTGGACGGGACATCGGACTCTGACAAGATGACCCCCCATATCCCTAGGGGGGGGGCTGGAAAGGGGGTCGACTTAAAAATCTTAAATGGGAACCCCTATTTGTTATTGCAGATGGCGCTGGAATCGTAAAATATGACTGCTAGAAAAATTAACTAATTAATATTGTGTCATTTAAACTTGATAAAAAATGACGTCTGTTGATTCAATAAATGAGGAGTAACATTTCTACAGTTTTATGTATTTATTGAAACAACAGACGTCATTTTTTATCAAGTTAATGACACAATATTAATTAGTTAATTTTTTCTAGCAAAGTCATATTTTTACGATTACAACGCCACCTGTTGGGTGTACAAAAAAAGTTTCCGAATAAAACCAACATACTTTTTTAAGCTCTTTCCGAATCTGCAATAACAAATAGGGGTTCCCATTTAAGATTTTTAAGTCGACCCCCTTTCCAGCCTCCCCTATGGGTGTGGGGGGTATCTTGTCAGAATTCGATGTCCCCACCAAACTATGAAGGTTTTGATTCGGCACACTTGTTGTTAGATGCATTCTTTTCGAGATATTCAAGAACGTAATGTTATTTGGGACACTCTGTACAGGGTGTTCCATTTAAAAACAAAAAGTTGCATATCAATGCGCGAAAATGGAACATCCGCTAGAAAATCTTGTACTGCAGATATGTATGCATATTAATTTAAAATAAACATTTTCGGGAACATTTAAAATAATCGAATAAAAAATATACCCTATATACTAAAACTATTTCTATGTCTGAGTGGTTCTCATCGCACTATAAGTAGTTACGCCCTCTGCACTGTAATTGGCACTTAGTTCCTGTTGTGCAGAGCAACGAAAATAAATAAAACAAAACCAATTCATCGCAAAACTAATAACAAAAAGAACAGCTATAATTTTCTCCAACGTCCGCATTTTTTAATTCACCACCTAACGGATTGCATTATCCGTGACCTGCCTTAACGGTCACCAGCGCCGGCGGTGCGTGTAGGAGACAGGGGCCACCGCCAACCGAAGTCAAGGTGAAGGAAATTAAAGTGATGACTTCTTGTGTTTAACTTTCACATCATGTGTCTGTTTCTGCTGCTACCGGTTCCAGTATGAACACACGAGCATGTAAACGTGCAAGACATACAAGTACATGTATGTGAATAAATAAAAATTGTATAACTCTTCGCGTAATTGTTATGTTTGTTTGTTTACAGTGGGCTTGTTATCTAGTGGAAATAGTTAAATGTCAGACTTGAATGAATACTATTTTAAATAAGGAAATAAATGTTTTGAATAATGTATGTTTTTTGCAATTGAAAAATAAATTCAAGGTGCCCTATTAAAATTGTGCCAACATGCGAAATAATTTAATTAGTATTATTAATACTTAACAATGGGGTCATACAAAAATAAAAAAGTTTTGTGTGTCAAAATGAGATATGTTGTTTGAATGATGTGCCAACTAGGATTTGAAATTAATTCCTATTAAAAAAAAGACGTGAAAACTACACTTACATATCGTCGGCTTACAAGGAAAAGGCACTAAGTCATTTTTTTGATGTTTATACATAATTATAAAAATAAGTCATTAATACAATTTTCAAGTTATGACGTGCCACTTGCAGAAATATTATATGCAACCATTAAACTAAAAACATTTTTAATCAATAAACTGTGTAAACTCTAAATTGAAGTAGAAAAGATACAAATTCTTAAAATGTTATTTTCCAAAAGTAACATACTTTGTTTTTCCTTGCCGACGATATAATATGGTAAAACGGCAATTTAAAAAAAAAATAAAATGTGGGATCATTTTATTGCTGATTATCAACTTGAATTATAGAGGAAATTCGCCAGGAATTTAATCTGCGATCTATAATTTCCGGTCATATGCTCTTATCCAACTGGGCTGCGTTTTCTAAAATAATTTAGGAACAAGAAATATATTTTTCTTCGATTGCTATGAAAAGTAGAAAATTAAGTTTTCATTAGGCATCGTAAAGTTGATGTTTTTTTGTGGAACAAATAAAAAATAACTTAGTCGCGCGTCTCCAATGGCAACGCGCGAAAAAGATATTAAAAGCGTGCGTTTCCCATGGCAACGCGCGAAAAAGATATTAAAAGCGTGTGTTTCCGATGGCAACGCGCGAAAAAGATATTAAATGCGTGCTTATTTCAGTGGTTACCAGGGACACAAACAAAACAGAAACTTGTCATATTGACAGTTGACAGAACGAATTTATTTTCAGTACCTATACGTTTTTTTTTAATAATTTAAGATGCAATCATAGAAAAAAATTATGTGTGTATCACAAGCGTAAAGTGTCTTTGTTACTCGAGTACGGTAATTGCAGCGATAGCCAAAGGCAATTACCGTGCTCGAGTAACAAAGAATCATTTTACGCTTTTTATACACAAATAACTATTTTATAGAGTTTTAGTTTTGATTTGTTCTGAAAATAATACAGAATTCTTAATTGATTTACTTTCAAAAAAATGTCTGGAGGTTTGAAAAATAAAGTAGATAAATTTGGTAATTTGAGTTAATTTAACAATTAATTTTCTCGTAATTACGAAGACTAATTTATAACAATTCACTGAAATAATATATAATTTGCGAATAGAATTGCTGCAAATTATAATACTTACGGTAATAACATAATTATACTAACCAATTAAGTAAAATAATGAAGAATAATTAATTGGAGTCGAAATAAAAACTGAACGAGTTTGTTCAAATTATAGCAAGTTCAACATTCACCACACAAAAAGAAAACAACAAAAAAAATAAATAAAAATAAGAAAGTGCAGCTATGTTTTATCTCCATGTTGATGACGCCTTTGAAATGCGATCGTAGATTTTTCATTTTTGTTTTTATCTCAGGAATGTTGTAATCTAGCGCCATCTGTATTATGGAGAAAACATAATTTATAATTAAATTTTGCGTGAAAATATAATTGCTTTTTGCATAGTTAATGTTTTTCTTTAAACTCTATAGGTGATGGACATTAATAGAAAAGATGTTTGAAAATAAATTGTTGGAAAATTTCTCTAAAAAAATAATTAATTATACTGTCCGCGTGCGCACAAAGTCATTAACTTAACAACGTTTCAGACTCGGAAATATAAATAAAATTATAACTTTTTACGTAAATAACTATTATTTCATTCTGTATCGTATTTCCATGTTTACAATAATGTTTTCAGTCTGAAAAGTGATAATTCTTTATGTTTTCTTACAAATATTTGAATATAATTTATAGTAATTTAAATAAAAACAACAAAGACAAAATTAATTGTCTATTCACTTGGTGAAACTAGGTTTAATAAAATATTAAAATAAACACTTGTCTTAGTCTCACAATAAATTCAGCCTCCAAGTCAACTTATCAGGTCATCATCTCAGGCTGGGTTATACCATTCTGATGAGCTCTAATAACAGCGAAACGCGTGGTTACTAACTGTGCTGGCCAGCCTCTGACGATGACCTGATAAGTTGACTTGGAGGCTGAATTTATTGTGAGACTTAGACAAGTGTTTATTTTAATATTTTATAATTTATAGTTTTAATTTTACATTCAATTTTTAAAATATTCCTGTACAATTTTGAGCAGTGTAGAAAAATCTGTGGACTATTAAATTAATCTAAGCTTTCTTTAAGAAAAACAATACATAAATATTTAATTCATATGCAAATAAAGTGTGCACTCAATTTAATATAAACAAAAGCAGGAAACTTAAAAACAAACAAAAACGCAAATATTTAATTTTAATTTCTGCATTTTGTTTCAAAC
Source organism: Pterostichus niger (assembly GCA_947425015.1). Taxonomy (NCBI): domain Eukaryota; kingdom Metazoa; phylum Arthropoda; class Insecta; order Coleoptera; family Carabidae; genus Pterostichus; species Pterostichus niger. The sequence goes on along the minus strand of OX380344.1, from coordinate 23,461,503 downwards.
TTGTATCTGGGACAAATAATGAAATGCCATAGAAAAAGTTCTCTTCAAATTATCGACAGATTGTGAAGAACCAATTTTTGCCCACGTTGCAAATGATGAGAAAGCGAATCTAAATAGTTTCTTTTTTAATATTTGAATTAGCATTGTTAAGTATCGTATTTCAATTGAGATAATCATTTGAACATGACTATAATTAATATTATTTGATATTCAATTATTTTAATTTTGATTTTGATTATTTTATGCAATGAATTATCCATACTAATATATTGATGATATTTTATGTTTATTAACTTTAAGTTCTTTTTGACTATGATTGATTATTTAAGTTAGTAAAAGATCCTTTCATTTAGTGTTACAATATTTATATTTTAACTTGAAAATTTTTAGAGATGCACAGACCGATAACTGGTAATGAGTTTAGATTTTTAGTATTTTGTAAAACAGTAAAATGGGGTAGGTGGCTCAGTGGATCTTGAGATTCCCACAGGCGACAAACAATTTTCACCAATTTAAATCTACTCCTGTGGCTCCACCACTACTAATATCTTTGGAGGCCGTGATTTGACGGCTGGTAACCGCACTTCACGCGAAGAAATATATCTCTTACCGAAATCTGCCTACGGCAGAGTGCTACACCCAGTAATGGGTAAAAGGCGTGATGATATATTGATTTATATTTTAGTAAAACAGTAAAATTATTTTTTTAAATAACCATTATATAGATAAAATAAATGGCATTCTACCGTAGCAGATCTCGGTAAGTGATATATTTCTACGCATGAAGTGCAGTTACCAGCCGTCAAATTACGGCTCCCATAGATGTTAATGGATGGGGAGCCACAGGAGTAGTTTTAATTTGGTGAAAATTGTATGCCGGTTGTGGGTATCGAACTCAGGTTCTCAAATCCACAAGCCGACACGATACCACTGAGTCACCTACCTCAGTAATTTGCAAAAAACTGATTCCCCATGTTCAACGCCTATCTCTACTTACTTGCAACATATGGTATGAATATTTACTAAAAAAGTAACATTAAAGTATAGTAATTCTGAAACAATACAATGAATAAACTAGCGGCATTTGTCTCATAAATCAAAATAAGCATAACCCCTCTCAGTTAATACTAGCGAAGCAATACATTCACTAACTTAATTGCCGCAACTAAAATAACTGACAATCGCCTACCGCTAATAGCGCACATTCAGGAATTCAGCACCTTGGCAACGAAACAATAAAAGCAAAATAAAAATGCAATGCTGGAAGCATCAAAATGCAATAAAATAATGAACGTTGTTAACTGAAGCAATGCCAATCGCGGTGGCCTTGCCTTATTATGAAGAAAGTGTGCATTGAACGAATTAATTGCCATGGCAAAATAGAGATCGGTCATTTGTTGTGAATATTGGATGAAGTTTACTTAAGGAGTAGTTTTGTCTAACTAAACGGCAATTAAAATAGCTGTTATACGAAATTGATCAATTCTCTTGGAATGTTTAGAAATATAAGATGATAAGATTCTATCACAGCAACGAAAATACCCATAGAATATTGGGTCCAAACAAAGACTTATTAACAACAAAGACAAAATTAATTGTCACCAATACTTGGTGAAACAAGGTTTAATAAAAAATATAAAGTAAACACTTGGCAATATTTCACAAAATTCAGCCTCCAAGTCACCTTATGAGGGCATCGTCAGAGGCTGGCCAGCACAGTTAGTAACCATAGACGCGTTTCGCTCTTATTAGAGCTCATCAGTATGGTATAACTCACTTCTTCACCTAGAACAAAGTTCACGTGAAGAAGCTGGTGACAAAGAACTGTGCCAGCAGAGAATAAGATCTCTAACAGGTAAGATGACATGAGAAGTTCTGTGGAACAGGTCATGCCATCTACCGAAGAAAAGGGAAGCTTCTATGGTTACTAACTGTGCTGGCCAGCCTCTGACGATGCCCTCATAAGGTGACTTGGAGGCTGAATTTTGTGAAACATAGCCAAGTGTTTACTTTATATTTTTTATTAAAGACTTATTATACATAAAGAGTACCACAGTAGGGCCAGATCTATACATATCCGACAAGTGCTACAATACATCTACAATTGTCTAAAGGACAGCATTATTAAGTTCAATAATTTTTTTTAATAGTTACATAATTAAGATAAGATATTTTTTTGGCTGCTTTACAAAATACATCTTTGGGGGCCGTGATTTGACGGCTGGTAACCGCACTTCACGCGAAGAAATATATCACTTACCGAGATCTGCTAACGCAGAGTGACACATGCAGTAATGGGTAGAAGGAGTGATGATATATTTATTTATTTTTATTTATTGTTTATAGCATGTCAATTTAAGAATACAAAAGTGCAAATAATACATAAGTAAAAAAAAAATAAAAACATATTAGACGTAGTCAAATCCAGTACCTTTCGATCCAGCTGTGATTGAAATATTCATTTACTGAATAAAAACAATAATTTATTAAATTAAGATTTTATACTTTCATGTGGCTATATCTAAAAAAAAATAGCGAGATATAAAAAGTGCTCAACACGACAATCAATTTCTCGCGCTTAATTGATTTATAAACAAATTATCAATAATTTTAAAATTTCAAAAATTTTCCTATAAAATAGTTTTTGAACAATATCTCAAAAACTAAACGTCATACGCCCTTGGCAATTTCGCCATTGGATTCAACGGTCCGAAATACATATGTATTTTTGTTACAATATTCGTGCAAAAAAGGATTTTGGAACAGTATTGTTATTTTTTTATGGTGGAATAGAAAATATTACACTTTCGGAATGAGATTAAAAAATTATAGCATGTCATTTAAAAAAAATCTGATGTGGACACCACATGACTTCCTTGTACGCGTATTAAACTATAGATATTTTTTTAATTGCACATATTTGACATTAAATCTTGTATTTTTTGTTCTAATCCATAGCAAACTTATTTTTTTTTAAATATCAAAAAATATATAATATTTAAATTTAGATATCTCGTTTATGCAAAAAGCTAATTTAAAAATTCTTAATGTGTTAGACGCAGAATTTAATTCTCTAAAACTTTTATTTGCAGCATTTATTTCTAAAATTAAAATAATACCATTTTTTTCACGGAAAACTGTTAGCAGCTTCTTGTAATGTGCCACTTCCGGTTAGTCTATTTTAACCAAAATCTATTATGTTATTTGCATTGATATAGTAGTCTTATATACCAAATTTGGAAAGTTTAAAATTATATTTGAATATAGATTTTCATGAAAATCTTTTATAGGCTTCAAGTAAAGTACCACTTCCGGTAGTTGTATAATGACCAAAAAGGGAGGTGCACAACTAGATGTTATAACAGTCTTAAATATAAAGTTTCAATTTTCTACGGCTTACCGTTTTTGAGTTATGCGAGATACACACGTACGTACGTACGTACAGACGACATGACGAAATTAGTCAAAATGGATTCAGGGAGGGCCAAAATACCTATTTCCGTTGAAATCTGAGAACCGAAAATTTTCGCGATTACAATACTTCCTTTACTTCGTACAAGGAAGTAAAAAACATCATGTTCATTATAAAAAATGACTATCGATAACAAAATATCTAATCTTGTCAAAATATCCCCAATCATAAATCCACGAAACGTTTTTTTAATTACTTAGATTAAATGATTATTTTAGGAGATATCAATATTCTTTACTTATTTTACACCCTGTATATATTTATATTGCATGTGTATATGTAAGAGTATGTGTGTGTGTGTGCGAGAGAGAGAGAGAGAGAGAGAGAGAGAGAGAGAGAGAGAGAGAGAGAGAGAGAGAGAGAGAGAGAGCAAGTTCCAAGTCTAACGATCGAGATGTAAGATACAAATCAAGAAAAGCAGTGAAAGTATTAAGATTATTCAATGTCGCAAGTAAAAGTATCTCTATCCAGTGACCGTTGACCATCGCCAGACGTACTGAGCGCACCTATTTGCTTTTTATTCGACCCCACCTTCACTTTGTTCTTGTTGTCGTTTTAGCGATTTAATAGTTAATTAAAATTGATAATTTACTCCATATAAAAGCATCATTTTTGACAGTTTGAGATAAACAGAAAAGAGAACTGCTTGCAAGTGGATAATAGTAGTTTATGTAACAAGTACATACTTTAGGTCTTTATTGGACGAGCCAAATTTTATGGCAGAGCGAGCGCAGCGAGCGAGGCTAATAAATAAGGCGAGTTTATAAAGTCCGATTATGTACGAGTTGCATACTACGTTTTATGTTCGACTGCATGGAGAATATTTTCTCTTAAAATATGATTTTGTCAATACCCATATTTAAAACATTTAATTGCATCTCAAAGTGTGCTTCGTTGTTATGCATTTGTTGCTTTATTTATCAAATTGTCAAACTGAAAAAAGTGTTGAGATGGATGAAGACATTGAAGACGTTCCAAAATAAATAAAAGGTCTTGCATGTAATGCAAGAGAATGTCTATTACCAACGAAATCGAAACAAATGTATGAAGACACATATAATACATACAGAAAATAAAAAAAAAACACCGAAGATTGTATCCTGGCATACTTTAATAATAGTATTTTACTTAATTAATTATAATTTCATTCTAATAAAATGCTTTAAATTATGTCTACTATTTCTTTGAATTTTGTTTTAATGTGACATTGACAGCAGTCCAATTTTGCATTTTTATCGTTTAGTCCAATAAAGTACCCGATTATGGACAGTAAACAGTATAGTAAAACAAGGTAATATGATGCAGTCGAACATAAAATAGTATTTAGAGAAATGTATGATTTTTCATGAGGTGTAATTGAAAAATTCAGAGGGAAAAATTGAATTCTCACCCGAGGTGTATACACTATTTTTTATGACGCTGATAATGAGCTAATTATTTAGCTTGAAATGTTCGCAAATATATATTTTTTTCAAAAGTCATATAATTGACAACTTTTGTGACTTGATTGACAAGGTAAAAGTATTACTTTATATAATTAGGCACATAAAGTAGCCTAAGCAGATAAAATAGAAACGTCAAAAACATTGCGACTCAATCATGTATTATTATTAACATTTATAGAAATAGTACAATTGGACAAAACTTTTGCTTTTTTCGGTTTATAACCTTCGCCTTGTTTCTTCAAGAAGGCACGCAGCTTTAAATATTTTCCAATGTCAACATTCTGCTTCAAATTCAGCAACGACTTTATCATCGAATAATGGGACCATAGGGAGGAACTTTTCATATTTTTGGCCAATTCCGAAAAATAAGCCAACAGAACATTTTCTGTCTGCTCACCATTTCAAAAACTTTTCGTAAAATGCTTCATACAGGCCGCTAGACTTGGCAGCAAATTTCCAATTGTCGTTCTTGCCGCTTCAGGTGCGGTATATCGTAAGTCAAATTCTGACATGATTATACAGAGTTTTGTTGAAATTATTGGACAAATTTTCACCGACGCGACAATGACATTCACATTATTTAGTATTTGTTTTTGTTTTTCATCGAAACCGTGACAAAATTATTTTGATTGTATCACGATTTTACGTGAATCTTGATGTTTCAAATTCCTCTGAAATTACTATTTTTTAAATTTACCTATCCGTTTGAAAAAATATCGTATATGTTATTTGGAGCAAAAAATTAAGCTTTATGTGCTTCGACTGATTTGGCAGCCAAACTACCAGTCTCAGCACATAAAGCTTCATTTTTGCTCCATATAACATAATATACTATTATTTTATATTATTATAAATTGCATCCTTTTTAAATATATATATTTATATACATTCAATACAATATTAATCAATCAAAATAGAATTTCATATACCACAATTAAAATAAGAATGTTGGATAAGTCGAAATTTATAATTTCACAAATATGAGTATTTGTAGTAGCTCAATCCCAGGACCGAAACACCAGTCTTTCAATCCATCCCACATTTCCAACACAATTAAAATACATGAAAACAATTTTAAAATAAGGCACAATATACATAGTAATACAAGAAATATATGAATAACGCAAGTAGAATGTTATTAACAATTCTGAATCTGAAAAAGAAAAGAAAGATGTGAATACAAATTATTTATTGAATGAAGTAATTAAGTCTTGCCTTCGATGTTTCCTTCTTCCTTCTATAGCTGTGCTAATAGGATCCTGCATTAAATTTATTCTTACTAATCGAATGTTGTATAAAAAGTACAAGTCCCATTCTATTTGCTTTACATCAAAGTTAAATATTTCTTGGTCTGTTTCATCCAGAGAGAAGAATAGTTTTCTAGTGTTGTCATCGTGCATTTTCCATTCATTTTGTGTGAAGAATTTAAGTAACATTACAGTTGTATTATACTTTTCCAAAATTTTAATAAACCTAGAAATATAAAATTCTCATATAGGTTGTTACATGAAGAGAAGCAGTCACAAATTATTTAAATAAATATATCATCACGCCTTTTATCCATTACTGGGTGTGGCACTCTACCGAAGCAGATTACGGTATATTTATTCGCGTGAAGTGCGGTTACCAGCCGTCAGATCACGGCCCCCGAAGATATTAGTAGTGGGGGAGCAAAAGGGGTAGATTTAAACTAAAGTTAATTTATATTATGACAGAAAAATTCTGATGACGCCTGGATTCGAACCAGGGACCTTCCGCATACCGGGCAGAGATGCTAACCGCTACACCACGTCACCTGTGTTCGAAATATGGCATCAACTGAATTTTTCTGTCACAGTGTCTAAGCGTAGCTTCGGTCCGAGAGACTCCTATATAGGCATTGACAACCGGGTTCGTCTACAGTGACACAGTTTTTGATTATAAGGGAATCATACCCAAGCTTAGAGCTAATATTATTAAGTTGTGTGATTATTAAAGGTAACCATACCTGTAGTTTTTGACTAAAGTTAATTTATATTATGACAGAAAAATTCTGATGACGCCTGGATTCGAACCAGGGACCTTCCGCATACCGGGTAGATGAAAATAGTTTGTTCCAGGGTTCTTAAGATCCACAGGCTGACTCGATACCACTGAGCCACCTACCCCATATAGTTCAAAGTAATAAAAATATACTTACATTGTTGGTTTCCCTTGTATTTTCCGAAAAAAATCTAGTATATATCCTTTGATGGTATGCAGAAAAAATTCTAATATTATAAAAGCATACATATTGTTTGTAATTAATAGAAAAGCACTCCATATTGCTTTTGGGGAGTTGTACGAATCACCAAGGCTAGTTGTCCAACTTGTAAAGTCATACCATGTTACTGGGTTTGTATTCCCCGTTACTATATTATAGATTATGATACTGTCATCACTGTGAACACATATATTTTACATATTCATAATTGAAAATAATTATTTGAAAAAGATACTGCTTGTCAAGTTATGTACATAGGACATTAGTTAGATGTATTATTTTAAAAATTACGAGTTTTCTAAAACACCATGTTGAGTGGATCAATAAATATAGTCTGATCATTCCTTATATACATACAACAAATACAAAATAAACAGAAATCACAAAATAACATCAAAATTACAATTAAAATAACATTTTTCTACGATTACTATGAAAAGTTGAAAAAGATATTAAATGTGCGTTTATTTCAATAGTTACCAGGGATACAAACAAAACAGAAACTTGTCATATTGATAGTTAACAGAACGAATTTTTTTTCAGTACGCATACGTTTTGTAATAATTTTAAGATGCAATCGTAGAAAAAATTATGTGTGTATCACGAGCGTAAAGTGTCTTTGTTCCTCTTGCATTATTGCAGCTCTCGCCTTGGCCCGCGCTGCAATTACCGTGTTCGAGTAACAAAGAATCACTTTACGCTCTTAATACACAAATAACTTTTTTGTTGTTAGCAATGACTGACACCACAAGCTTTGTTTTTAGGTGTTTTAAGAGCACATTTTTAACATGTTAGAGATAGTAAAAACACTTAAAGACAGGCAAAAACAGAGGTTGTGTTATTAGCAAATTACTTTAATTTGTTGAATAAAAATCACAATTACATCTTTGTCACAACAATGCTTTTTGATGTATTGTTGGGTGCAAGATTTCATATTTTTATTATTTCATTCATTCCAGATCTTAATTTTACATTTTTGACTAAATTAATATAGGAAAGTGATTATACCACGTCGTCAAGGGTATATTTGTTTATCTACAGGGTGATCAAAAATTTATGGGACGGTGAAATATCTCGGAAATACACATCGAATCAAAATAAAAAGAACACGTGTTTAATATTTTTCAAAAAAACCTATCTTATGTCACCAAGCACGATCCCCACCGCCACCCCCTGGGGGTTGAAATCTTAAATGGGAATCATGACAATAATTATTTTTCTGATTACAGCGATAAAGTTTGATACAAAACATACTTAGTTTTAGCCGTACTATCTGAATGTGTAATAAAAATGCGTTGTTTCCATTTAAGATTTCAATGTAGCCCCCCGCTTAACCTAAGGGGGTGGCTGTGGGGATCGTGCTTGGTGACATAAAAAAGGTTTTTTTTGTTTTTTGATTCGATGTGTATGTCTCGAGATATTTCACCGTCCCGGAACTTTTTTAACAGCCTGTATATGTGGTAATAAAAGAAAATTCTTAAATATGATTAAGAGTTATATAACCAAATTCTTGTAATCATTTATGACATCATGAAATCATCATTCATTTTGATAGAAGAGCGAAAGAAAGAGGTTATTGATAAACAGAAAATGAGTTTATTCGCCGCAACCAAACATTTATAAATGCTGAAACAGTAGTAAATCTTTGGGCGTATACTGACTTGCTTTGCTTGGAGTTGTTTGTCGCTGCTACGATGATCGCATTTGCTGTCATATCAACCGGTATGAAATCGCTTTGTTTTGTACCATCTATCAAATTCAGGTTCACAATTCCAAATCCCACACCTGCTATTGCCCCAAATGGACCAGCAAAATTATCCACCCATCCAGGAATTGGTTCTGCCCATGAACCCATCACTACAAAATTAAACGTTTACTAAAAACTAGTCCATATAAACTATCACACTGCGGCTCGGTGAGTGCGGACCCTGTACTGTAATTGGGATTAAATTCCTGTTGTATAGCGTAACATAAATAAATAAATAAGGCAAAATAAATATGGTCCAAGCCACGATTTATCAACATGTGATTAAAATGTTGTTTAGCGCCATGGAAACCAGTATGTTAATGATATTTTTATAACGGGAGTAGAAAATAGCATATAATGTAACAAGTTTTATAAACAAAATAAATAAATATATCATCTCGCCTTTTACCCATTACTGGGTGTGGCACTTTGCCGTAACAGATTTCGGTAAGTGATATATTTCTTCGCGAGAAGTGCGATTACCAGCCGTCAAATCACAAGTATCTAAAGAGTTTATAAATCGAGTCACAAACTATACTTTTACTACGATCGCAATTTAAGACAACAAAAAAATGTTTATGTTTTATAAATTATTTAAAAAGTAAAGTTAAGTTACAATGACAAATGTCTAAAGCTAACTTCACTCCGTGCTTAATATCTTAAGCCATGACGAAAACATTCGAATCCACAGCTTGTCAACATGTGATTAAGATGTTATTTAGCGCTATGGAAACTAGTACTTTAAATGACATTTTAATAACGGAAATAGAAAAAGTAATTTACCAATTGAAGGTCGCACAATACATATAGGCAATTCTTTTCCTTCTTTTCTAACAATTTCTTCAGATAGGCCTTTGGTGTAGGTGTACGTGTTTGGATATTTCCCTATTATGCTAAAAAATATGTTATTAATAAGATGGTAGCTGGTGTAATATTAGTATGAATAAACTGATGGATATGTATGGAAATTATCAATATAGATGACGTGAAGTATTTACGCCATAATGATAAATTTTAGTAGCATATTTATTCATTAGTTTCATCATGTAAATTATTTTTCCCAAATACTCTAATGCATGTTGTACCTTAAAGGTTCTTGCTACCCAAATTAATGCATGATTTTGACATTTAGTATACATACCTGGCTTCATCTATTTCTTCTTCATTTGTCTTTTTCAAATATTCAATAAGTTCAATCGGATCTCTTATGACTTCATGAAATTCTTCTCGTATTTCAGATTTATAGCAATGCGAATATGCTGTAGACACATGGACAAAAGACTAAAATATATTAAGTACATTAATTATTACGTAGTAAGAATAATTATTTTTGTATTAAGTGCGCAAAATGAGTGTTTTTTTGTTGCGTGTGAGAATGTTACTTTTAGTCGAGACCGCAGGTCGACACAAAAAAGTCATTCTAACCCGTCAAAAAACAAGAATTTTGCAAACGAAATACGATCAACATTTTTTCTACAACTATAAATAAAGAAAAATACAATAATTATTAATGGAACGTGACAAAAAATAATTTATCTACGATTGCTATGAAATGTTGACAATTAAGTTTTCATTTGTCATCGTAAAGTTGACATTTTCTGTGGAACAATCGAAAAAGATGATCAATAGTAACCCGGGATACAAACAAAACAGAAACTTGTCATATTGACAGTTGACAGAACAAATTTATTTTCAATACGTATACGTTTTTAAATAATTTAAAATGCAATCGTAGAATAAATTATGTGTGTATTACGAGCGTAAAGTGTATTTCTTCCTCTTACACTATTGCAGCGCGAGCCGAAGTGCGGGAGTAACAAAGAATCACTTTACGCTCGTAATACACAAATAACTATTGGGAGCGTGCATAAGATATTAACTCATTTTGCGGTCTAGGGTGCAAAATAATGCCCAAAATACGCGTTTTCATAGTAAAGTAAATGATGAAAAAAAACACATACTTCCTTTATTGATATTAATAAAAAAAAAATAAACATTTGTTGACAGTTGTAGAAAAAAGTATATAAATAAATTATATTTACTTTCAAATTACGAATCGTTTTACTGATATCTAGAAGATATTTCAAAGCAATAATATTCAGTTGTACTGCTTTCTTTATTTTTTCATTAAATTTAACAGTCGCTGCAACATGAATAATGATATTTACCTAAAACATCGAAAAAAATATATCATTTACGGAGAATGTCACACTCAGATATTAGTAAATTAGTGTGACGATACATCCATTATTTATTTGATTGAGAAGCATAATGTAAGAAGTGTGAGTGAGTGTCAGATGAGATGATTTGTTTATAAGGAACGTACTCGTATGTCGAATACAAAATTGGTGAAGTAGGTGTATGTTGGTGAAGGTGAATGTGAGGGATGGTGTGTACGGACAGGGATGTTTGGCGGGCATTAAAAAGGTTTTAATTTCTAAACTTATAATTTTAACCCTTAAATGCACGATTATTTATTTTATTATAAAAAAATAAATTCTAACGTTAAAATGGTCAAATAATAATGGAAAAATAGTAAAAAAAATATAATGTCAAAAACTCAAATTTATAAAATATAAAAAATATTTTGCCAAACAATACTTCTGCTGCCACCTATGAGACAAATGATGTAATGTATACTTCAAATAGTATATTGTAAATGTACAACAGTGTGCATTTAAGCTATTTAAACTTTCATATAAGAAAAAACGCAATAAAAATGGGATGTTTCAAATATGCAACAATATGCATTTAAGGGTTAATAGGGTAGGTGGCTCAGTGGTATCGAATCGGTATGTGGATTTGAAAACCCGGGTTCCATTTCCAAAGGCGACAAACAATTTTCACCACTAACATCTTTTAGGGCCGTGATTTGACGGCTGGTTACCGCACTTCACGCGAAGAAATATATCACCTACCGAGATCTGCTACGGGAGAATGCCACACCCAGTAATGGGTAATAGGCATAATGATATATTTATTATTTTAATTAATAAAAGTATACCGGGATTAAAAATATGTAACATAGGAAATATAATGGTATTTTTTTGAAATAATGATGATTGTTGCTTCCCTAATTAAATTAGACCAAAACTGTAAATGCAAAAAATGTTAAATATTAAAAACTATATCTAATGAGTATCTACTTATTGTGTGTGTATTACCTCATTTATAAGAATATTTATATCTGTTTCAGAAAGTCCTAGATTATCCTCTGCCAAATCGCCATTTATGATTGTAATGTAATCTTTAAAATTGGGATTTTTACGCCTTAGTTTGTCAAAAAACTGAAAAAGTATTATTAATTATAATTAGGATGAAATTATTTGTAAATCCATGTTTTGTAGATTCGTATATATGTAAATGACGAACAAAATCGTAACGAAACTTTTCACTTTTTGAAATATTTTGTATTTATCAACAAACATTGATGTGGTTTTATGAATAGTTTACAGACTTACGAATCTACAAATTTATAGATTTATCATTATTATTAGTATTTTAATAGAGTTTTTTCAAATTAATTCGTATTTATTAACGTAAGTTAATTACATACCGGGTGAATATAATATGTGGTACAATAAAGCTGATATATTAAACTATTTTTTCTACAACTGTCAAATTTTTTTAACTATTTAAACTAATATCAACACGTGAAGTTCATGATTTTTGCATAATTTACATTACCATAACAACATGTATTTCGCGCACTGTTTTGCACCCTAGTGCGTAAAATGAATATTTTTCACACGCTCCTAAATTTGTTTTTTTCACGTTTCATTGGTTACAACACATTTTATCTTTGTTATTTCTTCAATTTACTTGAATAAATCAATAATTATTGAATTATTCTTTTTTGACAGTTGTAGAAAAAATTTAGTTTGTATTTCGTGGGCGAAATTCTTGTTTTTTAGTGCTATCGAATGACTTTTTTGACTCGATCTAGCAGCCCCGACTGGAAGTTACATTCTCACATGTACCAAAAAACAATCATTTGACGCATTTAATACAATAGTTATTTGTGTATTAAGAGCGTAAAGTGATTCTTTGTTACTTGAGCACAGTAATTGCAGCGCGAGTCAAAGGCGAGAGCTGCAATAATGCAAGAGGAACAAAGACACTTTACGCTCGTGATACACACATATTTTTTTCTACGATTGCATCTTCAAATTATTCAAAAACGTATAGGTACTGAAAATAAATTCGTTCTGTCAACTGTCAATATGACATGTTTCTGTTTTGTTTGTATCCCCGGTAACTATTGAAATAAACGCGTATTTAATATCTTTTTCGCGCGTTGCCATTGGAAACGCGCGCATTTAACGTCTTTTTCGCGCGTTGCCATTGGAGACGCGCAAAAATTATATTTTTCGGTTGTTCCACAGAAAACGTCAACTTTACGATGACAAATGAGAGCGTAATTTTAAACTTTTCATAGCAATCGTAAAAAAAAAATTATTGCTTGCCAACACCGAACTTTTCCCAATTACAAAATTATAACAGCTTTAATTTAATACAAAACATGCATTTACTAATAATTGCTCGTCGTACTCTAAACAAATCGTACGATAATACATCGTCTCATAAAACTCATATTATACACTGTAATATGACTGGGGATGGACGTTGAGATGGTTAATTGAAATGAACAAAACTGTATTTAAGAAAAAAATAACTTAACGTTATAAATGAATACATGATGTGGAAATAGATTCACGATTTAATTTTATGTTACATTTCATTAACTATAATGAATGTGAAGATGTGAAGAAAGGATGTGGACCATTATAGGCAGCTATGGAATACCCAAGAAGTACATACTGGTGATAAAAGCACTATACAGCAATTCCAGCGCACGAGTAAGATGAAATGGAGCCTTAACAAACAAAATAAATATTGAAACAGGAATGAGGCAAGGCTGCATTCTCTCGCCAACACTCTTCTTGATTGTTATCGACTGGATAATGAGAAGAGTGACTAACAAGACCGGTATACATTGGAAGTTCCAAAAACAGCTAGAAGACCTAGAATTCGCTGATGATGTCTGCCTACTCTCAGAAAAAAGACAACACATGCAAAAAAAGATAGATACACTGGCTAAGGAAGCGAGGAAAATAGGACTAGAAATGAATAACAGAAAAACAAAGATGATGAAAATAAATACTCCGAGAGAAATGGAAATCAAAATAGAAGAAAAAGAGATAGAAGTAGTTAAAGAATTTTCATACTTGGGGAGTATTGTGAATACGGAGGGAGGTACAACAACAGATATCGAAGTGAGAATAGGTAAAGCACACAATGCGTTCAGGAGTCTAAATAAAATATGGCGCAGTCGGGAGCTATCAATAGAAACAAAAATCCGAATTTTCAATACAAATGTAAAAAGTATTTTACATATGGTGCAGAAACATGGAAAACTAATAAGAGAAGCATATCGAAACTACAAACATTTATAAATAAAAGGTATCTTCTGGCCCAACAAAATAACAAATCAGCAGTTGTGATCCGACACAAAGCAAGAACCGATTGGAGGAACAATAATGAAGAGGAAATGGAAGTGGATCGGACACACTCTGAGGAAACAAGAAAACAATGTAACAAAACAAGCGCTAGATTACCAACCAACTGGAAAAAGGAAGCAAGGGAGACCTAGCAACACATGGAAGAGAAGTCTAGAAAAGGACCTGGGAAATATCGGCAAAACATGGGCAGAGGTAAAACCAATAGCCGAAGACCGGAAGAAATGGAGGCAGCTAGTTGACGCCCTATGCTCCACTAGGAGCGAAGAGGAGTAAGTACTGCTGTACGCGAACAGCGCGTGATGTAAAGATATATACGTTCGCGCGTTGAGTCGGTGGACGAGACTGACTGTTTCCACCAAAACACTTGCGGTTCTGGGAACAATACCCAGATCTAGAATCCATCCCTCACACATAGGGCTGGACACAGATGCCTCAAGTGTTTTGGTTATGTAGTCTGACACTCTGGCACTGCACGCGAAATTACACGAAACTAATGTTTTACGCAACATAACAACAATGAGGTAGATCATATCATAAACGAGTATAATTGATACTTTACAAGAAATTATAATTATTTCGTCTGTACGAAAATAAATGTTTCGAAAAACTTTTTACTTACTGCGGTATTATATAGTTTTTCTAATCTTTCTTCGTTACTAACTTGTTTTTTTGGTCTTACTAAAACGTAGATCCTTTTAATATCCGGACAACTTCTTAGCAATTTTTCAAGGACTGTTTTTCCTACAAATCCTGTCACTCCAGTTAGAAAGACTGTGGTGTTTTTATAATATTCCGCTACTGGTGTTAGACGAGACATAATTCACTATTGTGCACTTAGTTTAGTTGTAATCACAGTTGGTGGTAGTTTTGTACTTTTATAAGTTTATGTTTGTAATGATTATAAATAATTATGAGCACATTGCGTAAAACATAAATAATTTATCGCTTGTGTTTATATTATTTAATTTTAAAATATATATGAATTTATACATATATCAGTGACGTATTGTTAACAATATTTTTTTGCTGAATATAAATAGACATAATGTCATTACCATATTGAATAATCATAAATATAGTCTGCAGGGCCGGCACAAGGAAGGGAATCTTTAACTAAAGTAACTAAAATAAATAGTTATAAGTCCGGTAATAGTTATTTACGTGTCTAGCGTAGTACATTAATTTTTACGGGCGAGTTAGAACATTTGTGGGGCGAGTGATGAAGAAACGAGCCTAGTAAAGATGAATTGCAGGCGTGCTATGTTCAAAATTTTATTTCCACCTTCACAGCGTTTATTTTAATTAATTTTTTATAATTAAAGGCTGTTGGCGGTAGGACAATTTTTAGCTATCATGGTGTTGTGATCTGGCAGTGTCAACAGTTTCGTGAATTCTAGAAATGAATAATTTGAAATAAATAAATATATCATCACGCTTTTACCCATTACTGGGTGTGGCACTCTGCCGAAGCAGATCTCTATAAGTGATATATTTTTTCGTGTGAAGTGCGGCCCCAAAGATATTAGTGGAGGGGAGCCACAGAGGTAGATTTTAAATTGGTGAAAATTGTTTGTCGGCTGTGAGGATCGAACCATGGTTCTCAAGATCCACAGGTCGACTCGATACCACTGAGCCACCTATCCCATAACAATAATAATTTGAAATAATGGATTAAATGCCCGACGAAGACTTCGAAGCCATTTTTTTTGCAGTTCAAGAAAATATACAAAATATTGCAGATGCTAGAAGTAGGGTTGTGCATTTGACCAGTCAAATATTTTTCGGTCAATTGACCGACTATTTGACCGGTCAATTGACCAAGAAACATTTAATAAAAATCACAATTAAAATTGTAATTTATTTATATAGTACTGTTTACTACATCCAATACTACTTAAAATGAAAAACCATCAACTAATAAACAAAACCACATCAAATTAAAAATAAAAGGGAAAATAAAGTAAAAGACGTAATGAAATGAAATAATATGTATTTATTTTATTTGTAAAGTAAAATAAGCAAATTCTCCAGAACCCAGAATACCAAACTAGATATATTCATGTAATAATAGTAAGTAGCTATTTCTATTGAACAACAGATGTCGTGGCGGTTCCATTTAGATTATTTGACCGTTTTATTTGGCCGTCAAATATTTTTGGTCAATTGACCACGGCACAACCCTAGCTAGAAGTAATAACTTTGAATTAGTTTATATTAGTTTTTCTATGCGCTGTAATTATTCATTTACTTAATTACTATAAATAGCTATAAAGTATCATTTACATATGATGTTTTCGTACGGGGCAAGCTGAGTTTGGAAATTCAAAGTGATTATCATAAAAATGATTAAAGGACTTATGTATGATATACAACGTCTAATTTCGCATTTAATTATTAAGCATTATTTTCATATCCTTACCTTGCAAGTAACATCTTCAAATACCTATAATTATAGTTAAATGTCAAAAACTGTACCTAATAATTTTATTATAACGCATAATAACAGGATGTTTCCTTCATTTGTTTATAGATTTGTTGTTAAATGTGATTGAGGGTTTGTTGAATGATGGAGCATTTCGAGTGTGAGGAATTAATGGGAGAGTTAGGTGAGTTGAAGCGAGTATCTTGTGTCACGATGAGGGCTGATATTTTAATGAATTTGTTAGTGGATGTTCTGTGAATGTTTCAGGGGTTCGTGCTACCCTATTTAATGGGATCTAGCGTGATGTCATATGTATGTTAATTTAGTAAGCGCTTTATCGAAATATTTAAATTAATTTAGATTTATGTCATAAGCCTCCTCTGTAAGTATGACTTGCATTTACAAATAATTTAAATTTTTGCAAGTTCATAAGAGTAATAGATTTGTATATATTGTTTATGTTTTACAAATTTCATAAAAAAATGAAGCAAGATTTTGCATATTTTGCATACTTATTGTTTACATGCATATTTTCACACGGTTTACTGAAATGATCCCTATTAAATGCGCATTTCTGGAACGAAAATACACTTTCTCAGGTAAATTCATTGTCGCTCCGTTTCTGGCCGGTAAAAATGTTATAGACCTTATTCTGAGCGGTAATGATAATTACGTCTCAAAACAAGACAAATGATCATGAGTCCATAGTGACTAACTTCATGTCAGTGAGTGAAGTTTGATTAAGCATGCGACGGATTTTTTTGTTCCGTGAAAATTTGTTCAACAAATAAAATGGCATTGAAGGGAGGTACAATTGTGACAAAAAGTCCTGTCCGGAACAATAATAATAATAATAATAATATAATATTATGTGTATACAGGGTGTAACAGTGAAACCAACCACCGCCTATATTTTCTTTATTATTATAGTTACAAAAAAATATTATAAATAAGAGTTGTAGAAGACCAAGGGGGACATCTGCTTAAAGAATAAAATAATTTTTTAAACCAGTGGTTCTCAAGTTACAACACAAAGTTATATTTTTTCAAATGGGATATACATATTTTTTAAGCCTATTCGATAGAGTATTTTTTTCTGAATTCAACCACGTAATCATTTTATATCCTTACAAAACAAAAATATTGAGAAAATTCAATTTAAAGTTTCGATAAATTTTTATTTAATATGACACAAAACAGTAGGCCATGATCAATAACAAATCAATAAACATAATGATAATAAACCATAAACATTTAATTTCCTAATACAATACTCATAATTTATTTTCTGAATAAAAGCAACTAATTATTATAAATAACAATGAACTTATTTTGTTTTGTTATTCATCATAGCCTACTGTTTTGTGTCATGTTAAATAATATTTATCGAAACTTTAAATTGAATTTTCTCAATATTTTTGTTATGTAAGGATATAAAATGATTACATGGTTGAATTCAGAAAAAAATACTCTATCGAATAGGCTTAAAAATATGTATAAACCCATTTGAAAAAATATAACTTTGTGTTGTAACTTGAGAACCACTGGTTTAAAAAATTATTTTATTCTTTAACCAGATGTCCCCCTTGGTCGTCTACAACTTTGCTTTATAATATTTTTTTGTAACTATAATAATAAAGAAAATATAGGCGGTGGTTGGGTTCGCTGTTACACCCTGTATAGCCTTATTTCAGTGCACATTTTAACAATGTTTTTCTACCTATAGTACATTTCTTTTTTATAATCTACATTTAAAATTTATATAGGGTAGGTGGTCCAGTGGTATCGACTCGGCATGTGGATTTGAGAATCTGGGCCGATAAACAGTTTTTTCTTCATTAAATCTACCCCTGTGACTCCCCCTCTACTAACATCTTAGGAGGCCGTGATTTGACGGCCGGTAACCGCACTTCAGGCGTGATGATTTATTTGTTTATTGATATAAAATAAATATACCGGGTGTCTACTTCATAGGAAATTCAATGTAAAATTTTTGGTTTAGCGATATCTCTTTACCTATTACTTTTAGAACAAAATTGAACTGAAGAAAAATGTTCAGAATGCATCCATAGAGTATAAGTTTGTTGTTCAATTGTTTCTTATGTCCGAGTTAAAAGCAAATGAAAATACACGCTTTAAAGCAATTATCAGAGTGCCATGAGAAATAAAACAAATTTGTTTGTTGTATCTGATATTATTTTACATATTGGCCCAGAGCTTACTCTAATTTATTATTATTATTTTTTTAAATTAAATATCGGACCAACTACTCAGGTCATATGCCGATATGTCCTTTGTATGGCCGCCACGGGCGGGACCCGAACCCACGACCTTATGATCGTGAGTCAGCCCTCAACGTGTTGGCCTCGCGGGACATCTAATTTATTTATTTATTTATTCGAGCATTTAATTTAATAATAAAATTAATTATAGCAACTATTATTTTCTTTTTTCTACATAATCTAGATAAATAAATACCTATTATTAAGTTATCTTGTAACGCAACTTTCGTTGTGCTACAATGAATCAACCTTACGCTCCCTGGGGGATGAGCCCGGGCTGGACGGTTGAACCGCGGCTAAACTCAGTGAAGATGGGAGTGAGTCGGAGAAGGGGTGATAAATCACAAATGAATGGGCGCCAGCCGGCCTGAGCCGCGTCCGGTTCAACAAAAGTACTACGGCCGACAAGGTACGGGATACTTCCCAGGACAGGACTACGAGAGGTGCCAACTTCTTCAATAACAAGATGGTAATACGAAAAACTAACGATATATTAGAACACTCACGAGAAAATTACACAGAACACAGTAGTTGAATTTGCAAGACAGCCGGATCATAAATCCACTTAAGACAGAACGCTTCAAAGCGGATACTAGCATAAACGAAGGCGGGGCGCTGTGTCTCACCGTAGCGGCTAGGATCGCGGTACAGTCAACACCTAAATGGCGCTGAAGTGAACTGACGTATTCCGACGTATGACGGTCCGCTGGCCAGCGAAGGCGTTTTACGCGGCGCGTCTGACTGAACGTGACTACCGAACTGTAGACCCTAATGGCTATTGCGTCGTACGAGCGACACACCTCGTAAGTGACAACAACGTCACGACTATTGACTCTACGCAAAATGTTCTTAATTGGATTTTCACAAATAATCCCGTAACTACTCTTAAATTAACTCGCTCAACAAAAACTTAAATAACCTCGTGCACAGAAGGCACACGAGCCAAGGTATAACAATACGGTACATAAATCGAAAGTATGACAACATATGACTACAAGAAAAATAATGAATAAATAAAACAAATGATTGTGGCTTAGCTGTATGGCGTCCAGGCGTGAACGGGACAGGTGGCAGCAGTGACACAACTCGGTCTGCCAACCGGATGTCCAGAATCGTCACTTCCCAAGATGGCGGACAAGCACGTGAAATGGGAACGTCACGCAGCGTCACTTCCGCTACACGTGGCTTCTTTTCCAAACTGCTGGGCTTTACTCCCTTGGCAACAATTAACAGGAACTCCTCCAATGCAACGCCAACGAGCTAGTGCGCTCACATCAGCTTCGATGCCAGGAACACGGGCACACAGCATAAACCAACAATGGCACGAACAGCTGACCAGCCACAAAAATACGTAAACACGTACAACGTACAACAAAACGTACATAAAACGAACTGGCTGTCGTCAAACATAAAACGAAAACGAAAAGAAAAAGCCTAAAACAAAAGACTGTAATTACGACCATGTAAAACTACGGGTCGGCCTAACTTTACTTGACAGAAAGGCAGATTCAATAACAAAGAAAGAAAACTTTACCTGGGTTCTTGTGCGGCTTTCAAGTGGTAGAAAGTATGTGATCTTTCCTATCGGAAACTTAATCCGGAACGATTCCGCTGAGTAGTGCAATATCTACCAATGCACCACTCACTCAATGGCACTATCTCTAAAATCCCCACACGGGTATTTCGCAAACAAACTGGTTTGCCGAAAAATAAATGAAAATAGCCCAATTTTCCAATATTCAAAATTCACACTTTTGCAACTACGTTGTTCGCAACAGACAAAAGACAAGAATTCCGTTCGAAAACGAACTTGTCAAATTCCGCCAAGAAAGAGCGCGCGATGCGCGAAGACAGAGACAGCCTCCGCCTAAATCTGAACGGTGCCGGTAAAGATCCTACCTCGCAGATCGTATTATCGGCAGAGCGTTGACAGCTAAACAAACAGATGTAACTAACCTACAAAAAAAACAATGAAACCAAGAGGAACTGAATCTAAGTTTTACTATAAACTGGAATACTACAACGAGAGTGGAATCTAAATGAGCTAAGTATCAGAAGGATCTAAGTGGTCAATATCTAATCAATAATTACGTTTCAGGAATTTGTCGACGAAGGAAGAATAAACAACAACAAAAAAAACGTACGGAAACATGAAGATAAAACAGAACTGGAGAATACAAAAAAAAACGTAACAACTCTCCCCCTACTTATCCAGGAAATTTTCTTGAGAATTTCCGATAAGAAAACTCTACAGACGCAAAAAATTCAGAAGAAAAGTACTACGTAAAAGAAAATAAAACTACATCAAGACGAGTCTTGTTCAAGCTCAGGATGAGCCTTGAGGTCCTTAATATTCCAATTGCCGGTGAGTACGGTGCCATTCATGTCCTTCAATACGTAAGTATCAGCCGCTATACGTCGATGTACCATAAATGGACCTAGATACTTGGCAGCCAACTTCGCCGTATAATACTTCGACGCGTCCGATAAAACGTAGTTCCTACGCCACACAAGCTGATTGTCATACAGGATGACGTTACGATGTCGTAGGTCGTAGCGGGCTTTCGACTTTACGTAAGAAGCTTGCAGTCTCTTCCGTACGTCCTGATACAGTTTCGCAAAACAGTACGAGCGTTTTAACTGCCTCTCTTCGTTCACAGGCTCCACAGTGTCCTCCTCGGCTGGTTGATGCCATTCGCCGGATAGCTGCATGTGCCGTCCAAAATTTATGAAGTATGGGCTCACTCCAGTGACTTCGTGCACAGCCGTCCTTACGGCACAGCCAATCTGCGGCAAGTACTCACACCACGTGCGGTGATTATCGGACACGTACGATACCAACATGGTCTTTAATACCCTGTTGACGCGCTCCACCGGGTTTGCCTGCGGATGATAAAGCGAAGTGTACCTACTTTTTACCTGATATTTCGTCAGAAGGCGCCGGTACTCGTGCGAACGGAATTGTGTCCCATTGTCGGAGATGACAGCTCTAGGAACCCCAAAGACTAAAAATACATGTTCCTCCAATGCCTTCACGATCGAGGTTGCCTTAGCTTGACGCAGCGGAAAGAACATGGCAAACTTACTAAAAACGTCGTAGACGGACAGGATAAACGTAAAACCCTTCGACGGCGGCAGTGGACCAACCAAATCAATGCTGATCACCTCCCATGGTTTGGTAATGGTGGAATGACCTCCCATGCGTCCAGGTGCAGCTCTTTGTACCGGCTTTGACTTGATGCAGACCCCGCAGCCCTGGACATACCGAGCCACGTCTGCCTTCATCTTCGGCCAGTAATAACGTTCCGCCAAACGATGGAACGTTTTAAACGCTCCCAAATGTCCACTTGTCGGTACGTCGTGACATTCCCTAATTACATCCTTCCGCCTTTCCTTCGGCACAATCTCCTTCCATTGCTCCCTATCCTCAACTAACCCTAAATAAGTATTTTTAATAAATCTATATAATTTACTATCCCTAATGCAATAATCTGGATAGTGAAGCGAATCCTCCCTAACCAGTTTCACCATTCTTAAGAACCATGCATCTTTCACACCATCAACATTCACACTAATATCATCCACGATCGGTACAGCACGAGATAACGCATCCGGAACAACATGCTCTTTTCCTTTGCGGTGCACAATTTTAAAATTATACTGCTGCAATCGCACCGACCATCTAGCTAAACGACCTGAAGGGTTTTCTAGCTTATGTAACCATAACAAGGAGTAATGGTCTGTAATCGCAGTGAACTCCGTGCCCTCCAAATACGGACGTAACTTCTCTATCGCCCACAGAAGTGCCAACAGTTCTTTTTCTGTCGTCGAGTAGTTCCGTTCTTGCCGCGTCAATGAGCGAGACAGATAACAAATGACTTTCTCGCCATCGTCATGTTGTTGACTCAGCACAGCACCAAGTCCAAAATTCGATGCGTCAGTCTGCAGAACGAATTCTCGGTCAAAGTCGGGACATGTCAGAATTGGAGCAGACACCAGGTGAGTTTTAATGCCCTGCCAAGCCTGATCACAACGGTTGTCCCACTTAAATGTAGAATTTTTCTTCAGAAGACTAGTGAGCGGAGCGATGACCGAAGAAAAATGTGGCACAAAACGACGGTACCACGACGCCATTCCAACCAACCGACGAACCTCAGATACCGATTTCGGCACTGGAATGTTTAAAATGGCACGTACCTTGTCTGGGTCAACGTGAAGACCGCGCTTGTTCACCACGTATCCCAAATACTTCAACTCATCTCTACAAAAATGACACTTATCGCGCCCTAACGTCAGTCCTGCGTCACGAAGTCGATTGGAGACTTCCTCCAGTATTTCCAAGTGCTTATCAAAGGTAGACGTAACTATGACGATGTCGTCTAGGTAAACGAATACGTGTGGATCCAAGTCTGTACCAATAACGGAGTTAATAAAGCGTTGCCATGTTGCAGGTGCACTGTGCAGGCCAAAAGGCATGCGTCTAAATTGGAATAAACCACGATTTGGTACGGTGAAAGCTGTGTATTGCTTTGCATCTTCCGCAACAGGTATTTGCCAATAGGCGGACTTAATATCCAGCGACGTGAGATACTTTGCATCACGTAACTTGTCAAGCGTATCGGAAACATACGGAATCGGGTAGGCGTCGCGACGACTAACTTTGTTTAATTTCCTAAAATCCACGCAGAATCTATACGTACCATCCTTTTTAGGTACTAGCAGAATTGGAGACGACCATGGGCTCTGCGATTTCTCCACAATCCCATTTGCCAACATAAAATCTAGCTCGCTGTTGACATGCTTCTGCATCGCAGGAGAGATTGGATAGTAGCGTTGCTTGATCGGCTCGCTATCCGTATAAATTTTAAGTTCAATCCTGTCCGTACATCCTATCCGATCCTTATCCATTCCCATAAACATTTTATCCACGACCTCCGATAATCTACCTTCCTGCTCCACTGACAAATGGCTACGAGGATAAATCGCGTCAACTGAAACTACCGGTAAGTGAGAAAATGACCATTCCCCGCGACGAAGATCTGGCACAATGCCCATAATTTTCCAAAAATTTGCCCCTAAAATCAACAGATGCGGTAGTTCCGGCACGACGAGAATGTCAATGACTCTCACACAGTCACGTAACCGAACTGGGACAGAGATACTTCCAATGCTAGCGCAATGTTGTCCGTTCGCGACGGTGCAATGCATGAATGATTTCTGTAATGGTAAATGTAAGCTACTCAAAATTTCCCAACCCATTTTCCCAACGATTGTGCACGTTGGGCGCCAAATTTGTAACGCAACTTTCGTTGTGCTACAATGAATCAACCTTACGCTCCCTGGGGGATGAGCCCGGGCTGGACGGTTGAACCGCGGCTAAACTCAGTGAAGATGGGAGTGAGTCGGAGAAGGGGTGATAAATCACAAATGAATGGGCGCCAGCCGGCCTGAGCCGCGTCCGGTTCAACAAAAGTACTACGGCCGACAAGGTACGGGATACTTCCCAGGACAGGACTACGAGAGGTGCCAACTTCTTCAATAACAAGATGGTAATACGAAAAACTAACGATATATTAGAACACTCACGAGAAAATTACACAGAACACAGTAGTTGAATTTGCAAGACAGCCGGATCATAAATCCACTTAAGACAGAACGCTTCAAAGCGGATACTAGCATAAACGAAGGCGGGGCGCTGTGTCTCACCGTAGCGGCTAGGATCGCGGTACAGTCAACACCTAAATGGCGCTGAAGTGAACTGACGTATTCCGACGTATGACGGTCCGCTGGCCAGCGAAGGCGTTTTACGCGGCGCGTCTGACTGAACGTGACTACCGAACTGTAGACCCTAATGGCTATTGCGTCGTACGAGCGACACACCTCGTAAGTGACAACAACGTCACGACTATTGACTCTACGCAAAATGTTCTTAATTGGATTTTCACAAATAATCCCGTAACTACTCTTAAATTAACTCGCTCAACAAAAACTTAAATAACCTCGTGCACAGAAGGCACACGAGCCAAGGTATAACAATACGGTACATAAATCGAAAGTATGACAACATATGACTACAAGAAAAATAATGAATAAATAAAACAAATGATTGTGGCTTAGCTGTATGGCGTCCAGGCGTGAACGGGACAGGTGGCAGCAGTGACACAACTCGGTCTGCCAACCGGATGTCCAGAATCGTCACTTCCCAAGATGGCGGACAAGCACGTGAAATGGGAACGTCACGCAGCGTCACTTCCGCTACACGTGGCTTCTTTTCCAAACTGCTGGGCTTTACTCCCTTGGCAACAATTAACAGGAACTCCTCCAATGCAACGCCAACGAGCTAGTGCGCTCACATCAGCTTCGATGCCAGGAACACGGGCACACAGCATAAACCAACAATGGCACGAACAGCTGACCAGCCACAAAAATACGTAAACACGTACAACGTACAACAAAACGTACATAAAACGAACTGGCTGTCGTCAAACATAAAACGAAAACGAAAAGAAAAAGCCTAAAACAAAAGACTGTAATTACGACCATGTAAAACTACGGGTCGGCCTAACTTTACTTGACAGAAAGGCAGATTCAATAACAAAGAAAGAAAACTTTACCTGGGTTCTTGTGCGGCTTTCAAGTGGTAGAAAGTATGTGATCTTTCCTATCGGAAACTTAATCCGGAACGATTCCGCTGAGTAGTGCAATATCTACCAATGCACCACTCACTCAATGGCACTATCTCTAAAATCCCCACACGGGTATTTCGCAAACAAACTGGTTTGCCGAAAAATAAATGAAAATAGCCCAATTTTCCAATATTCAAAATTCACACTTTTGCAACTACGTTGTTCGCAACAGACAAAAGACAAGAATTCCGTTCGAAAACGAACTTGTCAAATTCCGCCAAGAAAGAGCGCGCGATGCGCGAAGACAGAGACAGCCTCCGCCTAAATCTGAACGGTGCCGGTAAAGATCCTACCTCGCAGATCGTATTATCGGCAGAGCGTTGACAGCTAAACAAACAGATGTAACTAACCTACAAAAAAAACAATGAAACCAAGAGGAACTGAATCTAAGTTTTACTATAAACTGGAATACTACAACGAGAGTGGAATCTAAATGAGCTAAGTATCAGAAGGATCTAAGTGGTCAATATCTAATCAATAATTACGTTTCAGGAATTTGTCGACGAAGGAAGAATAAACAACAACAAAAAAAACGTACGGAAACATGAAGATAAAACAGAACTGGAGAATACAAAAAAAAACGTAACAATCTATTTTGATTTATTTCTCATGGCACACTGATAATTGCTTCAAAGCGTGTATTTTCTTTTGCTTCTAACTCGGATATAAGACACAATTAAACGACAAATGTATACTCTGTGAATGCAGTTTTTCATTCTGAACATTTTTCTTCAGTATACTTTTGTTCTAAAATTAATAGGTAAAGAGATATCGCTAAATCAAAATTTTAACATTGAATTTTCTATGTTCGGAAAAAAAGTAGACACCCAGTATAATGTTTTGAGATTATTTATTACAAAATTGTATTAATTTACTGTCATATTTTTAGTTATAGGATTAGTTCTACCATATTCAAAAATATATATTTTGTTAATATTAGATTCTAGAAATATAATGTAATGAACATAATTTATCGTCTGGCCATGAACATAATTTCCTATATATACAACATGCAATGCAATTGTATTATTACTATGTTACTAGAGTGAGTACTTATTTTCTAGTTAAGGTATTAGCAATGTTCATGAAATATTTTCAAGCACTAGTTACTATTGGTGTTTTCAGATTGTTCTTGTACGCACGCAAAGCATATTAACACTTCTATACTTAATTAGAATTGACATATTTAAATTGCATTGTATTATTGCTAGCTGCATCTACAAAACGTAAATTTTAAACATAGTTTAAATAAATAAAATAATATCGAATGCCAATTATCCCATATACCGGGTGGAACATCATACCTGTGTACATAGGCGATTAACATGAAAAAACAGTTTTTCCGTGCGCATTGCTCCCCTAATTATTTTAACCAAAAATGCTTCAAATAAATGTTGTAGAGCATAAAATTCTACATCTAAATCAATAAACAGAATTACATTTACATGCGTTGTAACGACAGAAATTAAATAAAAAAATCTGATGTGGACACCACATGACTTCCTTGTACGCGTATTAAACTATAGATATTTTTTTAATTGCACATATTTGACATAAAATCTTTTATTTTTTGTTCTAATCCATAGCAAACTTAATTAAAAAAAACACACAAAATATATACTATTTAAATTTAGATATCTCGCTTATGCAAAAGGCTAATTTAAAAATTCTTAATGTGCTAGACGCAGAATTTTATTCTCTAAAACTTTTATTTGAAGCATTTATTTTTAAAATTAAAATAATACCATTTTTTGCAAGGAAAACTGTTAGCAGCTTCATGTAATGTGTCACTTCCGGTTAGTGTATTTTAACCAAAATCTATTATATTATTTCCATTGATATAGTAGTCTTATATACCAAATTTGGAAAGTTTTAAATTATATTTGAATATAGTTTTTCATGAAAATCTATTATAGGCTTCAAGTAAAGTACCACTTCCGGAAGTTATATAATGACCAAAAAGGGAGGTGCACAACTAGATGTTATAACAGTCCTAAATATAAAATTTCAATTTTCTACGGCTTACCGTTTTTGAGTTATGCGAGATACATACGTACGTACGTACGTACAGACGTCACGACGAAATTAGTCAAAATGGACTCAGGGAGGGCCAAAATGCGTATTTCCACTGAAATCTGAGAACCGAAAATTTTCGCGATAACAATACTTCCTTTACTTCGTACAAGGAAGTAAAAATATTAAAAATTACGTTAAAATATCAAATAGCCATGGAAGTGAAACAAAAATAGATAAATGCTTGACGTTTTTCTGTCTATTTGATATTTTACCCCCGACAAATTAATCATTCAATAAAATTCATACAAAAAACTCCATACCTATGATTACAATTTAATAATAAATAAACAATTGTACATTTCAATGAAACGTTTATTTCTTATAGGGTTGGTCATGTAAAAATTATAACCTATCTATTATTATTCAAATATCAAACAATAATTCTCTCAATAAAATCACTACAATTTATTATTACAATAAATATTCAAATAAACCTCTATTTTCAGCCAAGCAATAACCAAGTCTATTGTCGTACATTAGCGAGCTGCCTATTTGTGATTAAGGCGCACTTATCCACGATAGCTTCTCTCAAAGAATTAATATTTGGGTGGCGTTGCTTATAAATTTTACATTTAAGATGACCCCATAAAAAAAATCGCTAGGTGTTAAATCAGGAGATCTGTCAAACGTCAAGCATCTATCTACTTTTGTTTCACTTCCATGGCTATTTGATATTTTCAACGTAATTTTTAATATTCTTTTATTTAATATCTGTCGCTATAACGCATGTAAATGTAATTCTGTTTATTTATTTAGATGCAGAATTTTATGCTCTACAACATTTATTTGAAGCATTTTGGCTAAAATAATTTGGGGAGCAATGCG
Source organism: Pterostichus niger (assembly GCA_947425015.1). Classification (NCBI taxonomy): domain Eukaryota; kingdom Metazoa; phylum Arthropoda; class Insecta; order Coleoptera; family Carabidae; genus Pterostichus; species Pterostichus niger. The sequence continues at coordinate 23,432,784 of OX380344.1, read as the reverse complement.
CACAGAAAAACTGTTTTTTCATGTTAATCGCCTATGTACACAGGTATGATGTTCCACCCGGTATGTAACTTCCGTTTGGTTTTATTAATTTAAACCAAGATTAAAATTAGGTAATATTGATTAGGTATCATCCTATTTCAAAAAATCAACTTTTTCGAAGAGACTATTTTAATTATTAAATAAGATATTGACATGGACACTTCACCATTGTATTCAGCAATACTTTTGCATAAAAGGGAATATGGGGTAGGTGTCTCAGTGGTATCGAGTCGGCCTGTGGCTCTTGAGAACCCTGCTTCGATTCCCACATCCGACAAACAATTTTCACCAATTTAAATCTACTCTTGTGGCTCTCCACTAACATCTTTTGGGGCTGTGCTTTGACGGCTGGTAACCGCACTTCATGCGAAAAAATATATCACTTACCGAAATCTACTTAGGCAGAGTGCCACACCCAGTAATGGGTAAAAGGCGTGATGATATATTTATATTTATTTATTTAAAAGGGAATTTTTATATTGTTTTAAAAATGAACTAATAATTATTTTCTGATAAAAAATGTGAAATGATATATAATTTGAGAAAAACACAACTTTTTCTGGGGCAATTTCTTTAAAATTAAATGAGATATGAAGATACGGCTAACGAAATTGAATTCCTCGTGTCCGAATTAACTTGAAGCAAATTTTGGGCGATTTATTTTATTGATTTTTTTTTCGATTTTAGACTAATTTCAGACTATTTGTTGTAAAATTATTTCTCGTACGAATATGCATAAGTTCTTTAACCTGCTTAATTAAATGCTATAGTTTTCAAGTGCATGTCCTCTAGTTTTTGAGATACTTCCCAAAAAATGAATTATAACAAAATTTTGGGTAAACATTTAGGAAAATTTGCTTATAAATCAATTAAAACAAGAGAAATTTAATGTCGTTGAGCGTATCTAGTTTAGTTTTTGATATACAGCGTTTTGAAAAGAAGATTTTTCTTAAATTTTATCTTGTTTTAATAATTTTCTTGCAACTACCTACTCTATTTTTTAAAACTAGACTAGATACGAACCTGGCAACAAGTCCACAAGTTTTTCTCGTAATTTTCTACATAAGTATGAATATTTATGTTGATTTAAATTAACGAATTGTTTACGCCTTACGTAATTTTTTTTCCGTAGATTATATCTCGGGTAAGTATAGTTTTGTCTAGAACTTACTTAATTATTATTATTATTTATCGATAACAGCGTTTATGACAAAACCATAGACAAAATCATTCAGTTTAACGTTTGCTTGTTGCATTTAATTGCAAAGTTTTTTGTTTATTATTTGTCGTTTCTAGGATATTTGTTAACATAAATCGTTTAATTATGAAACTCCCATTTAATTTATATTGCTCTTTTACGCACGATTTGTTACTTTACACACGATTTATTTAATGCAACACTTCACACACAATAATTTGGTTAATAATGTACTGAATTTAATATGTAAGTATATAAAAGTTGTTTCTTTCATTTTAAACTTCTCATCTTTCTTTATTTCCGAGCGAAGATATTTGTAAAAATGTGTTTAAACCCGTTAGTACGCCACTCGTGTAGCAGATATCAAAATAGCGTGTAAAGTTTAATTAGCGAATAGCTTGATAGTATTAATTATACATTTAGACTTATGGTTCTGTAACAAAAGACTCAAAGTTTATGGAGAAATTTGTGTTTTTATAAATGCTGATATGGTTCTTTGATTCTAGCATAGTTAGAAATGAAAGTTGCACAATTACTATGAAATTAGTCTTTTAATTCTTTACCTCATGTTTTCTTTACTTCAAGATCAATGCCTGCAAATTGCATTTTATTATGATATTATTCAAGAATTTGCTTTCTTCTTTTCAAAGAAAGAACATTTCACAAGATCATTAACTACATATTTGGCTTCACATTTTTCGCTGTCAACGAAACCGAATCCATAAATAAATAAACAATATATTTGCTATAATTTATTACTAAATATAATATTAACAATACATTATTAACAAAGATAAATATCAACAATAAAAAAATAATTTACGTAATTAATCCAATGCAACAATTTAATACTTTTGATGTATAATAACCATTGGAGGAGGTCTTAAACTCGTTTTCATTCTATAATTTTTATCATTAACATAGATAACAGGTCGACCATATTGCCTTACAGGAAGTGAAACAGGAATAGGATTGCCCTGCGGGATATATTTCTTATGTTCAGTATTTCCTTTTCCTTTCTGTTCCTTAAAATTAGGGTTAGGACCATTAGGGTCGCTAGAAATTTGTACAGCCACTTGTTGAACCTGCTGCTGACTCTGTTGTCCATAGCTGTCTTCCTGCGGCTCTGTGACTGGCTTAACCTCGTCATTACCTTGCGCTAAATTTGGACCTTGTTGACCTTCAGCGTCTGACGCCTGTACAAAAGCGTAATGTTGGTTGATCATCTGCAGTTGCGGATTAGATAAAGGAGGACTTATACTATTCTTAAAATAAGAAGGAGGTGAAGAAAATTTGAGGTTATAAGTTGGGTACTGATGACTGGCTGATCCATGCAAGTTAATGTTAATATTCTTCGGAAGATGTGGACTGGGAAGAGTGACTTCCGGTTGGTAGAACAACGGGTTGTAGTTCTTGTAGAATCCATCCAGTAAGGATTTATCAAATTCGATATTACTTCCAGATGAAAGTAAATTATGCTTGAACGGTGAACTCTGGAAAGTTAAATCTCCAGATTTAAATTGGTTACTAAATCCTCCGTAAGATGGATATGAATTTTGGGTTGGACTATCGAATTTGAGGTCGACTGTACCGGAGGCATCCAATCCATGAGAAAATCCTGTTGAACCTCCTCCTTTGGAGACAGGTACATCGAAGCCATGATTATCAGCAGTGCTTGAAACTTGAGCATTTGATGTTGATGCTTCAGTCAAACCTTTGTTGATGTCATAAGCTTGAGATTCTACGTTTGGTTGGTATTGATTCTTTCCATTTTCGACAACATTGGACATATCAAATCCTTGACTTCTTCCTAAAGCAGCCGCGTGGTCGAAACCTTGAGCTTGACTTTGTTGTTGTTGGGACATGTCATTTAAACTATGGTACCCGGATATTTCCACGTTAGGACTTAAAGTCTTCCAGGAGTATCCATGAGTATTCTTCACATCGGCATATACTTTAGTTAGGGATTGTTTTTCTGCGAAATTTGGAGCATATTGTGTTTTTCCTTGATCACTTGGAATGTAGTTAGCAGAGGGTTGAACATTACTAGCAGCAAAATCGTAGTTAGGTTGAGGATAACTATTTGGTTTATCTACAAAGGCTTTGTTTGTTCCTGTGATTACTTCGGCGTTTAACAATTTCTGTTGTCTGTAAGAGTGCGCGTTCTTCGGCATTGGTACTCTGTAGGTCAACTTAGGAGCCGAGTTTTCAATGTTAATACTATACCCTACGTTGTATAACTGTTGTTGAGGTTGCTCTTGAGAAATAACATCAGACTTGACGTTATTAGGATTGATATTCAAATATTGTTTATTTGCTAAATCGGTTAGATACGATTGTTTAGGTGCTTGGTATTGAACTAGCGCCTCTTGTCCTTGAAAGTATTCTTGTTGTGGTGTCGATTGGATCCCGTGGAACTGTAGTCCACTGGAAGAGACATCTTCAGCGCCAAGTTGAATAGATTCTGGTTGGTGGAAAAGTGAACCAGCAGTAGCAGAATTTAAGTTAACTTGGACTGAAGATTTGGCATCGCCATGACGAATACTGTAACCGGCGCGTTTGATTGGCTCTGGACGTGCAGGAGCGGGTTCAAGAGTAGGCTGTTTGGAGTACTGCAGGTATTGATGCTGGTGATGGCTTGTGATGTCCTGGGCCAGGACGACTGGGCTCACCAGCAGGACAAAGATCTGTAAGAAAACAAAATAATTAAAGTTACTTCCGCGTTATTTAATAAACAATATAGAGAATTATTTAAAACAATACGCATTGTGTAATTTTAGTATAATAAACCACTGTTTTATTAAAAATAATCCAAGCATGTAATGATCACTGCACCCGAAACAAACGCGTAATTATCATGAAACAAACATCTGACACTCACAATGATTTTCATGGTCCCGTACGTCACGAGAGGAAAACAAGGGAAAGCACAAGTTGAAACAGTCGAAAATGTATGTCACATAAACGGTTGTTTCTCCGGTCGATGCAACAACCAACGCAACAACCACCACAATGTTGAAGTGATACCAAATCTCCGATTTATACCGGCGCCTCCCCTCTTCGAGTTGTTCGATCCCCAACACATGCAACCGCTGCCATCACCGGGGAAGCATGCGTGAGCTCAGCTACGCACGGGTTACGCTCTACAAATTTGTAGCATTTTTACTAACGAACTTATTTTTATTTATTACTAACTGTTAATTTGCGTGATTTTAAATGTTATTGTTTTGATGACTTGCTTTGTGGTGTTAAAAATGCGATTAGGGATTTTAATTGTATTTAAATTGTTGGTTGTTGAGATGAAGTATTGTTTGCTTTTTGTTGCAGGTGCACTTGAAATTCAAGAGGTAGCAGATCAAGTGTGTGGTAAGTCTAGAAAAACCACATTACAGTTATGGTTATTATTATAGTATATTCATGTAATTACATATCGTTTTTGTAGACAACAAATATTTATATGTATGTCGAATTATTGATGTCAAATGAAAAAGAATTCATGTCATTGCAATGAAATACTTATTGGAATTATTAGAGACCAGAATTTTTAAATTCATAAATAAACTTATATTTTTTATAACAAATTTTTCACCAAATTAAAATTACTCCTGTGGCTTCTCCTCTCTACTAACATCTTTAAGCTCGTTTTACATTAGAGGCCGAGATTTGACAGCACTTCATGCGCATAAATATATCACTTATTCATATCTTTTTATTTTTTAAATAATGTAGAAAAGATTAACAATATAATGCATCAAATAAATTTTTGTCTTTACAAAAAAAAGTTCCTAAAAACAATTGTACAAAATCGAATTTTATGCCATCGTTTTTGACAAAAAGTTTCACAAAATTGGCATATATATATATATATATATACATAAAAAATTAAAGGGTATATACTATAAGACGTACTGATCATGGAACGAAAAGATTTTTTTAAAATCGCTAAATTAAGGATGAATTACTTGAAATGAATATTTTTAGAGCCACTGGATTAGCGTACTTTATTGTTTGACCTGCTGCATTTAACTAAATTAAATTAATAATTACACAACATCAGGCATTTATTTGGTGTTGTGTAAACAATTTCTTGTAAGAAGATTAAAAAAAAATTATTAAAAGATAATAAAATGTTGCCTTTAAATACGATGCAATTTTTTTTGCAAATTTTAAAAACATATTCAAAAGCTAAGGTATTATTTTGCATAGAAATATTTGAATATAATTTATAATTTTATAAATATGTATTTAAGAAGCCTTTTTATTTATTTAATATTAAGTTTTAATTTTACACTCAATTTTTAAAATATCCCTGTGCAATTTTGATCAGTGTATATGTATAATATATTAGTTGAATTATTTTAGATTGGGTCGCATAAAAATGTATACTTAGTAATTTGCACATACATTAGCAACAATTAGTGGCATGTTTATATCATTTCAATCTATATAGTTCAGTATTTTTTACAAAAGTATAATGAACACACATTACAGTAAATTTCAAACGTATTAAAAAGAAACTCTCTCATTTTATCTGCTACCAAGCATCAATACAATCAATTAAAATAGAAATATATTTAAAATCGTACTTTCTCAGACCGTTTTACCGTTATTACACACTTTACATGTCACCTGTCAATTTTCATATCGAGATGTGAGTGTCTTGATCCAACAAAAAATATGTATTCTTCACTGACATTGAACGTTCAGTTAGATCCAGGCATAAAAGATGACACATACCTATTCGTTTGTGCTGCCCAAACTATTTTTTTTAATATTGGAATGTATGTATTTGTTGCTGTAATGACACATGTTTTGGAATTCATTCTTTGTGTTACTTTCATTCAAAATATTTGTAGAAAACTGCAGCGTTTTATTCAATAGCTGAAATTATACTTGTTTGGCAAAATTTCACATTCATGTTTGCAATAGGTTTGTTGATAATCTTACAGTTTACAGTCAATTTTGTTCTTACATTTGAAACAAAATAGAGAGAGATTAAATAATAAAATTAGATTTGAATCACAGGCGACCGTAGCTTAGGTGGTTTAAAATCTTTGATCGGAATTCATTTTATTTATTTATTTATTGAATTTGGTATACAAGTATATATATATATATACAAGGAGTTACAAGAAAATCTAACCATAGACTTAACATGGAAAATCAGGTTTTTTATTTATTTTCAGTACTTATACGTTTTTGAATAATTTTAAGATGCAATCGTAGAAAAAATTATTTGTGTATCACGAACGTAAAGTGTCTTTGTTCCTCTTACACTATTACCGTGTTCAAGTTTAGCCGTGTCATATTACATGTTTGAATTTTTTTAATAAGGTTATAGGTCCCTGGTTCAAATCTTGGCGGTATCCCATTTATTTCTTTATAATTTGATTTCATTTACATTAATGAAGTATTTACTTAAAAAATACTAATTAATTATGTATTTATTTATGGTAGTGTGTAAAACAGGAACTTAATCCCAATTAGAGTATAGGGTTCGGACTCACCGAGCTCATTTTTAGTTTGAGTGGGATTCGAACTAGGTATCTCCAGATTCGAATGCCGTAACGCGAACCACACCACCGTACTGCAATATGCAAAATAATACCAAAATCTGCAATTGCATAAAGTCAGAATAAAATATAATTTATGACATATGAAATTGCAGAAAATTGAGAAAAAATATAAATAAATATATCATCACGCCTTTTACCCATTACTAGGTGTGGCACTCTGCCATAGCAGATCTCGGTAAATTATATGTATCTTCTCGTGAAGTGCGGTTACCGGCCGTCAAATCACGATGTCCAAATATATTAGTAGAGGGAGAACCACAGGGGTAGATTTAATTTGGTTAATATTGTTTAAGTAAATTGTATTTTATTGTATGGGGTAGATGGCTCAGTGGTATCGAGTCGGCCTGTGGATCTTGAGAACCCTGGTTCGATCCCCACAGCCGACAAACAATTTTCACCAATTTAAAAATCTACCCCTGTGGCTCCCTCTCCACTAATATCTTTGAGGGCCGTGATTTGACGGCTGGTAACCGCACTTCACGCGGCAAAATATATCACTTACCGAGATCTGCTTAGGCAGAGTGCCACACCCAGTAATGGGTAAAAGGCGTGATGATATATTTATTTTATTTATTTATTTGTATTTTATTGTATTTTGTACCCAATCTTTGTTTGCACATTTTAATCAGCGTTTTAGGTACCTCAAGATATATTGTAAATATGCAATTGCAGAGTTTCTTTGTCTAAAATGGATAGAAAGACATAATAAAATTAATTTTATTCTACAACAAATTATGTATGAACACAAATGATGTTTAGAAACCTATGAAAATAGTTTTAGAAGCACAATGTCTTTGTAAAGTAACAATGCAATGTCGTGTGTTGTCGGCAACGCTCGTGATGTTTCGGGTGTGAGATTGACGGCTCCTGTGGCATTGCACTACACTGCTCCTGCCATTGCACTTGACTTTCACGTGCACTTGCATACGAACACCTTTATGTTTCTCTTGAACTCTTCATTACACTTTTTGTGGTAACAGTTTGTCTTTCACTATGTTTTTAAATCATCATTAAATGTTGAACTTCTCTTACATTCACATTGAGAATTGGAAAATTTATTAACAAAAACTAAATTCAGGAAGCTGTTGGAGAAATATTTTCTGTGATGCAATTTAAAATCGGAAATAGAATTAATTGGTACTCTTAAATGGTTAAGGACCGGTTTTTCCACTTTCGTATAAAATGATCTAAATCAAGTAACAAGTTGTTTCTATATTTCAAAGAAATGTTGATAAATGTGATATTTTCATATATACAAGTAGTATGAAAATTGCTGAAAATATTTTAACATAAATCATGAGTTGTTATGGAAATAGGAAACATAACAACGAATGTATATTTATGTCAAAATATTATCTGTCAATTTTCATACTACGAGTTGTATTCGGCATGAGAATTTACCAAACAAGAGTTAATAAACAAGAATAGTTAGGTATTTATTTACTTATTACAGTGATGAAAATTTTGAATATGAAATGTACACTGAAAAAAATTTTTCAATTGATGTTTATGAAAATATTGAAAATATCATTTATTTTATTCGTAACCAAGGATATTAATAACAGTGCTATTTCCGATGAAATTTCACTAGTGATGAATTTCCGACGAAATGTACATTTCATTGGTTCATTTTCAAACAAATTCTTGATCCTATTGGTTAACAGTGACGTGTGGTGAATTCTCACTTAAATATGGTTGCTGATATATATTGTATGTTTGTGAATTTGAGGATGAGAGATAAATCAATGGATATAATTTAAGGTTCAGTACGTAAACCTTCGTTTTGAAATTCAGAGTAAATTTGAATTTTGGAATTATAGATATTAATCCTGTTTGAAAAATGAGTTGATCCTGAAAAAAATGAAGAATGAATGTTTCAAGGATTGGTGCTTCCCTATTTAATGGGGGACAAAAAATGTAGGTAAATAAATATATCATCACGTTTTTTCCCATTACTGAGTGTGGCAATCTGCCATTGCAAATATCGGTAAGTGTTATATTTCTTCGCGTGAAGTGTGGTTATCAGCCGTTAAATCACGACCACCAAAGATGTTAGTGGAGGGGGAGCCATGGGAGTAGTATGAATGTAGTGAATATTGTTTGTCGACTGTAGGAATCGAACCCGGGTTCTACATCCGTAGACCGACTCGATGCCACCTAACCCATTTTATTATTTTAACACGTACATTGCACATGAGGTAACAACTTTCACCACATTAAAATAACCCTGTGCCCCCTCCCCCCTCTACTAACATCTTTGGAGGCCGTGATTTGAAGGCTGGTAACCACACTTCTCGCAAAGAAATATACCACTTACTGAAATCTGCTTCAGCAGAGAGTCACACCCAGTAATTGGTAAAAGGCGTGATAATATATTTATTTTATTTACTGTACCTCCAAAAAATCGAACTTTTTCGTCTGTCAATTTTTACGTTAATGTGTAAACTGACTATTGTAAAAATAAATGATGTTATTATAGTTTTCTTGACAGATTTATAAGATAAATAAACATCCCATTTTGTTTAAAACTTTTCGACTCATTTTAATCGCTTCTCTACATCCGTTATAATCATTTGATGATAGCTCAGTTGATAAAATTTTCGTCTATAAAATAAAATGTCCTTTGTTCAAATCTCGCTGACTTACATCCAGCTATTATAATTAGGATTAAATTCTAGTTGTGCAAAGTAATAAATAAATATTATGTACAATATAGGAACTTTTATTTTATTTATGCAATTAGAAACAATTTTAAAAAATCGTGAGCAGCTTTTATTGTTTCCTAACAATTAATTTCATATATTTAACATCTTTTCACGGTAATTACTTACCTACTAATTAAATTATTTACTTATTAGACATTCTGTCAATAGGCGTGTAATGAAAATTCATGAAAAAACTTATTTTATTTAATATATTGCATTAATTTATTATTTCTATTTTTATATTATTACAATACAGTTTCACTCAGAAACTTGCAACCAGGTCAATAACTTTACAATATAAACATTTGGATTCGAATGTAGAAACGATTTAAAGTACGTTTTATTTTGTTTACAATAAGACGTAAATAATATGTAAATGAATGCGTGTGTAGGTTCCTTATACCTGATCTATTTATTACGAAACTAATTATTATTTATCCGTTAATTTATTTTGCCTAGGAAGTTAATCTGTTTAACCGTGTTATGCGGAATTCCGATTTGATTTCACTAGATCTAATCGGAAACATAATCCGTTACTATTAATTAATTCTTTATGATTGATACGCCTTGTAGCAAAAGTGTGTTTACTACGTAACATGCAAGTAAAAGCTACCATTTTGTTTATTTATTTTTATTTTATTGTAATTTTTTATTACTTATTTACAATGCATATCTGAATATGGACTACAGTCCAGGGCCTCCTGTATTTACGGGGCCCTGAATATAACATTTTATTATTTTATAATCTGTATCTGCTCGAAACAATGGACTCCAACAATTATTTTGACTTCCTTGTACGAAGTAAAGGAAGTAATGTAATCGCGAAAATTTTCGGTTCTCAGATTTCAGCGGAAATACGCATTTTGGCCATCCCTGAATCCATTTTGACTACTTTCGTCATGCCGTCTGTACGTACGTACGTATGTATCTCGCATAATTCAAAAACGGTAAACCGTAGAAAGTGAAAATTTTGTATTTAGGACTGTTCTAACATCTAGTTGTGCACCTCCCTTTTTGGTCATTATATATATTTTATTTTCAAATTTGGTATACTACTACCATATCAATGGAAATAACATAATAGATTTTGATTAAAAGGGGCTAACCGGAAGTGATACATTACATGAAGCTGCTAATAGTTTTTCTTGAAAAAAATTATTCTGATTTTAGAAATAAATGCTGCAAATAAAAGTTTTAAAGCCTTTTGTATAAGCGAGATATGTAAATTTAAAATTTATATATTTTTTGTTTTTTTTTTAATTAAAATTTTTAAAATTTAATGTCAATTATGCGCAATTAAAAAAATATCTATAGTTTAATACGCGTACAAGGAAGTCATGTGGTGTCCACATCAGATTTTTTTAATGAAAATATGACGCTCATTGAAAATGTGGTTTGAAAATTCTTCATACAGGCTGGTCCATCGATTTGTATTTTATTTTTACTCGATTATTTTAAATCTTATCGACAATTTTTTCAAAGTTTATTTAAAATAAAATATCCACATATCTGCAGTATAAGTTTTTCTACCGGCTGTTCTATTTTCTTGCAACGATATATAAAATAAATAAATAAATAAATATATCATCACGCCTTTTACCCATTACTGGGTGTGGCACTCTGCCTAAGCAGATCTCGGTAAGTGATATATTTTGTCGCGTGAAGTGCGGTTACCAGCCGTCAAATCACGGCCCTCAAAGATATTAGTGGAGAGGGAGCCACGATATATAACCTTAGGTTTTTAAATGCAACACAAAAATTTACTTCAGTTCTTACTCATTATAGTCCTAAACTGATCAGTACAGAAACTATTTATGTTTTTATTTTTACATAATTACACATAGAAAGTATGGCATTAATTGACTTGTTTAAACAATTAGTTTAGTTACTGTCAGATCTTTAATAATTATTACTTGCTTCTCTCACTTAGCTTAGCTTTGTTATAATTTATTTAGTTTGCTTATGTAAAAATGAATTAGTTCACATGGAATTTTGACATAACTGAAATCAAGTATAAGAATTTTAGTGACATATTAAACTGCCATCATAAGAATTCAATGACGTTGGTCATGGTTCTACTCCACACATTTTCACTATATTTTTAATTGCTTATATCTCTGGAGCAAAATATTACTTTGAACTATTTTTTTTGCTAATAATTAATTTAATATACATTCTACTTTTATGACTAATTCTTGTTATTTCGATTATGACATAGGAACAATGGAATTGTAAAATAAAACACATTTTTGATTAGGTTCACGTCTTTAATAATATTTTTAGGAATAATCAAAGAAATTATTATATTATTTACAATAAAATTATGGTTAGTAAATATGTTTATTTAATAGTTAATATGTTGCACATTAGTTTACATTTTGTTTCTCTTCCGAAGCTATCAGCTACTAAAGAAACTTTTAACATTTTTATGTATAGTTTTTGTGGAAATTAACCAGATACAATAAGAAATGTTGACTAATTTAGAAGTAGAATTTCATTTTCTACAACTTGTGCTTGAAGTATTCTGTATAAGAAAATTTGGGTGCCATGTTTTATACGAATAAATAAATTACACAATTTTAGTTGCTTCTAACCAAATGGTATCTTTGCTGCTTAGAAGAATACATTTGCTATCTAATTCAACAGGAATCTTCGTTTTGGAATTCAGAGTAAATTTGAATTTTGGAATTATAGATGTTAATCCTGTTTTGACTTGCAGTAAACCAAATCTTCGACCTAAAAAGAAATTTATTATATTAATTATTGTGCATTTATTATAGTTATCACGACATATTGTACACCTTGTATACATGTATGTTACTCTGTACAACAGGAACTTAATTACAATTACAATACAGAGTTCGGACTCACCGAGCCGCTGTGTGCAATACACCCATACCTCGCTATACGGCCGCTCTTTATACGGCATTTCGCTATAACGGCCCTTTTCAATTAAGGCACGTTTTCGATTTACGGCCTAAAAGTTTCGCTATCATCTGTGGCGCTACAGCCCAAATCGGGCCTGGGCCTATCGGACACACCGAGCCGCAGTTTTTACACTGCCGTACTGCCGGTTTTCGTAGTCGAATGCTACCTTATTTAAGGCGTATAAGTGACTAGCTTATAGCGCCCGAGTGTGATAAATACATGTAGCTGTATTTTATATTTTACGACAAATCACACATTGTCGACTGGCGGATTCGAACTGACGAACCTTGGCTCGGGTGACGTCACAGTATGTTAAGAGATGTGCCTTAACACGCTCGGCCACCGCGCCTGTAAAAGTTTCGCTATAACGGCAAAAAAACTTTTTCCTCATTGATTTTGTATTGATTCCTTATACGGCTTTTCGCTTTGCGGCCAAGTTTTGTGGAACGTATCTAGGCCGTAAAGCGAGGTATGGGTGTAGTTATTTTCTGCACTTATTTGCGTACAGAAAGTGATTATTTTCGTCACTTTAGAGTGAACAGAATTATTATTTTTAAAATAAAAATAAATAAATAAATATATCATCACGCCTTTTACTCATTACTGGGTGTGGCACTCTGCCTAAGCAGATCTCGGTAAATGAAATATTTTGTCGCGTGAAGTGCGGTTACCAGCCGTCAAATCACGGCCCTCAAAGATATTAGTGGAGAGAAAGCCATAGGGGTAGATTTTTAAATTGTTTGTTATAAATAAATAAAATGACGCAACAACCTTTGATATTATCTGAGAAAATAAAAAAGGATTAAAAAAATACATAATTTCTTGTTGCATAAAATGCTAAATTTTAGGAAAAATAGTATGTAATACACGGGTTGAAATTCCATTCTTTCTAATGATACCGTTGTCTTACAATATACTATTAATGAATTTATTAATTAGGTCAGTTTCCAGCGATAACGCGAGTTAAGCAACGTTGCGTGCTGGGAGTATTTGGATGGGTGACCGTCCTGAGAAATCCGCGTTGCTGTTGACTGAAGATCTAAAACGCGGATCAGGGCGTAATGAAAATAATCCTTTTAGCTCAGGCACTTCATTTAATCTTTATTTGAATTTTTTTCTATCAAAAGTTAAAAAAAAATTCTAATTTTTATTTAATCTTAATTTTAAAAATTTATATTTAATTATTTACTAATTTTAATCCTTAAATCTTAATAATTTTTTGTTGACAAGTTTAAAATAAATTTAAAATTGGGTAAAAAAAACTGAAAATTTAGTCAAATTCACGAAACTTTCCAAATTTGAAAAATTGCATTTTTTCGATCTAATAAAAAGACATGTATTGATTTTTTCGTGATTTTAATTTTTGTCAATAAAAATTTAATAATTCTATAACAAATATTAATTTTATGGGGTAGGTGGTTCAGTGGTATCGAGTCGGCCTGATAACCGCACTTCACGCGAAAAAATATATCACTTACCGAGATCTGCTTGGGCAGAGTGCCACACCCAGTGATGGGTAAAAGGCGAGATGATATATTTATTTATTTATAAATATTAATTTTCATATATATATATATATATATATATATATATATATATATATATATATATATATATATATATATATATATATATATATATATATTATTAATATTAATATGTGCATATGACCTAAGTAGTTGGTCCGCAAGAAGCCACAAGAAAAAATTAGATCAGTTAATTTTCTTACCAATACAATTCCTGGGTCCTCTTCCAAAAGGAATATATGCATATTGAGGTCTAGTGGCGACTACTTCTTCGTTAAATCGTTCAGGAATAAACTTCAAAGGTTCCGGATAATACTCAGGATCTCGATGAGGACCGAGAATTGGTACACTTACATTTGTGCCCTTTTCAATGATGACGTCAGTGTTAGGGATTTTATAGTCCTTCACACATTTTCTATGGAGCAATGGAGCGACTGGATACTTGCGAAGAGTTTCTAGAAATTAAAAAAAAACTTATGGAGATACAATTGAAAATCTCTAAAATATAAAAAAAATAAATAAAAATTAATATTTCATCACGCGTATTACCCTATAGGGTGTGGCATTCTGCCGTATCAGATTTCGATAAGTGATATATTTTTGCACGTGAAGTGCCGCTAAATTGCGACCCCCAATATATTATAAAATATATTTAGAAAAGATGAAAATTGCTTGAAAACTTTTCAAATTCAAATAGAGTTTATGGGGGCCTGGCGCGGCCGTAGTTACTCAGTGAAATACTTATCCCGTGATTCTATACTTGGCTCCGTAACATATGTACAATACTGAACTGTGCAACTGGTAATATTTTGTACCGAATGTAAGATAAAATTACAGTATGGTATTAAATTTATTTAGATTTATAATAGTTATTTACATTGCAAGACCGTTATACAGAAATTTACAGGCGAACATAGCTAGCGCTCGCCCGTTATCTGTGTGAGCCTGTAAATTTCAGTTAACGGTCGAGCATTGTATAATGTTTTATGTGCATTTGAATCGCAATATATGTATATTTAATCAAATTAATTGCAATAGTATAACGCAATAACTAAAATGTTCAATCAAGGTAGACTTTGAAAATCTGACAGATTTTGTTTAATCAAAAAATATTTAAGTGTCAAACGTTTAAAATTAGATATGTTGTCATGATAACCAATGTCAACAGCCCGTTATAATTTTTACACGGGCTAGCACGTTATAAGTCTCGTAACCTCTAGAGACAGAGTTAAGTAAACAGTTCATTACGATTCAAATGTACGTAAACATAAAAAATACATATTATTTTTAAATAAATATATAATGTAGTAGTAGATTTCCATGAGCACCCGTGAGGTATTACTATCAGCCCATTAACCCCTTTTTTGTGGCAGTTTCCCCTGCAGGCCTATTCCCACATGTCAAAAAATAATTTAATCTGAATCAGGTTCAGAGTTTGATGAATTTTAATTAACAATAAATTGATTTTTAATTGTAATAACATGTTCCGGACAATTATTCAGCAGCAGGCAGCACTAATTCAAAGTAGAGATAACGAAACGAATTATCTAATTTTCACTTCAAAATTTCATTATTACTTTTTACACCAATTGAATATAAAAAATAAGAATATGGGTCGATATATCTACAGAAGAATGAACAATTATACGTTTATATAATCTTGTAACTCGTGTAAAATAAGACAAATAAGCTAAGAATATCATCACGGTATTTTACTAAGTAACTACGGTTGTGCAAAATCCCCATAAACTATTTGTATTTGAATAGTTTTTATCTGTCTTAGATATATTTTGTAATCTACGTAGAGCATACATTTACTTGGAAATGATAAGTTTTAATAGTAGTATCGATTAGTGTGAATGGGGGGGTTAAAAGTGATTTTTTTGAATGATCGCTGGACGTAGTATCAGTAATATCAAATAAACACTTGACTAAGTCTCACAAAATTCAGCCTCCAAGTTACCTTATGAGGGCATCGTCAGAGGCTGGCCAGCACAGTTAGTAACCATAGACGCGTTTCGCTCTTATTAGAGCTCATCAGTATGGTATAACGCACTTCTTCACCTAGAACAAAGTTCACGTGATGAAGCTGGTGACGAAGAACTGTGCCAGCAGAGAATAAGATCTCTAACAAACGGTAAGATGACATGAGAAGTTCTGTGGAACAGGCCATGCCATCTACCGAAAAAAGGAAAAGCTACGCAATAGCAAATTAAATAACAACAAAGACAAAATTAATTGTCATCCATATACTTGGTGAAACTAGGTTTAATAAAAAATATTAAATAAACACTTGGCTAAGTCTCACAAAATTCAGCCTCCAAGTCACCTTATGAGTGCATCGTCAGAGGCTGGCCAGCACAGTTAGTAACCATAGACGTCTCTGACGATGCCCTCATAAGGTGACTTGGAGGCTGAATTTTGTGAGACTTAGCCAAGTGTTTATTTAATATTTTTTATTAAACCTAGTTTCACCAAGTGTATGGATGACAATTAATTTTGTCTTTGTTGTTAATAAATACCGTATTCCATTTGCCATTTGGATTAGATCTAACTTACTAGATTTTATAGTTGAGATTCAGTTTGAAGTAATTCCATTCCCATGTCAATCAATTTGTTTATTTCTTTTAACATACATACATACATACATACATAACATCACGCTATATCCCATTAAATGGGGTAGCACGAACCCGTCAACATTCTCATCCTGACACACGATACTCGATTCGACCACATTAACACTTCCGTCATACAAACTCTTTCTTTTCTCACAACCAAAATCCATCAACACACAACAAACATTCATCCATTCGCTCCTGTACAAATGACAAATGAAATACGTTTAAAAACAAATATGCTGACGGCACTCTTTTCTAAAATTCTTGCAATATTTACCTTTGATAATTTTATCCAGATACGACATTTCCATAATTGCATCATATGTCAATTCGTTATTATGTTGTTTAATAGTTTCATTAATTTCAGTTCTTAACTTTTCCTGAATATTTTCATGGTGAGCAAGTTCATAAAGACAAAAAGTCATTGCACTGGAAGATGTTTCAAACCCAGCAAAGAAAAAAATGAAAGCTTGTGCAGTTATGTCTTTCATAGTTAAACCTTCACTAGAACCTTCATTTTCTTTATTAATTCCATTTCCTTCATCATCAATACGTTCATTATTTTTTAGTTTGATTAATAAACTCATAATATCTTTTCTATCAACAAAATTCTTTTCGCGATAATCAACGATATCTGTAACTAATTTAAGGAAGAAATCTGAAACATCAGCACCGAATTGCCTTAATTTGAAAAGCTTGACAAGTCCTGTATGAGTCGCGGACAACATCCTTATAGCTAAAAGTCTATAAGTTCCTTGGAAAATTTTTGTAGCATACTTTGTAAACTCTGTGTCAGGATTGGCCAGAGTATTACACTCAATTCCAAAAGCACAAGATACTATAACATCTGTGCTATATCTTCTTAAAATCTCTTTGATATCAATGGATTCTTTTCTGCTCACATATTCATCGACAATTTTACTTAGTTGCTCACTGCATTCTACAACGAGTTGATACATCTTCTTCATCTGTCCGGATGTAAATGCTGGAGACAATTTCGAACGTATTTCCTTCCATTTTTTCCCTTTTAGTGCCACTAAATGAACAGATAAAGGATCGTTTTCTTCGTCCATATGATGATCTCTATCGTGGAAATATTCAAAATCTGTTGTCATAATCAGTTTGATTACGTCTGGATCACAAGGCATAAAAGTTGGTTTTATAATTGAGTAAAATCCGCCAAAAGGAACTTTTCTAGATTTGAATTCGTTGTAAATTTCTTGGTAAACAACTCCTACCGTCTTCTGTTTACGGATAAATTCGGAGACATTTCCGAAAGGGAAAGATGGCTTTAGATATTCGACATTTTTTTTAGCCCAATACGAATAGCGATGTTTGATGAAGGTGTATATCACGAAAATTATAGTAAATAACGAAACGATGACATCGGTGATGATTGAGTTGAAAATTAGACCCATTTTGAATTGAAATCTGGAAAAATATTAAATATATAAAATAAATATATCATCACGCCTTTTACCCATTACTGGATGTGGCACTCTGCCTAAGCAGATCTCGGTAAGTGATATATTTCTTCGCTTGAAGTGCGGTTTCCAGCCGTCAGATCACGGCCCCCAAAGATATTAGTGGAAAAATATTATATATTTTAAATAAGCCGAATGATATTATTTATAGTTTGGTTAAATGGATTTCAGGCTTGATGTAATGTGATAGGTGGATCAGTGGTATCAAGTCGGCCTGTGGATTTGAGAACCCAGGTTCGATTCAAACAGCCGACAAACAATTTTTACCACATTTAAACTATCCTGTGGCTCCCTCTCAACTAACATCGTTGGGGCTATGATTTGATGGCTGCTAACCGCACTTCACGTGAATAAATATATCACTTACCGAGATCTGCTACACCCAGTAATGGGTAAAAACGAGTGATAATATATTTATTTATATGTAATAAGAAATTCTTAAAAATATTGATATTTTCATTTATTAATGGCCGAAACGTTGCTTATTAAGGTGAAGCATCCGCTGAATTAAATCTTAAGTTAGCTGCAGAACACTTGATCTGACTTGATCTCTTTCAAATAAGATATCTTTGTTTTTATGAATGAAACTTACGATGAATTGTACATAATTTTAAAGCCAATAGTTCAAGGTGTAGTAATAATATACATATTATTAAATTTATGTACAATTAATTGATGGAAAACGGTTCAAAAATGGACTTGAATTTCTCAAAAATGCCTAGTACGATTTTCTTTATTTTTTTTTGTATATTTAAGAATATAACATATACAATTTATATCCAATTTGAATTTGTAACTTTTGAAAAAAAACAAAAATATCCGAAAAAGCCTGCTTTTGACCGTTTTTTTGGATGTTTTTAAAATTATGTACAATTCATCGTAAGTTTCATTCATAAAAACAAAGATATCTTATTTGAAAGAGATCAAGTCAGATCAAGTGTTCTGCAGCTAACTTAAGATTTAATTAAGCAGATGCTTCACCTTAAATGAAAATATCAAGTTCTTAAAGATTTTCTTATTACTTCAATCATGAAATCCATTGCACAAAACTTGTATATTTTTTGCAACACGTTCTGAATTAGTTTAGCGGTAAATGTATACAGAAAACGAAAAACTATTTTTTTACCAGTTAAAGTTGAAGTCTCTCAAAAATAATTTGATATCTATTGAAAGCAAAATGTTCAAGAATGTGTGAAAAACTATGTTTTAAGTTACAAAGTCATCGTGTTTATAAATGGATGTACTTACCTATGCCTTTTAAACAAATAGACCAAAATTCTATTCCTTTATATACAACAATATCTAAATAACAACAATAAATAACATGGAAAATATTTTTCAGCTGCGTCCCCACACAAAACAAACGAACACGAACAACACAAAATAAATTATAAAACACACAAACGAACGGTCAAGAGTGAACACAGTGCTGATGGTACAACTAACATTAACGTACGAGAACCGTACATGTATACTGTCAAGCTTATAAATTAAAACTACATATTCTAGTGAAAAAAAAATTTGCATCACGGACGTCACATAATACGTTTCGCCAATTGTCGGTTCATTAAAGAAATATCTTCGTTCGTATTCGTCTGGTGTGCACGGTATTACGAAATGGAGATTGGAACAAGATAATTAAAATATACATAAATAGTCGAATCACTTAAAAATTTGTATAAATAATAAAGTAGTTATTTATATATCAAAGGTTGAAAGTAGCTGTTTTCTGGCCGAGGCTAAAAATTGTTGCACGGCCGTAGGGAAGTCTGCAACTAGTTGCGGTATGCAAAGGTAGTCTCAACTAGAGGTATACACATCTTTTTTACGATTGGATATTAGGATTCATCTATTTTCAATTGTAATTAATAAAACAATTTATTGTAAGTAATTCGGAAAACTTGACAAATACAACAAAAATAACAAAAAAAGACGTTTGTGGGTAAGACAACGGATGATTAAAAAATAGCTTCAAACCGTGTTGTAAAAAAGTACATATATCTGAAATTAATTAGGTAATTATTTATTATAATTAACAAAGAAAAATGTTACCGATTGTTTAATTTAGAAGGACTATTTTAAATGAAATAAATGTAATTGGTTGAAATATAATTATTTTGGAAGTCGATGAAAGCCATACCGTTTAAATGTTACAACAAACAACAAGATTCAAAATCATAAATTTGAAATTAATTATTTGTCACAATTGTCATCGAAGAATGTCACCAATTGTGTCCTTTATATCTATCTTTGTTTTTCATGGCACGAGTTGATTCCTGTTTTTTTAAATCATCCCTTACCTTTTCCAGTAGCAACGGTTTGCAAAGACCCTCTTTGTTGTTAACTATGGTTTCATTAGCACTAGCGATGATTAGCAAAGAGCCCCGTTACCAGTAGTAACAGATTGCAAAGAACCTTGTTAGCAATAAGCAAGGATATGCAATGAGAGTTTGTCTCACAAAAAATATATAAAATAAATATAAATATATCATCACACCTTTTACCCATTACTGAGTGTGGCACTCTGCAGTAGCAGAACTCGGTAAGTGATATATTTCTTTACGTGAAGTGAAATGCGGTTAGTTTAAATGTGGTGAAAATTGTTTGTCAGCTGTGGGAATCAAACTCGGCTTCTCAAATCCACAGGCTGACTCAATTGAACTGAGCCACTCCATACAGGAAGTTATGATAAAACAAAAATAATATTTATGTAATAGTAATTTTAAAATGAAAATTACATATGTTTAAAACATAGCCTTGTAGTCACGTGATCTATGACATACTAGGCATACTATGATTTGTTTTATCCTACATCTAACGCGCCATTTCATTCAACAACAAATAACAAATTTATTCAAATTTCATACATTTAACTAATAATTTTATGTATGGATTCAAACAAACAAATAGAAAATATATGTGAGAAATCCCATTGTTTATTTTCTGTCTTTAAATGACGGTCGAAAAGCCTACTTTTTATTGATCATAGAAAAAATTAGGAATATTCGTATATGTTCGTGTTTGTTTGTACTCATTTGCCTTTGTTCATTTGGTGTAGACGTAGCTTCTGATTTGACCTAGGAATTCTATGAAATAACTGATACGTCAACGAAAACATAAAATAATTAAATAGCCAACCTTGAAACATTTTGCGCTTCAAAGTAGACATTATCAGCAAATAAAAGTGCATTTTCTACTTTTATCATAAATATTATTATAAATGTATTACTTTTTACGTAATAAATATGTAAATATACAAAGTAAGATTTTTTAAAGCAATCAATTTTGTTTTTGCTGTCTAACTAATGACTTTAGAAAACAAATAAATACTTAGGAAAATAAAACTTCAGGTAGGCTGTAAAACAAAATAAGTTATTGTTTGTTTTATTGATAGTCTCGATAAATTTAAAGTTAACTTCGGGTGACGCCTGAATTCGAATCAGGGACTTTCTGATTGACGGGCAGAAATACTAACCGCTACAGCCTGTCACCTAGGTACGCAGGATGGCGTCAACCGAATTCTTCTGTCATTGTATATAACGAAGTATCAAACCTAAGACTTCTATATGATAGGTATTGACAACGGGTCTGCAACAACAGATCTTCTGATTTAAAGGAAATCATACTACGAAGTAATTTTTACTTCCTTGTACGAAGTAAAGGAAGTATTGTAATCGAGAACATTTTTTTGTTTTCTTATTTCAGCGGAAATATATATTTTGATCATCCCTGAATCCATTTTGACTAATTTCGTCGTGACGTCTGTACGTACGTATGTATCTCGCATAACTCAAAAACGGTAATCCGTAGAAAGTTGAAATTTTGTATTGAGGACTGTTATAACATCTAGTTGTGCACCTCCCTTTTTGGTCATTATATAACTTACGGAAGTGGTACTTTACTTGAAGCCTATAATAGATTTTCATGAAAAACTATATTCAAATATAATCCAAAACTTTTCAAATTTGGTATATAAGACTACTATATCAATGGAAATAACATAATAGGTTTTGGTTGAAATGGACTAACCGGAAATGATACATTACATGAAGCTGCTAACAGTTTTTCTTGAAAAAAATGGTATTATTTTGATTTTAGAAATAAATGCTACATATAAAAGTTTTAGAGAATTAAATTCTGCGTCTAGAACATTAAAAATTATTAAATTTTCATTTTGTATAAGCGAGATATGTAAATTTAAAAATTATATATTTTTTGTAATTAAGTTTGCTTTGGATTAAAACAAAATAAAAAATGTAATGTCAATGTCAAATTACGTCAAATATGTGCAATAAAAAAATGTAGGTATAGTATAATACGCGTACAAGGAAGTCATGTGACGTCCACATCAGAATTTTTATCATATGAGATGACTGAAAGTGAAGTGACAATGATAAATTTAAAGTTAAATTTAATTTAAAGATGTTGATGTTTTTTTTTAACTTTATGTCCTTAATTTTAATTTTAAATATAAGAACATGTCACATCGTTGACAAAGGAATATTTCGTGCTATCTATCCCAATAAAAAATACCCGTATTCATTTAAGAAAATATAACTTTAATTCGTCTTGCCACACCCCCCTAATTATTTTATTTTACAAACCATACAATTATGCCTCCCTTCTTACTGTACAAGCCTGTGTAATTATTTTTTCTCTAAAGCTATTAGTTAGCCAACAAAATTGATTGGTTGCTTAAATGTTATTCTGTATACGAATCGTAGTCATAGCAACTATATGCTAAATAGAGACAGAAATTTATCATGGAAAATTAATTTTACAATATTATGGTATTAATGCAGAACATCTAATTTTAATAACACAAATTAAAGAACTTAATTCTGATAATTTCCCTTGACTTCTTATCAACCAATCATAATACAAATTAATACATTTGAAGATTCGAACAATAAGTACAGTTTTACAATGATTATTTTAATTGACCTAAAAAAATGTAAAAAATCTATGGCTAAGAACTAACAAAGAATTTAACCCCTAAGTCTTAATAAAAGAATCAAGTCTAAATCATGAATTTAAATACAACTCGTGCTGCTCACTCGCTATTTTTACTTCCTTGTACGAAGTAAAGGAAGTATTGTAATCGCGAAAATTTTCGGTTCTCAGATTTCAACGGAAACAGGTGTTTTGGCCCTCCCTGAATCCATTTTGACTAATTTCGTCATGCCGTCTGTACGTACGTACGTACGTACGTATCTCGCATAACTCAAAAACGGTAAGCCGTAGAAAATTGAAACTTTATATTTAGGACTGTTATAACATCTAGTTGTGCACCTCCCTTTTTGGTCATTATACAACTACCAGAAGTGGTACTTTACTTGAAGCCTATAATAGATTTTCATGAAAAACTATATTCAAATATAATTTAAAACTTTCCAAATTTGTTATATAAGACAACTATATCAATGGAAATAACATAATAGATTTTGGTTAAAATAGACTAACCGGAAGTGACACATTACATGAAGCTGCTAACAGTTTTCCTTGAAAAAAATGGTATTATTTTAATTTTAGAAATAAATACTGCAAATAAAAGTTTTAGAGAATTAAATTCTGCGTCTAGCACATTAAGAATTTTTAAATTAGCTTTTTGCATAAACGAGATATCTAAATTTAAATATTATATATTTTTTTATTTTTTTTTTAAATTAAGTTTGCTATGGATTAGAACAAAAAATAAAAGATTTAATGTCAAATATGTGCAATTAAAAAAATATCTATAGTTTAATACGGGTACAAGGAAGTCATGTGGTGTCCACATCAGATATTTCTATTTCCATAACAGTTCATAATTCATGTCAAAATATTATCGAAAATTAGCATATCACTTGTTATATTAGTTATAATATTTCCCTTGACCTGTTAGTCAGAATGGGAAACATTTAAAAATTCAATCAATAAACATAGTTTTATACTATGGGAAAACCACCAAGTAAATCAGTGAATTTGATACAAAATTATTATGTTTATTTTACGCTGTGAATCACAGTATTATTAGATTCAACAAATTATCTTATCAAATAGCATGCGACCTCTTGGATTTTCTTTAGATATTTTTTTTAATTTTTAAGCACTCAATTATTTTGCTAATAACAAAATCATCCTATTAAACTCATATTAGGTAAAGCCCTCGTTTCACGAACTCAGGATTTACCATGCAACTTTTTATCATGTTTTTAAATTTTATAAAACAAAAATTCATCGATAAAATTATAAAAACGTCAAAAATATGCGCCTTTCTCGAAATAAATAATTTTATATATTTAGTTTTTAATATTACTTATGGGGTAAGTAGCTCAGTGGTATCGAATCGGACTGTAGGTTTGAGAATCCGGGTTCGATTTCCACAGCCGGTAAACAGTTTTTAAAATAAAATAAATATATCATCACGCCTTTTACTCATTACTGAATGTGGCAGTCTGCCGGAGCAGATCTCGGTAAGTGATATATATCTTCGCGTGAAGTGCGGTTACCGGCCATCAAATCACGGCCCCCAAAGATGTTAGTGGAGGGAGAGCCACAGGGTTAGATTTTAATTTGGTGAAAATTGTTTGTCGGCTGTGGGGATCGAACCAGGGTTCTTAAGATCCACAGGCCAATTGAACAATTTTTACACACATTAAAACGACCCTTGTGGCTTCCATTCGACTAATATTTTTGGGGGCTGTGATATGACAGCTGGTAACTGCACTTTATGCAAAAAATATATCACTTACCGTGATTTGCTACGGCAGAGTGCTACACCCAGTAATAGGTAAAATATGTGATAATATATTTATTTATTTTATTTATATACCGGGTGTTTAATGGATTTTTTTATATGATGATTCTTGCTTCCCTAATTAAATTAGAACAAAAGTGTACATATAAAAAATGTTAAGTATTAAAAACTGCATCTAATGAGTATCTACTTTGCTGCTCAATTGTTTTTTATACAAGAGTATCAAGCAAACGAAAAACGGCTTTTATACAGAAAATTATAGCTTTATTTGACAAATTCATTAAATAAATAAATTAAATTACTTAACCGAAATTAATAATAAATTATATACGTGTATTGTCATATTTTATTCAAAATTTTACTAACTGTGGGGGCTGTGATTTAACGGCTGGTAACTGAACTTCACGCATATAAATATACCGAGATCTGCTACAGCAGAATGCCACATCTAGTAATGGGTAGAAGCTATGATAATATGTTTATTTAAATCTTATATTTGCTATAAAATATTTTCCAAGTTAAATTAATTGTCTTATTGGCTGGTAGCATAAGCCCTGTTTTTGGGTGTTCTAAGAGCACGGTTTTAACATGTTAGAGATAACTAAAACACCCAAATACAGTGTTCTTAAAACAGGTAAAAACAGAACTTGCGTTATCTGCTGTTTAAAAAATAAATTCTTACCAATCTGTTACACCAAGCAAAACTTAATGATAACATTTTTACGGCGTTTGAAGTATTTATATCAAACAAATTAATACTGACTCATTGAAACGAGTGCCCTAATTTTTTTCTAGTATCTAGCATAGGTTAAATAAAATTAACTAAATGTATGATACTTTTAGCTATTGTTAGATTATTTGAAAGTAATTTGCAAAGTAAGATTAAAAATCTTATCAGATCTAACAAAGCCTTATGTATTCATTGTTAGCTTAAAAATACTTCTAAATTGTTTCCAACTGCAGATAAAAAATTTCAAGATATCACTTAATTTTTTTTGGGGAAAATTTTAATTCTATTTTGTTATTATGTTGCGTGTTTTTCCCGAACCCACCAGAAAGTAAAACAATATTAATCTAGTTGCTTGCCATTATAAAATAAATGCATTTTGTGCAATATTACTCACTCAATTTAGTTGTGATAGTAACCGTTTGCCTCACTAGTGATGAAAGTAAATAACTTTCATCACTAGTGAGGGAAACTATCACAACTAAATTGAGTGAGGGAAATGTCATTTGACATGGTGACCAAGGAAACGTGATGAGCATTTGCAAATACAACTCCTTTGATTTATATAAAATTATTATTGAATTTCTTGTATCGGAAACATAAAAATATTATTTTCACGTTTAATGTTGAAAAAAATAGTATGTAACATATGGGGAAAGGGCTTTTGAACATTCATGCTTGTTTTTCAATTAAACCCTTTCGTCACTAGTATTATAATATCCTCTTAGTCGCAAGAAAAAAGTGATAGTTTTCATTACTATGGAAGAAATTTCATTATCTTCTCCAGATCCACATTAAGGCAAGTTAGTACGCTAGGCATTTTTTTACCACTTGCTTATATAATTAATAATTGAAATTATCATAACAGCATATTTTTATTGGAAACAAGAACAAAACAAAAATCTTATAATATTAATAAAAAAGAAACAAAACAAACTACTTTTAATATTAGTAAAAGATAACTTATAAGTAGGCTGTGAAACATTGATTTCCCAAAACGCGCAATAAACAAGAATTTCGCTCACGAAATACAAACAAAATTTTATCTACAACTCTCAAAAAATAATTATACAATAATTATTGGTTTATTCAAGAAAATTAAAGGAAAACAATCAAAAATAATATTAATTTGGTATTATTGATGTGTGTGACAAAAAATAATTTGAGAGCGTACGTAAAATATTCATTTTGCCCATTAGGGTGCGAAACAGTGCTCAAAATACGCGTACTTCGTATATTGATATTCATGAGAAAAAGTGAACATTTTTTGACAGTTGTAGAAAAATAAATTATATTTTGGTTCCTTGTAGCCAAATAGTGGTTTTACTACTTAGAAGTACACTCCTATTATCTAATTCTAAGGGAGTTTTGGTTTTCGAGTCCAAAGTAAACTTGTAATTTCTTAGAAGAGATACTACGCCTACTTTCGCCTGTAGTAATCCAAATCGCATGCCTGAAAAATTAAATAAGAAATTTGTACAGTTACAAGACATAATTTTAGTTTTTCTTTCTTACCAATGCAACTTCTGGGCCCTTCTCCAAAAGGCAAATATGTATATTGGGGTCTGGAGGCCTTATTTTCTTCATTGAAACGCTCAGGATCAAATTTCAGAGGATCAGGATAATAATCAGGATCTCTATGAAGACCTAATGTGGGCACAACTATATTTGTGTCCTTTTCAATTATGACATTTGTATTAGGGATTTTATAATCTTTTATACATTTTCTCATCACGGCTGGAGCGACTGGATATTTACGAAGTGTTTCTAGAAAGAAATTTGTTAATATACAATTTTCAAAAGAAACTGGTTATGAATGAAACTTGATTGTCAAAGGTTCCTAAAATGCTTAAAACAAAAGTAGTAGAAAATGTTGTTTGAATATTTTACTTCAAGCAATTTAGGTGTGTTTGAAAGCATGAAAGTTACTCGCATTTTTATTCATTCAAACAAAAACAAAAAAGTAACTACATTCATACGTTTCCGATCATTTATCAAATGCAATTTCCTGAATGGTTCTTTTTGAAATGCACGTTTTTTTCAAATTATAATTTTCCCGCATAATTATTTCCTGAACTCCAATTTCTAGAATTTTCGTTTTCCCGAATACTAATTTTACCGAATGCCATTTTTCAATTTACTAGTTTCTTATAGGTTAGTTCCCGATTAACAATTTCCAGAAAAGCCATTTTCCTGAACGTAATTGATGATTATTCTGTGAATTTTCATTCGGGAAAATTGCATACGAGTAATAAACATGCGGGTATATAATTATTTTGGATCATGATCATTTTTGAAATTTGTTGTTTAGTAATTCAAGTAAAAGTTGCTACGGCAGATAGTCATACTCATTAATGAATAAAAGACGTGATGATGTGTTTATGTTTATAATAATTACCTTTAATAACTTTATCCAAATACGACATTTCCATGATTGCATCGTAAGTCAGTTCATTATTATGTTTCTTCATCGTTTCTAATATATCTTTTCTCAATTTATCTTGAATGTCTTGATTATCAGCCAGTTCAAAAAGACAAAAAGTCATCGTACTAGAAGATGTCTCAAACCCGGCAAAGAAGAAAATAAAAGCTTGAGCTGTAACTTCAGCTACTGTTAGTCCTTCTCCAGGACTAACTGTATCTTTTTCTAGTTTATCTCCGTCGACTTCGTCATCAATATTTTCATTGTTTCTTAGTTTAATCAATAAGTTCATGATGTCATTTCTTTCTACTTTGTTCTTCTCTCGATATTCAACAATTTCATTGACTAAGTTAAGGAAGAAATTTGAAACATCAGGACTGAATAATCTTATTTTAAAAAACTTAGTAAGTCCTGCGTGAGTTGCTGACAACATTCCAACAAAGAACATTCTGAAAGTTCCTTCGAAAATCTTTTTACCATATTGTCTAAACTCTGCATCAGGGTTGGTCAAGCTGTTACATTCAATACCAAAAGCACAAGATCCTATAACATCTGTAGTGAAACGTGCCAAAACTTCTTTAATATCAATTGGTTCTGTTTTGATTACTTGCTTATCAACTACAGTATTTAAGTGATCACAACATTGGAGAAATAAATTGTACATCATTTTCATTTTTCCTGAAGTAAATGTTGGTGTAAGTTTAGTTCGAAGATTTCGCCATTTCGTTCCTTTTAATGCTAACAAATGAACAGTTAAAGGATCATTTTTTTCGTCCATGTGGTGGTCACGATCGTGGAAATATTCGAAATCTTTTATAGTAATAAGCTTGATAAGATTTGGATCACATGCCATGAAACTTACGTTTCCGAGTGAGTAGAATCCACCAAATGGAAGTTTTTTGGATTTGAATTTATTGTAGATGTCTTGGAAAACAACTCCTAAGCTTTTCTTTTGACGAACGAAATCAGAAAGATTGCCGAAAGGGAAGCATGGTTCGAGGTATGCGACTTTTCTCCTTGCCCAATAAGTATAACGATATTTGAAGAATGCGTATATCAGGAATATTATTGCGAGTATCACGACGATGAAGTCGGTGATAATTGAGTCGAAAACTAGACCCATTTTGAATGACAACCTAGAAACATAATTGCAAAATGTAAGATTGAATTTCTTTATGACCTGCTGCTATTCTTTTATTTATTTCACCACGTTGAAACTACCCCTGGTGTTCCCCCTCGACTAAAATTTTTGTAGGGCATAATTTGACAGCTAGTAACCGCACTTCACGTGCATAAATATATTACTTATCTAGATCTACTACGGCAGAATGCCACTCCCAGTAATGGGTAAAAGGCGTGATGATATATTTGCAACAGTGTTGAAAGGGTATCATTTGAAAAGTGTGTGTTTTCAACACGTGTATTACATACAATTTTTGTTACGGCAATTTAGCATTTTACACTACAAGAAATGATTGAAGTTTTATATCTTTTTAATTTTCTCAAATAGTTTTAAAGGTTATTTGAATTGTCTCATTGTCATTTCTTCTATTTTTGAGAACCGAAAACAATATTGTCATTCTGTTGACACTTGAGTGTAGAAAATAATCACTTTTCGCACGCAAACGAATGGGGAAAGTGAGCATTTCCGTACTGTCGTAGGAAAAATTTTATTTATAACAAGAAATGATAGTTATAGAAGCAGTAATTGTTTCCATTTTCCAAAAATCATATTAATAAGGTAGGTTTACTGATACCAAGTGTGGATTTGAGAATCCGGGTTCGATTCCCATAAGCGAAAATCAATATTCACCAGATTAAAATTACTCCCGTGGCTTCTTTGACAACTTGTAACCGCACTTCACGCACTTAAATATATCACTAACCGTGATCTGCTATGGCAGAGTACCACACCCAGTAATGGATAAATGGTATGATGATATATTTATTTATTTAAATAATATATATTTGAAGCTCTTTCCTCGAAAATAATTTAAGAAGACAACAGAAAATGAAGTTGTGTCTTTAATCCCTGTTCATACTAACAAAAATATTTCAATTATTCTCTTGAATTAGAACTACGAAATTTAGTTAATATTAAATAAAGTGGTGAATATAAGTCTTGTATTGTTAATATTTAGACAAATAATTATAATAAATAAAATCTTACCAATCTATTACTCAAACAAAACGATGTTAATTATAGCAATACTAAATTAATACTGATAACTTCTTTACGTTTTCAAGTATTTATATCAAGCAAATTAATACAAAATCATTCAAAAATGTGTTCAAAGGTTTTTGCAATGTCAGTAGTATGTATAAGTTTACTAAATATTATCAAACATACGATACTGTTAGATCTTATGATATTACTTGAAACTATTTTGTAAGGTTTAATTGGAAAGATAAAATATCTTATCTTATTTGAAAAAGTGTCGTACATATTAGTTTAAAAATACTTCTAACTGTTTTCAAGAACAGATAAACTTTCAAGTTATCATACACTAAAATATAAATTAGTTCACAAATTATTTCCTCCCGAACTTATATTTGTTCATCAATAGATATTTGTACAATAATAAAAACAATACATTTTTCATGAATTTTAGGTAATTGCATGACAGCGAAGCTGGAAAGTATTAATCAAAAGATGCTTTTATTACATATTGCACACGTATTTTTTTGCATATTTTTATTTATTTATACAAATAAGAGAAACCAACAGTATAAAATACCAATAACAAATCCTCACGGATTAATCAAAGAATACTAAAATATAGTTAACAGTAGACATACAAAGGTAAATAGATATTTGGAAAAGTACAATAAATTTAGAAACTTCGGAAATAGTATGTTATGCATCAAGGGAGGGAAACAAGCGATTATTCTCGCGTGTGAAGTTGGCAAACCGAGTCGTAAGCTTAAACCTTCGGCCCTCGCTGAAGTCTAGGTTTGCCAATTTCACACAAGGAATAATCGCGCTCTCCCGTGAAGCATATTATACTTTTCGTAACAAGTGCACAAAAATTACCGTCTTATCAGGACAAATGTCAAATATGGGTTGCGTAACTAGTTACCTAGGAAACGCCGCAAACAGCTAATAATCGTAGTCTCTAGAGAGAGAAACATCTCTCTAAGGAAAGACACATGCTACCTAGGTAGGATGTTTCTCTCCCTAAAGGAGAAAAGCAGTGTTTCTCTCTCTAAAATTAGGGAATAAGAACGTGTTTCTTGTGCATGTGTTACGAAAAATACATTAAATTTTGAATAATACATTAAGTATAGAAAACATATGATAATAATTAAATTGATTTTACCGAGACTTAATTTTGTTATAAATTTAATTTTAAATTTATCGTCGTCCTGTACTTTCTGTCATGACATATGATAAAAAGTTACTTCCTGGTATTGATTTACTTTAAATCAGAAGATGTATCGTTGCAGATGAAACCCATTCTTCATACCTATCATATAGGAGGCTTGGGATTGATGCTGCGTTAGACACTATGACAGAAGAATTCGGTTGACATCATACTTCATACCTAGGTAATGTGGTGTAGCGATTAGCAGCTCTGCCCGGCAAGTCCCTGGTTTAAATCCAGGCGTCACAATAATTTTTCTATCATAAATTTAATTTTAAATTTATCGTCGTTACTGTACTTTCAGTCATTTCAAATGAAAGAAAAATGTAATAGCCATATAAAATAAAATTTGTATAGTTCTCGAGTTAAATTGAATTACTCTGTATATTTTCAATGTTAAGATATATTTCAATGAATGGATATTTAATTCATTCATAAACACAAATTAGTACGTAATTATGGGGTAGGTGGCTCAGTGGTATCGAGTCGGCCTGTGGACCTTGAGAACCCTGGTTCGATCCCCATAGACAACAAACAATTTTCTCCAAATTAAATCAACTCTTGTGACTCCCCCTCCACTAACATCTTTAGGGGTCGTGATTTGGCGGCTGGTAACCGCACTTTACGCGAAGAAATATATCACTTACCGAGATCTGCATCGACAGAGTGTCACACTCAGTAATGGGTAAAAGGCGTGATGATATATTTATTTATTTATTTATTTATAGTATATTACATAATAAGTCAGGAAAGTGATGCTTTACTTAACGAAGCGGTTGTTTGAAGTACGAGGCCGTTAGGCCGAGTATTTTAATTCGCTGAGTCAAGTAAAACACTTTCGTGACGTATTATGTATACTATTTTTTCTGAAATCGTTCATATTTATATTTTATCAATATAATTAATAATAAATATTTCAAAATGTTTAATTTTTTGGTAAGAATCATATTGGCAGCAAACTACATATCCAAGGTGATAACAAAAGTTGTTGAAAACAATATCTTATGTGAAAAATCTATTGAACATATTTGTGTCAAAAGTAATATTGTTGACAGAGAAGATTTCTTTATAATGTTGGAAAATATAGATGAAAATGAGTATGAGGCAGTATTTTCAAGTACTCCTCCTGAAATCTTAAATCAAGCAACTGCGGCTGTTGAAAATTTATTACCGAGCAAGTCCAAAGACCGATATGATAAAGAGTATGAAATTTTCATGGATTGGAAAAAGCAAAATAATTTGTCAGCAAATGTGCTACTTGCTTATTTTATTTACTGAATCTCCAATAAATTGAGCTTCAAATTCGCCAGTGCCATACATAAATTTTAGTAATTTAAGCAATTGTATATTTAGTATTAATATTATTGATAAAAATAAATAAAAATCTTATTAATTTTTTTAGTTATTTAGTTTATTTACCTGACTGTTTTGCAAATGTTTTGGTAAACACTTACTTTCCATACTAAAATGCGTCAGGAAAGTAGGCATTTTTTTGACGATTTCAGAAAAAAGTATTTATTTATGTTAATAGCAATAGGTAAAGGAAATAAATGTACTTATTTCTATTTTTAGTTTTAACTTACTGTATACATTTCTGTTTCATTAACCTTATTAAAACTTAACATTAAATATATTTAAATAAGTAAGCATTATACAAAATGATAACAATAGTAAATATTTGCATAATGAATTGTAGAAATAATATTACAGTCATTATTTTATATATGTACATATAATATTTGGAATGTTTGTGGATATTTGTAAGTTCGACTCTGCAGAATTATTATTATTATGATTAAAATGTTACAGCACGTTGTACACATGATTCCATGACTAATTCTTCTTGTTCTTATCTGCAGCAAGATCATTATGTCCGTATTCATTTCTTGCTAGTATGAAGAAAGTGTAACATACGGATTATATTTTACAAATTAATAAAGAAAGTTGCACTTGTGTTCAAAAGAAACTACAAATGTGATTTGTACACCATGGTCATTGCCACTGACTTTGTAGATTATTGTTTCAATAGGTTTTACTTAAATTGTTACACAGTAAATAATTAATAATAATAATCATTTTATTTGACAAATATTCAGCATAATGCTGATCCTCCATATTGACCTTTACAATAAACATAAATATATAATAATCCAAAATGGAATGGCAGAAATTCATATTTAATTAAATATAAAATATAAACAAAAACATAAGCCTTAAAAATTAAAGCAATGGAAAAAAACCTATAAAAATGTATATCAAAGTAAATTAAAAATAAATATATCATCAGGCATTTTACTCTTTACTGGGTGTGGCACTCTGCCGCAGCAGATATCGGTAAATGACTTTTTTCTTCACGGCCCCCAAATATGTCAGTGGGGGTATACTATTTTCATTTTAAACTGGAGGGATCGGCATAAAACGATTAAATGCATCGCAATTACGTTTACAAAGGAACTCAAAATATGACCAGTTATAACTGGTTTCACAAGGTTCGCACAGGGTTGTACAGCTCCATTCGCCGGTATTTTTAAATGGTTAATCATGGGAAAAAACAAGAATAATTTTAGGCTGAATACGACCCTCAAAAAATTTTCCTGTTGTAACCATCCTTAAGCGATTTGTGGTAGCCGCACTAATATATTTCATTGTAGTTATATGGGACAGGGGCGTTTAATCGTTTTATGCCGATCCCTCCAGTTTAAAATTAAAACAGTATAGAAACACAGTGATAGTTTGAATGTGGTGAAAATTGTTTGTCAGTTGCGGGAAATAACTCTCCAACCAGTGGCACTAAAAATGTTTATTTCATGTAAAATGCAATTAATTTTGCGAATTTTGAAAAAATTCTTTCTGTTTCATAATCAGTATTTTGAGTACTATATGAGGTTCAAATAAATGTTATAATTTGTGACACACTCTGTATAATATGCTTCATTTTTAATACTAATAATACCTAAATTATTCTTGTTCGCATAATATATCATCACGCCTTTTGCCCATTATTGAATGTGGCACTCTTCTGTAGCAGATTTCGGTAAATTATATATTTCTTAGTGTGAAGTGCGGTTATCAGACGTCAAATTATGGCCCTTAAAGATGTTAGTGGAGGGGAAGCCACAGGAGTAGATTTAATTTAGTGAAAATTGTATGCCGGTTGTGGGAATCGAACCCAGGTTCTCAATTCCATAGGTCGACTCGATACCACTGAGCCACCTACCCCATAAGTTATTAATGTTTGTTATTAAAAAGTATATGCTACAATCAATTAATTGAAATATTTTCAAATATTAATTAAACATTTATTCATTAAATTCCTTACAATTATTAATCATCGCCAGATAGTCCTATCCTTGTACACAGCTTTCGTATCATCTACGTTCATAATTCCTTTTGTATAAACCTTTTACCAAAAAGAAAAAGTATCGCGTACAGTTGATTTTAGAATGCATGACGGTAGAATAAAAATATTACCGCATAAATGGATGGAATATACATTTTCATGAGAGATTGTATTCACATTAAAATTGCAAAGCAGTCACACTTTTTATACGAATTTTTCAATGTCTTGAACCTGGACAGTCTGTTGAAAAATTTATGATGTTTCCGTTGCGTTGATTCAAAACAAATACTTGTGTTTGTCGGCATGATGGAAAACTAAGATTTTCTAATTCTTAAATTAAATTATGTTCCTTTTACTTTACTTCAATGTCCTCGTTTTCTTTTTAATTTAAATTGTACGAGTAATAATCTGTGCAATCCATAAATATACTTATAATAATTTCATAAATCATTATTAAGTTTCTCTCTTTAAATGGAGTTAATGCAGTTAGTTCCCTCTTATTTATTCATTTCTAACTAACTTATTAATAGATTATATGCTAATTTATA
Source organism: Pterostichus niger (assembly GCA_947425015.1). Taxonomy (NCBI): domain Eukaryota; kingdom Metazoa; phylum Arthropoda; class Insecta; order Coleoptera; family Carabidae; genus Pterostichus; species Pterostichus niger. Next base: position 23,397,566 of record OX380344.1, on the reverse strand, counting down.
ACTACATTCATCAATTCTTAGCTAATTATATTTTTATTTTGATTATTTACTTATTTTTTTATTATTATTTTCATTATTGTTCAGTGTCTGATTTTTATTTTAGCTATTTTACCGGACGTTGTCAATAAAGTGGAATTGTTAAAAAAGATGAACTTATAGTTATTTATTTATTATTATTATTGTTTAACGTTGTTTGGTATTTTAGCTGTTTTTACGGACGTTTTCAATCAAGAGGGATTGTAGAAAAAAATAACTTTGCATATATACATGTTTTTTTTTTACAATTGCATAAAACAAATCATTATTAAATTATGATAATCATATATCTGATGAATTTTTTAACTATCTATTTGAAAGTTATTACGAATGTCAGAATAATACCTTTCGAAATGTATACTAACTTCTAAACAATAATAATTCACTTTCTTATAACTGAACTATTTGAGTTTGAAGTATTGAAATTAAATAATTGTGTTTGTCTCACGGTGGCTCATTTTTCAACACATTAAAATTACTCCTGTGGTTCTCCCTCCACTAACATTTTAGTGGGTCGTGATTTGACGGATGGTAACCGCATAACATGCACATAAATACACTGCTCAAAATTGTACAACGATATTTTTAAAATTGAATGTAAAATTAAAATTATAAATTATATTCAAATATTTGTCAAAAATACCTAACTATTTGAATATAATTTATATAAATTTTTATATTGGATCCTTCTTAAATACATATTTATAATATAATTTATAGTTTATCGAAATCTGCTACACACCTAGTAATGGATAAAACGCATGATGAATCATTTATTTATTTAAAAAATAAAAATAATTATTTAATTCGATGTTTCGGTACACTAAAAATATATTTTCGTCAGGAAAATAAAAAATATTAAATAAATAAATTGTTACTATAAATAAATAATTACATAACAAAAAAATAAATTGTCACTAAACAAAGTAAACAAGTAATTATAATTAGTTATGACCAATTCCATCAACATATATTTGAAACTTGGTTTCAATAATTCAAAGCTTATCGAATGTAAGCAATATCAATTATTTCTCATGACATCTAGTTTCAAATTAGTTTTATTTATTTGTACAAAATTTAAAACTTAAATTCTGTTTGTGTAACTGGTCATAAATCAACGATAACCATGTTTTATTTAATTCGCAGCATTAACGGTTGTTTATGTTGTTATGTTATTTATGTTATGCTGTTGTTTTTAAAAATAAATTATAAAAAGAAAAATTCAGATACTACCAGGATTTGAACCAGGAATCTATGAACTAGGGACCCGAACCATAATGAAACCGTAATCGAAAACCGCACCGATATTCACCTTTTTATGAAACCGTAACCGAAAACAGAAATCGATATTTTTGTTTTGAAAATTCATATTTTTTTATCCCACAAATAGCACCAATAAATTGATTATTTTTATAATATATTCTTTACAATAATTTTTTTAATATTTAATTTTATTAATTATTATATATTTCTAATTAAAAATACAAAATTTAATAAAAAATAATAAATTTACTTCAAAAATCTTAAATTGAAAATGATAACAAATTAAATTTTTTCATTTGATCCTTTAACATGTATTATAAATTTATCATTAAATTGAATAAGAATATTATTGAAAATTGAATCGATATTATTTCGGTTCTAAAACCGTAAATGTAAACCGGTATAAATAACGTACAAAACCGAAAATAGTAAGAATACGAAGAAGTAGTTATTAGTTTTCATATTTTTATAAAGTTGCAGTTTTTATAGTCGTTATAGGGTTGGTAACACTGAATATGAATGGTAGTGTGAAAGCAAGATTGACAGTATGGCATACGTAGAAATTATTTTGAAGATTAGAGAAAACAGAAATACAAATAATGTGCGAATTAGTTACCTAAAAACTATACTGTAATTGTACAGTGCACGTAATATATTATTTGTTAATGTAGTATCTACCTATTTTGAGAATTATATTTTTACAAATATACATATTGTATTTATTGTACAATTTGAAATAATGTGTTTATTTTGAACCAATTGTAACAAAACCAAAATTTATATAATATTTATAAAAAACTGTAAACGATAAACGAAACCGAAATTTATCATTTAAAAAAACAGGAATTTATATAATTTTTTTTTTAATCGTAATCGATAAACTAAATTAAAATTTTGCTAATATAAAAACCGTTAACCGTAACCGAACCCCAACATTTATCGGTTTGAGTTCCTGCCATGAATCCAGTCATATATTGTAAACCAAATAAGGCTGCGGTCGCTTGTGGTTTTATTCCAATTTTCTCTTTATAATTAATTATAATTTAATTTCATTCACATTAATTAAGTATTTACTTTTAAAATACTAGTTAAATACATTGACTGGTAGCACAAACTCTATTTTTGTCTGTTTTAAGAGCTCTGTATTTGGGTGTTTTAGCTATCTCTAACATGTTAAAACCTTGTTCTTGCATTCAAAAACAGAGCTTGTGCTACCAGCCATTGTTCTTATTTTTGTAAATTTAAGGAAATCTTTATTTTGTTTTTACTTTACCTACATAATAACATCTTGCTATATCCCTTCAAATGGAGTAGCACGAACCCATGATTCATTTTCAGAATTATTCATTAGATTCATTATGCAATTATAATAAATAAATATAAATATATCATCACGCCTTTTATCCATTACTGGGTGTGGCACTCTGCCTAAGCAGATCTCGGTAAGTGATCTATTTTTCGCGTGAAGTGCGGTTACCAGCCGTTAAATCACGGCCCCCAAAGATGTTAGTAGAGGGGGAGCCACAGGGGTAAAAATTGTTTGTCGCCTGTGGGAATCGAACCAGGGTTCTCAAGATTCACAGGCCGACTCGATACCACTGAGCCACCTATCCCATTTTATTATGCAATGAACCTCAGCTAAACATACCCATTCAGTCATCCACATGCATATTTCCTGTTAAACATGCTTGATCATTTCTTCTATTCGGAATCGTTCGCTCATGCAACAATCTGCACAATCTCTCACTTTCCACAAATACCTGTTTCATTAATCTATCATCAACTTTTACTTTATACATATTTAGAAAATTATCGTCATAATTTTTGTACATTATCTTTTTGAATTAACTTTTTGTGTTAACTATATTTTAATATATTTTAAAGCATAGTTATTATTTAAAAGGTAGTTTTTTATGACGTACTCGATGTATATTATATGTAGGTATAGAAATAACAAGGGTCTATTGTAGAAGAGAGCGAGAAAACTGTTCATCCATAACTGCTTTATAATTATAATACTATTATAATATTTTAATGTTTACTTTGATTTTGATTCGTCACTGCATTATTTTATAAGATAAGAAATGAATATAAGAAAATGTACTTTTCATTATTAAATATACAAATCATGGTTCGTCAAACAATTAGTACATATTTTCTTAATTTAAAATAAAATGAAAAACTTAAAATCTTGGGAGAAAGTAGTCTTAAATTAAAAATAATTTTAAACAATAGATTAGTCTGTAATTTCATTTTTTAGAGACCATTGCAGTTATTCTGTTGACATATGACAAAATAATAACAAGTATACTTTCTTTAAAATTTTGTTAGTTATGACTTTCACCAAAGAGGCGAGTAGTCGTACAGGAACTTATAACTCTTAAGTTGGCAACATGTGTTAAGTACACACCTTCATACTTCGTAAATGTATATTAATGTATCTATTAACGTAGGTTATACAGGGTGTTGTTTCAATACGAGACTACTATTTCCTATTTTGTGTTTATACTTTGCGTTTACAATCGGTCCATTTTTATTCCGAAAACAGTTTAATAATCATGCCTATTGTTAAAATGTTTTTGGTAATTTTTTGTTTTGTAAGATTGGTACTATTGCGCAGATATATGTTAAATGTAATTTTAACATGATAACCTCAAATATTTTAAAATGTTCTTTTATAACAATATGATAATATAATTATTTTATAATGTTGTTATTAAATATATAAATAAAAGTAAATGAATGCGATATAGAAAAAATAATATGAAAAACACATGTTCCAATAACCAAAACTAATATACTATTTTCATTTTAAACTGGAGGGATCGGAATAAAACGATTAAATGCACCGCAATTATGTTTACAAAGGAACTCAAAATATGACCCGTCAGTACGGTGGTGTGGATAGCAATACAGAATTCGAATCCGGAGATCCCGAGTTCAAATCTCACTCAAGCTAAAAATTATATGAATTACCACACTGCGGCTCGGTGAGTGCGGACCCTGTACTGTAATTGGGATTAAGTTTCTGTTGTACAGTGTAACATAAATAAATAAATAAATAAATAACTGGTTTCACAAGGTTTGCACAGGGTTGAACAGTCCCATTCGCCGGTATTTTTAAATGGTCAATCATAGGAAAAAAACAAGAATAATTATAGGCTGAATACGACCCTTAAAAAATTACCTGTTGTGACCATCGTTAAGCGATTTGTGGTAGCCGCACTATTAGATTTCATTGTAGTTATATGGGACAGGAACGTTTAATCGATTTATGCCGATCCCTCCAGTTTAAAATGAAAATAGTATACTAGTTTTTCAATATAGATGCAAAAAAGTTTCTTATTAATTCTTTCTTAGACAAACGTACTAGAAGGTATATTAATCAAATTCTGTAAGGATTTAATAACTGCAAGAAATCTGTTTGTTGATAATTGGGTAGTCATGGAAATATAAACAAATGTTTGACATCTATCTGTCAACCAAATAATTTAATAGATAATTAATCTGTACATACTTTTAATTAATTTTGTTTATCCTTGAGTGATAAATATGTAAATACCGAATTCTATTTTGCTAAACTATTTTTTTAACAGAAGGTCAATTTTTATCTTATGTACATTGTGTAACAAAATTAGATAAATATATTTCTATTCGTTATTTGAGTTTTGGAGTAGTATGTTTACTTTATTTACTTCTAGACACGCAACTTGTGTGTCAGTACTGTGGACTGAATCACATATCTGATAGTAATTTTACTTTGAGTAGAGGATTGCATATAAAATGTATAATTTTTACAAATTTATAAAAACCAACTTTATTATTTTATTAAATATAAGTATAATATTGCACATAAACAGTCATAGTATATAACAATATAAACAAAATATATGACATATTTACTTTTTATATATAATTAGGGTTCAAAGGCACCGTTAATATTTTAAATTAAAATAAGAATAAAAACGTAAATACTGTTATTCTTACGATACTAAAAACTACAAAACATGAAGGATGACAAAATGTAAGATGTAGGAGAATAAAACAATGGATGGCATGAATGAAAATGAAATTAATACTTGAGATATATGAAAAATACTCATTAAATAATACATTTATGTAGATGATTGTTATTAAACATTGCTCAAAATTTTCTCTACAACCCATGAAGAAAAAGAACCATCTATTAAAGGTTCTTATTTTGGCAAAACAAGTTATAAAAAGAGATAACACAAATCATCACCATCTTACAGTTTAATATTTAACTCGTTCTAATTTTAAATGTTTTTATAACATTTTTACCTTTATTTCTTTTTCTTTCTAGAGATTTGTTCTAAAATAATAATGATTAATTAAGAACTGTTTTCTTTGTAGGAGGAATATTTATTTTTAAAAGAACTTGATATACTTGGTACCGTTTACTTTATATGGGACAACATTTTAATTACGCGACCGTGTTTCTTGATAATAACTGACAAGAGCAATTGACTACGAAAGTAGAAAATGTTAGTCTAAAGTCAAATTTCTCGAGTCATTTTATTAAAAACAAAACTAAGTTTGAGTAGAGAAAATAAAAATTGTCTGGAGTAAAATTAAATCTAGAATGTTACTTATTGAGATAATTTACCGAATAGAATTTATTGAAATTATGACATTTATATTCACCGTTTCCAAGGTAGCGAAGATAATTTCTATGTAGAGTTCTTATACAGGAGCCTGATTCTGTATCTTGCGTGACTACTTGCGGCACCCATACTAACACAGATATGTCACATGCATATAGTAAACTATCTATCGGACATTTAAAGAACTAATGGGTATGACGTCACTTCTTGCGAGACACGCAAATATAGATGCGTGACCTCCGTAGGTCCTGTTTCTTACTTGCGACACTACCTGTCTCATTCTAACATTATGTTTGTCTTTTACTTTCTTGTCATTTTGCGTTATCAACGCCATATCTGCCATAAAGTTTATTAAAATTTGTTTTTGCGTTCAAAGGTAGACGTTTTGATAAAATAATATATCCATGGCAACTTATATCAAGTAAATAAAATTGACAATAAAATATCTGATGTGGACACCACATGACTTCCTTGTACACGTATTAAACTATAGATATTTTTTTAATTGCACATATTTGACATTAAATCTTTTATTTTTTGTTCTAATCCATAGCAAAATTAATTTTAAAAAAAATCAAAAAATATATAATATTTAAATTTAGATAAATCGTTTATGCAAAAAGCTAATTTAAAAATTCTTAGTGTGCTAGACGCAGAATTTAATTCTCTAAAACTTTTATTTGCAGCATTCCTTTCTAAAATTAAAATAATACCATTTTTTTCAAGGAAAACTGTTAGCAGCTTCATGTAATGTGCCACTTCCGGTTAGTCTATTTTAACCAAAATCTATTATGTTATTTCCATTGATATAGTAGTCTTATATACCAAATTTAGAAAGTTTTAAATTATATTTGAATATAGTTTTTCATGAAAATCTATTATAGGCTTCAAGTAAAGTACCACTTCCGGTAGTTGTATAATGACCAAAAAGGGAGGTGCACAACTAGATGTTATAACAGTCCTAAATATAAAGTTTCAATTTTCTACGGCTTACCGTTTTTGAGTTATGCGAGATACGTACGTACAGACGGCATGACGAAATTAGTCAAAATGGATTCAGGGAGGGCCAAAACACCTATTTCCGTTGAAATCTGAGAACCGAAAATTTTCGCGATTACAATACTTCCTTTACTTCGTACAAGGAAGTAAAAACAATTAATATTTTTGACACGAAAAAATTTCCACTTATTAATTTTACTTATGGTCGGTTTCACGAACAAAAGTTATATTTTAAACTTGGTTTAAATAAATAAAAGCAAATCGAAATTATATGTTAAATGGAATAACTCATATTTCCGCCATACATTCGATTTATTTTTGTTTATTTTAGCCAAGTTTAAAATTTAACTTTTGTTGATGAAACCGAACATTAGGTAAATCAAGTAATGAAAAATTTCAATGTAACTTAATACAATGTATCTATTGACTGTTAACTAGTGTCGTACGAATTTCTCTCAAATAATTTAGAAACATTTAATTGTAAATATATCTAGATCTTTTAAATAATGTAGATAATTGAGAACGTATAGATGGTGCTAATAGTATATTGTAAATACTAATGACAAAAGAGTTTAATTGCAAAACGTGTACGAAAGTTCAAATAGTACGAGTTTTGCAATGGCCCTTTCCCACGTGTGTTACATACTATTTTTTCAACATTAAACGTGAAAATTACAATTTTACGTTAGCGATACAAGAAATTTAATAATTATTTTATATAAATCAAAGAAGTTTTTTTGCAATTGTACATTACGTTTCCTTGGTCAACATGTCAAATGGCATTCCTCTCACTAAATTTAGTTGTAATAGTAACCGTTTCCCTCACTAGTGAGAAAAGTAAATAACGTTTATTATCACAATTAAATTAAGTGAGGGAAATATCATTTTCACAAGTAATGTTGAAAAAAAAAATTTTCTGTATACCATTCCAATGAAGAAAATGATAGTTTATAAAATGAGTATACTAAAAATATCTTCATTGATTGTAAGAGAATATTTTGCTTCTTTTTAAACTTAAACCTACTTATGCCTTTCTTTTCGTTTCTATTTTCTTTGACTCAAAAGTAACTGGTGCTCCACTACTTTTCTTACTTCTATCTTTCCCAGATTCTGCGTGATAATTATACACCTTATCCTGATTCGTTTGCGGTACCGGTAAATACTTCCTATCTTCTTGCGGTTTTTGATACACCTGCTGATATTCCTGCTGTTGATATTGCTGTTGTTGGTATTCCTGCTGTGGTTGGTACTCCTGTTGCTGATAATCCTGCTGATAGTATCCTTGTCCTTGCTGTAGTTGGCTAGGATCTACGTAGATATAACTTTGTCCTTGAGAATCAGTATATACCTGCTGAGAATTCGTCGAATAACTTTGTTCTTGGGAATCTGTGTATACGTTTTGTGAATTTGGGGCGTAGTTTTGTCCTTGGATGGAGTATGCATTTTGAGAATTAGGAGCATATGAGGGTTGAGATTGGGAGTAGGATGATTGAGTATATGCTTGAGCTTGAGGGTATTGAGATTGTGTTTGTTGAGGAACTCCATAAGTTTGGCTAGTTGCAGAACCTCCAGAGTAACTTACTCCTTGAATATGACCTTTAGGTCCATGGTAAACTACTCTTGTATGGGCATTAGACGGGTAATTTTCATGTGTAGGTAAAGCACTAGCAGCTTGTTCTAAACTTTTATAGTCTAATTGAGGTTGTTGCGTCGGATAACTTCCTTGAGACGAGTAGCTTTCTTGAGACGAATAGCTTCCTTGAGACGGGTAGCCTCCTTGAGTAGAATACATCAAAGCATAAGAAGGATTTTGAGTCGAATAAATCAAATTTTGGTCTTGGCCTTGATAATCAACCGACGGACTTTGATACACAGGTTGTTTGTAGAGTTGTTGTTGTGCTTGGAACATTTGTTGTTGAAGATAATTCGAAATAATAGATTGAAGATTAATATTGTTAAGATTGTTGGCATAAGGATGGGTTTGAGGAAGATTAGGATAAATAGCTGAAGGATCAGACAGCTGATTAGTATAAACTCTTAGGATAATAACAGGAATGGTTGTAGCAGCAGAAGACGCAGAACTTTGCTGAGGAAGATGAGTAGACAATCCTCCGAGTATCCCTCCTTGTCCAACTGTTGAATACAGCGCTGAAGGATAGTTGCCACCATCTCCAGAAGGTTCACTATATTCCTGGGTAGGGGTAAACAGTTGCTTTGGAGTTGGTTCAACTTTCGTCCCTAAGTTATATGATACAGATTTCTGAATGTTTAGTGTTTGGCTCGCTGAATATTTACTGTTGGCATCTTTGGAAGATGGTGGAAGTATATCTCGTTGTGAGTAAGGGTAAATCATATACTTCTTTGATTGACTGGTAGGGTAATAGTTTCCTTGGAAGCCGTAGCCTAAAGCTGATTCAATTGTTCGCTTGGTGTTATTTCGTGCTTCGGTGGAGGTGTCGTTGCTGTCTTTGCTGTCGACGATCTCGATGGCTAGGATGGCGGGACCTGGTGTAGTCTCGTCTGATGGAGAGGGTGTTGGAGTTGATTCTTCTGTTGCCTTTTTCTTTGTGCTGGCGCTTTGGGCAAAAGCGATGCTCAGAAGCAATATCTGCAAATATAATATAATTTATATAGTCTGGGTTTGATTAATATTTTGTTTATTTATTTATAACTACTTAATTTACACAATTATCAAATTACTATTTACAGGGTGTTTGAAATTTATTTGCAAAAAATTAAAAGGAATATATTATTGAATACAACTTACATTTTTTCCAAAAATCCCCAAAAATAATTACCCATTACTTGAAGCAATCATTTTTCGTTTCACTAGATTAATAAGTTACAGTAATAAATAAAAATTAATAAACATTCAAATTGTATTTAATTAAAGTCGTATAACAGTTTTTTCAATGTTAACGTTTACAAATTTTTATTTATTACTGTAACTTATCAGATCAGTGGCACGAAACATGTTTGTTTCACTTAATGTGCAATTATTTTTGCGAATTCTGGAAAAAATCTTTTTGTGTTGTAATTAGTGCATACGGTAATATATATTCTTAATTATTTGCAATAATTTTGAAGTACCCTGTATACACATGTGAGGTAAAAGGAAGTGTGCATGCCTTAAAAATTTCAAGTATATTCTTCTGAATTTATATTTAAGAAACATCAAAATTTATTCCGCATGTCACATAAATCCCTAGATTGAAAATTTCGATGAAATACTCGTAAATGATGCAAAGTTAAAAAATATTATGTAGATAATTCTGAATTTTGGATTAGATAATATTAATCTACTCTGATTTTTTAAAAATCATCGAAATCATTTTCCAAAAATCAAATGGTAACAAGATTACATTAAAATTTATTTAAACTGAGAATATTGGGCTCAGTTTAATTTGACTATTGAATTTATTTAAACTCTTTGAGAATAAGAGGTTCAATTTAATTTGACTGATTAAAAATGCGGTATGAACTAAAACTCTTTTGAGAATTGGATTGTTAATTAATCATATTTTGCTTAAAACAAATATAATTACATTAAAATACAAAGGAATAAGTGGTTATTTGAAATTAAAATTTGTTCTACTTTCATTTGTTATTAAAATAATTAACATATAATTAACAACACATTACTTCAACATCTCATATTTTGTTATATTTCAAAATATCACCATCTAAAAAATCTCACATTATATATGCTAAACAAACCTAAATGCATACAATTCCATGCAGCCGTCCCCTGGCATATAATTACCACAAAATATCATACAATTACATTCCATAAGGGCGTTATTAACAATGTATTTTGCGACATTGACACGAATATTTTCTGGTACATTTCACAGGCGACTGTTCATTTTCTAACTTCCGGCGGCGGTAGAGAGCAGAGAACAACTGCCACTCACATAACAATCACTGGGTAAATAATAAATATTTTCTCAGAGGTGTTACATCGTCAACAATGAACATTTCGTAATTGTTTTAACAATGAAAACGACCTAATTCTCAATCGAAGATTCCGCATCTGTTAGACTTAGATAATATAATAATTCTAGATGTAAGAGTGAAAAGATACCTCGGAAACAAGAATGCGCGATATGGTCGATGACGTCATAATGGCATATGTTGTGTTACGAGAGCCATCTGTCGGTGGATGCTAGAAGCACTTTCACTTGTTTGTACTGTAGCATGGAATTCAGAATTTAACTTAGGATCAAATGTTAATTGAAGGAGAAATTTTTGAGATATTTAGTGATTGATTGCTTTTAATACTTCTTTCTATATTTTTTTACTTGCTGCGGCATCAATAATATTTTTTATTTATAATTTATTATAAGATTTTGACACCTTCTACATTTCTATGTATTAATTTTTTTAATGATTATTAGAGAATAGTAAGTCAAGTAAAAAATATAAAATCTTTACAACTATCTTTATGTGTACTGAATTCATAATTGGTACAGAAAATTTATTTATTTATTTATGTTACACTGTACAACAGGAACTTAATCCCAATTATAGTATAGAGTTCGCACTCACCGAACCGCAGTGTGGTAGTTCATATAATTTTTTTTTAGCTTGAGTGAGATTCGAACTCGGTATCTCCAGATTCGAATTCCATATCGCTATCCACACCACCGTACTGACGGGTAATGAATGCCAATTCCTTTTAGTAAAAACCTTTATCATGAAAAATATTTGACTAAATAAAATAAAATTTTAACAAATTGTAATATGTAGTGTGCATTTTCAGGAATTTTTCATAATGATGACATAAAATGTGCATATCTTTTCATTTCTCAAACGTTCTTAAATTATTTTTTCCATTTTGCGCTCATAAGGAAATCATCATCTAAGGAGCGTTTATTACGATGCGAAACATTTTGTTTTAGAAGGTTGGTAGTAACTCATAATAACTTAACATTTTTTGTATTTACACTTTTGGTCTAATTGAATTAGGGAAACAAAAATCATCATATTAAAGAAATACCATTGTATTTTCATTGTTACATATTGCAATTCTACATCTAGTATATATTTTGCTTGAGTGGGATTCGAACTCTGGATCTCCGAACTCGAATGCCGTAACACTAATCAAATCAAATACAAATAATTATTATAGAATGTTTTAAACAAAATTAGAATATAATTTAGTTTTTCCTAAATTTAATTCAAACATATTTTTCTAGTAATTAAGGATTATTTGAAATAAAAAGATAAATGGGGTAGATGGCTCAGTGGTATCGAGTCGGCCTGTGGATCTTGAGAACCCTGGTTCGATCCCCACAGCCGACAAACAATTTTCACCAATTTAAATTTACCCCTCTCCACTAATATCTTTGAGGATCGTGATTTGACGGCTGGTAACCGCATTTCACGCGACAAAATATATCACTTACCAAGATCTGCTTAAGCAGAGTGCCGCACCCAGTAATGGGTAAAAGGCGTGATGATATATTTATTTATTTTTAAAAGATGCACACATTATTATAAAATTCTTCACATATAAATACAAACAACAACAATTTGTTTCAATTAATTCTAGCAATGCGCAGGAAATTAGATCAAAATATTACGTAACGAAATAACATAAAATGTTATAATATAATAATAATAATAACATCTAAAGAGAAAATCTGTGTTTAAAATATCTTCCATTACTTAACCTAATGGTTAGCATGAAGCTAATAAGAATAATTTCGCAGATAAAGACCCCAAGCGCGTCAGATGGCAGACAGTAATCAAAAAGAAAGCCAACAAAAATGTGAAACAACACCACGAGCGCCTCGCTTCCGAATCATTGCTACGCGACTGTTTTTGTCATTACTTACGCATTATCGAATGCTTTTTCGACTTTTTTTTATCTCTTTTTCTTGGTCTCCTTCAATTTTAGTTGTGTGAAAGTGCTAATAATTATTCGTTGGTAGAATTTCGAGTGATGGACGATGTAATTGTTAGTTCTGGATTTGAATTTAAAAAGATGTTTTAAATATACATCCGGTGACAGACAGTGTTCTCATTTAAAAAATAAATATACGCCATGTCAGTTGGTTTGATTACGTCATTATTTAAAGCATTGGCTAACGGAATGACAAATGAAAAACGTTGTTTTCTTTATAAACAAATACAATGTGATCAACGTTATAAATATGGGTTTTACTCTGTTTTTTGTTGATTATTTCCTTGCTCCTAATCGTTTTTGAATAAAATAAATATATCATCACACATTTTACCCATTACTGGGTGTGGCACTCGACCGTAGCAGATCTCGTTAAGTGATATATTTATGCGTGTAAAGTGCCATCAAATCACAGCCTCCAAAGATGTTAGTGAAGGAAGAGTCACAGAGGTAATTTTAATTTGAAAATTGTTTATCAGCTGTGGGAATCGAACCCGGGTTTTCAAACCCACTGTCCAACTCGATTCCACTAAGCTACCTACCCCATAACTAATTGTGAATGAAAAATATAAAGTAAACCCTTGGCTATGTTTCACAAAATTCAGCCTCGAAGTCACCTTATGTGGGCATCGTCAGAGGCTGGCCAGCACAGTTAGTAACCATAGACGCGTTTCGCTCTTATTAGAGCTTATCAGTATGGTATAACTCACTTCTTCACCTAGAACAAAGTTCATGTGAAGAAGCTGGTGACGAAGAACTGTGCCAGCAGAGAATAAGATCTCTAACAAACTGGTAAGATGTCATGAGAAGTTCTGTGGAACTGGTCATGCCATCTACCGAAAAAAGGGAAAGCTACCCAATAGCAATTAAAATAACAACAACAAAATTAATTGTCATCCAACACTTGGTGAAACAAGGTTTAATAAAAAATATAAAGTAAACACTTGGCTATGTTTCACAACCAGCCTCTGACGATGCCCTCATAAGGTGACTTGGTGGCTGAATTTTGTGAAACTGAGCCAAGTGTTTACTTTATATTTTTTATTAAACCTTGTTTCACCAAGTGTTGGCTGACAATTAATATTATCTTTGTTGTTATTTTAATTGTGAATGGTTCTTCAATTTTGTTATCTTCCTTTTTATATGTTACATATTTATATTTTATTTCTGTTTCAGATTTCCGAAATCTTCCGTGTTGCTATAACCTTCAGCTTCATCCAATGTAAGTATAATTAAACTAATATCTCTGTAATTACTATTTAAACTCTTGTTTAAGTGGTGAAAATAAATCAGAAAAGTCAATAAACATTTGAATTACTAATTACAACTTCAAACTTCCGTAGTTACATATCAGTAACATCAAAAATACATAATTACGTTTGAAACCGAATCAACACATTTCACTTATTTCATTAATATTCTAGCAAAATAGTTAATCACTCCCATAAGTATACAAACGACATAATAAACTTTCGTTAGAAACTGTGACTCATTTTCAATATCAAGTTTGCGAGTGCCAATAAATGACGATGGCTTGAGCTAAGATATACAGACAACTTTCTGCACACGTTTCCCGGTACGACGCGACAAATACGGGAAATGGAAGCCTGTTTCCTGTGCGAGAAATTCCGCTAACAGTAAAATAGTGAAAACGTACGAGAAGTTTCGATTGGCTAATTGCATATTGCAGTTCATTGATTATCGATGAACTTGTTTTTATTTACCGAATAGTTTGATAATTAAAAATATAAATTCTACTATTTCTTTTAGTGGCACACGCCTCCAGCTACCTTAAAATGAATTTGCGCTTAATTTGGTCTGAACACTGACCATTTTGAAATATGGTATTGTTATTATTATTGATTGGAAATTTAAATTAACCTAAAATTATTTTAAAACAGTTAAGGGATAATGTTTCAGCAGCAGGATTGGGCCATTTTCAAAATAATGGCCTAATTCAAGTGCCGAAATGGTAATGAACAAATAAATATGAAATATATATATACACAGGGTGGTGACTGTGACATCGGAACATAGGACTTGAACATGTAAAATTATATTTTCATAATTTCCTGCTATTCCCTTACTATTTAATATCTATTTAACTATTTAACATCAGATATTTATATGGTGTTGTGTAAACAATTACTTGTAAAAAGATTTAAATAAAATTATTAAAAATAGCTATCAACCAGTGGCTCACATAATATTGCCTTAAATACGATGCAAAAATTTTTGCGAATTAAAAAAAATATATTTTTGTGCCATGATCAATACGTCTTGTAGTATATATCCTTTAATTTTTTTTCAAATACAGATTAATCCTGTATATGTAATTTCTAAAAGAACAGTGGCCAATTTCAGGCCCTATTAGACATATGATGCACCTTAAGCAATTAAAAAAAAGATATGTATACAAATTTTTGGCGTATAATTTTGCAAAGTAAATCTATATTTCGTAATTAATAATGTAATATGCAAATACAAATTATTAATAATAATTAATCCAACATTTCCCAACGAAATTAAATAATACATATTTTCTCTACCAATTAAGAAGAAAAGTTTCAACAAGTTTCAGAACAAATTCACCTAAATTTAACGTTGAACTATAATCAAATTATAAATTACATACCCAATGAAGTAATTGATCTTTCCGCTGAAGATTATGCTTCCTCATTTTTTCAATACCAATCAGTGTTGGCGTTTTTCTTTCCTAAGAAGAATCGCGTCCTTTCACTGTTAAACCCGCGATTTAATAAGCAGGAAATACATGTATTCTCTTTTTGTTACAATTGTTAAGATTGTATATTCTCACTTCTTACTACAACTACGAGTAGATACATATTCTGTGTTCATTCATGTGTGACGATGATGTAAACGCTTATTACATGCGTTTATGTAAAGCAAGAGGAAGGTAAAGATAATTTATCATGGCGAAGGTACACTGACTTGATCATTAATTATTAGTAAGAGTATATCCTTGTCGATTGTTCTAAGCACAGAGAACATTAGTAATAATTAATTGATATATTATTATGAGCTAAACCTGATTGAGTGAAAAGTAGTAACATTAGTGGGTTTATTTATTTGTTTTAATGTTGTTATACTGAATGTAATTGGATAGTTGATAGATATTATCAATGACTTTACTAACCTTGATTTTAAATACATATTTAAAAGTGCAGAATTGTTTAAGTTATATGTTTGTTTATCATAAGTTTCTTTAAGTATGTATATTAAAAGAATACCGTTTCTTGATTAACGAACTAATATACAAGATGTTTCAAGATTATTGTAACAAAATTCAATAAGTAATTTTGAGTAAAAAAGGTCATATGAACATAGGTTCCTTTTGGTTGCCAAATTACTAGAGGTCAAAGTTTTGTAAATAAGAGCAAATTTTTATATTCTATAATTTAGATTTTTGTTTATATTCCCGTTTCGATATTTCTTTTTCCAATTGACGTTTATGTAAAATAGCCTTTATTTTATTGGCAACTAAGAAGATTAAATTACTATGAAAAATTAACAGTTATTAATTGCACAAGTGGAAAATTATCAAAATAGTTTTCATTTCATTGGTTCATTTCCAAATAAATTTGTGATTCTATTGGTTCCTTCATATACGTAATAAATTCTCTTTATAGATTATTATGCCATTTAATGTACTAAATAACATATTAATCACATGTTTGCAAGTAGAGGCTTCAAATGTTTTAGTCACAGCTTGAGATATTAAGCACGGGGTGAAGTTAGCTTCAGGCATCTGTCATTGTAACTTAACCTTACTTTTGAAATAATTCATAAAATTTTACATTTTTTTCTTGTCTTAATTTTCGATCATAGAAAAAGTATAGTATGTGACTCGCAACTAAAGAGACATTAATATTATAAAAATTTAAATGTAAAATTAAAACTTTATATTAAATAAATAAAACGCTTCTTAAATACATATTTATAAAATAAAGCTGTAAATTATATTCAAATATTTATAAGAAAAATAATGCCTTAGGTATTCTTACAAATATTTGAATATAATGATGAATCTTAATATCAAATATAAAAGAGACAAATCCAGATTTAATGGTTAAAACATTAAAATTGATCATTGATATTTAAATCAAAATCGTAAGAATAAAATTAATATTTGAATATAATTTATAGTTTTAATTTTACATTCAATTTTAAAAATATCCTTATACAAATTTGAGCAATGTTTTTTGATTAATGATTAATAACAAAGGCAATATTTTAATAACATTATTTAGTAATATCACGATTATTTACTTGAGATATGTACAAGCAGAGCAGCTTGACACCTTTAAAAGTGGGTAAAACAATTTTACGATATAAAATATCGTGCAAATAGTAATTGGGCTTAAATTAAAATGACTTTTAAACCACAAATTATAAGTATAATTACCTCTTTTATAACGATTGTATATAATATTTAAATAAATATAAAACGTATTTTAATTCATACAAATAGCTCATAATTATTTTACTAAATTAATTTTTCTATACAGTACAACAAGAAATTATTCTAAATTATAATAGAGATCTTTAGTTTAAAGTGTTGTACTTTAGATATGAACTATACGAGTCTTCATTTAAAAATAATTGAACTATACTAACCAAAATCTGTGTCTTCATCTTATAAGCTCCGCGTATCCTACACACACAGTTCACTAGTTACTCAGTTTGACAGACTGGTCTTCTTAGCCGTCTGGTGGATCTTATACTCGGTCGGGTCTCTTGCCCCCACCTCGCAGGTCTTCATCGACGCCGCTGCCGCTATCGGCTAACAGACATCCAAACAATTTTCAAAAGATATTCAACATTTTTGTATTGTATATTCTTGTGTTATGATAATTGCTGATAAAATTTTGACATGATTTTTGGATTGTTATGGAAATGGAAATAAAGCGAGTGTTAAATTCATGTCCAAATATTATCTGGCGATTATTATATTTCGAGTTATATTTTGCGCGAGAATTTAACAAGTAAAATTTCTGGTGTAGAAGCAGTCCACAGCCGAGAGTTTGCATTTCGATATATTATTTCAATTGACGTTTATGAAAATAGCATTTATTTTATTAGCAACCAACAATAAAAAATTATCACTTAATTAATTGTGCTACTAGAAAATTATCAAAATAGCTTTCATTTCATTGGATCATTTTTAAACAAATTTGTGATTATATTTGTTCCCACATATACGTGGTAAATTCTCTTTATACGTTATATTTATCCGTCAGTACGGTGGTGTGGATAGCAATATGGAATTCGAATCCGGAGATCCCGAGTTCGAATCTCACTCAAGCTAAAAATTATATAAAAACTACCACACTGCGGCACGGTGAGTTCGGACCCTGTACTGCAATTGGGATTAAGGTCCTGTTGTACAGCTTAACATAAATAAATAAATATTTTATACTCCCGATTATTAAAATGTCATTTAAAGTACTGGTTTCCATGGCGTTAAATATCTTCTTAATCACATGGTGACAAGCTGTTGCTTCGAATGTTTTAGTCACGGCTTGAGATATTAAGCACGGTGTGAAGTTAGCTTCAGGTATCTGTCATTGTAACGTAACCTTAATTTTTAAATAATTCATAAAACTTTACATTTTGTTGTTATCTTAATTTGCTATCGATAAGAAACATTTTTTTTATGATAGTTCAGTGAATTACGTCGACCTGTGAATTTTCTGTATTAAATTACCCGTGTGACCTTACTACTAACATCTTTGGGAGGCGTAATTTGACGACTGGTAATCGTACTTTACGCGTAAAATATATCACTTACCGAGATCTGATACAGTGGAGTACCACACCCAGTAATGGATAGAAAGACGTGATGATATATTTATGTATTTAATTGCTCCAAATAAAAAGTACAGATAATTAAAGTTTCTTCCAGTTTTATTTAAAGTGTATTTCTTTCAAATTGTTTAGTTGGTAACAACACAAAATATATTTTTGAATTTTCAATGCAAAAGTGCGGGAATATAAAATATGTCGGCAATAAGAAAAGATCTGCAATATTTTTCTTCATCTTGATGTGTAATGAAATAATGAAGGTTTAATTGTGTGCAGAAAAGTATAATTAATTTTATAATGTGGTAATTTTAATTGGTACAGAAACACTGAAAGTATATTTTACATTTTTATTATTATATCAAATATGGGTTAATTAAAAATATATAATTTCAGGTATTATTCATAAACAATATTCTTTTCTACTGCACTAAAAATATGACTATACTTATTTATGTTGGAATAGGGAAATAATGGAACATACTATAGCTGTAGTTTACTTACATAATATCACGTACCCCATAAAATGAAGTAGTACAATATCCTTGAAACATTCACAGAACATTATTCCTTAGATTCATTTTGCAATTAATTTTCGCTACACTTAGCACATTACTTTTGCTTTATCCACATTCATAATTTCTTTCATACAAGCACATTTATTTCTCATAATAATAATAATAGCCCACCCTAAGGACCAATTACATCATTTCTTCTTAGATTTGACCGTTTATAATATAGCTGTTTATATTTTCGTAACTTTTTACCAGAAATATGCCTATTTTTTATATTCCAGTATATATGTTCGGTATTGCGATAGTGTGGTTACCGTGACGGCATTCGAATCCGAAGACCAGAATTTGCATCCCACTAAAGCTAAAAATACGGTGAGTCCGAACCCTGTACTGTACTTGAGATTAAGTTCCTATTGTGCACAATAGCACAAATGAAATAAAATAAATGGAATATACCAGGTGATTAAAAAAAGGCTCAAATTATACCATAAAAACGTATACGTACTGAAAATAAATTCGTTCTGTTAACTGACAATATGACAAGTTTCTGTTTTGTTTGTATCCTTGGTAACTATTGAATATCTTTTTTCTACGATTGCTATAAAAAGTTGACAATTATGCTCTCATTTGTCATCGTAAAGTTGACGTATTCTGTGGAACAATCGAAAAATATCTTTTTTGCGCGTCTCCAATGGCAACGCGCGAAAAAGACGTTATATGTTATGTGCGCGTTTCCAATGGCAACGCGCGAAAACGATATTAAATGTGCGCTTATTTCAATAGTTACCAGGGATACAAATGAAACAGAAACTTGTCATATTGACAGTTAACAGAACAAGTTTTTTAATAATTTTAAGATGCAATTGTAGTAAAAATTATGTGTGTATCACGAGCGTAAAGTGTCTTTGTTCCTCTTACACTATTGCAGTTCTCGCCTTCGGCTGGCTCTGCAATTACCGTGTCCGAGTAACAAAGAATCACTTTACGCTCTTAATACACAAATAACTATTTCTACAATGTTATTTTTCGATTGTTCCACATGTAATATCTGCAATTTAATTTTTATCTCGAACTTGTGAAACACTCTGTATTCTGAGATTATTCTTGAATAAATATCAAAAAAATTAAATATATATTACATGACATGAACTGTATAAGCTCTGCGATTACAGTTCACCTATCAAATAAAAAACTAACTACAAACACTAACCTTCGATTTGTAGATTGAACCCAGTAACTTACGATAAATATCCATCGCTTTAATATTGTACTGGATTATTAACTGAATTTTAATGAAATGTAATAGAACTAACAATTATTTTAAATATCAATAATAACTATAATTTTAAGGCATGCTCATGTGCTTATGTAACGTTTGTAATGTATAAAATTTAGAGAAAAGTTTTCCTGGAAGGCAATTTAATTTTCAAGTAAAAGTAGTAAATCATCTAGTGAATATTCAATTCTTAATTACCTTTCTTTAAAAATCGAAAACGTTTAAATGTCCACGAAGACATCCCGTAACATATGAACAACGGATACGATAAGTTTCACTGCATCCATAAATCGAATAAATTTTGAATTCTTCTCACGAATTTCTCGGATTTAATTTTAATTCTTCCTCGCAAAAATATAGTTTCTCCTCTCACAAAATAATGTTAAAATTTTCATCATTAATTAATGATACACAAACGCAACAATTATTAAATTATTCTGAATGGTGGGAACTTTATATAAACAAAATGGAACTTTCGCAGAACGATGACATTCAATTACCATTTACCGTGTTTACATGTTACACATAGATCTGATTACCTCGCCAGGGAAAATAGGTCACCTTGCGTTTGATGTAAATTATATACTTATGATTTTATACGTAAAGTTAATGCACCGTAACGCAACAGATGATGTAGGAATGTAACAATTTTAAAATCCAATATGTAATATGATTTTAAGAAGAACTTTCTTTTTCATTAATTTAATGATTTTAGATTTCGGATTTGTGAAATATATTTTTATTTATTATTGCACATAAACATATTATTTTCTTGGTAGCTTAGCTAGTTAGCAGGGCAATTGTAATTCTTACAGTGAAAATATGAATATTTAGATATTTTTCTTCTGATAAACAATAATAATTTATCGCAATTATATGTACAGTTACTTATATGTCCAGCGTGAATATTTAATATGCGTGAGTTTTCTTTTAAGCATAGAGTAATATTTCAGTGTATTTGCCAGCTGACAACATGAATTACGAATACAGTCATAAAGAATTACATCAATAAATGTACAGCAATTAACAAAATAAAAACAAATATCTTACATATTTCTTTCACTTTTTAATATCATCTGTAACTCTTGTTAGGCAAAGTAATTAGAGACTTAACAGTGATAATTAATATTGTATCGTTATTATTTAATTAACATTTCCTTACTGAAGAATTTTAACTGATATTTTCAATGTCTTAATAATAAATAAAGCATCTCATGGATCTTCTACAAATTAAAAGTAGAATCTGAAAGTAAAACTTTTAATTGCCTGTACAGATTTTGCAACCAATTATACGTTTAGAAAGATTTAGTTTTGAAAGTATAAAAATACATTATCTGTTTTAAATCTGAAAATTGGATCAAATGTAAGCCTAAAACACAATATTGACAGATGAAAATATGTAAATTTTATAAAAAATTATTGAAATCGTTTTGATGGTTAATTTGCATAATTAAAAGCGAAGGCGTAAATTTTCGAAAATGAAATAGGCTCAAGAAATTGGAAATGTACCTAGTTACGTTTGAAACTATATAGAAAATATTCTTGTAGATATCAAAATTAACATAATTGAAATTGATTCAAGTAGTTAATTAATTAGGATAACCAGTTTGCAAAGGAACTGGATCAGTCGAAACATCGAATTTCTCTGAATGCGAAAATATTTTTAATTTAAAGAAACGTAATTAAATAATTGGTAAAACAAATGTACGAGTATGTTGGTGAAATTGGTGGTGAGGGATTGCATGGATAACCTAAAAATAAATGGTCACCATGTCAAATGACATCTTTCTCACTCAATTTAGTTGTAATAATAACTGTTTCCTTTACTAGTGAAGAAAGGAAACGGTTATTATTAGAGATGGGCGAATATCAAATTTCTCGAATTCGAATATCGAATACGAATATTAATCAGATCTCGAATATTCGAGGTACTCGAATATTCGAATACTCCTAAAAGTTAATTTAATAATTATTTAATTATGTCCTTTTCATTATTTGAATGAAATTGTTAAGATAAAATGAAAAAGACGAAAACTTCAAATTTAAGGTGAAACGTACGAACACAAATTTGAAATATGGTCTTCATGGTTTTGAAACAAAATATCTTTGTTATTAATAACTTCAAAGTATTGTAATAGCTTTAAGTTTATGTACAAATGATAAAGAAAAACATAGACAAAAATTGAGGTCAACATATAGCGCAATATTCGAGGTATTCGAATGTTCGCTATACTGACGTTAATATTCGAAAATCTCGAATATCGAATAATGTCAATATTCGCGGCATTCGACTATTCGCGGATGATATTCGCTCATCTCTAGTTATTATCACTAAACACACAACTAAATTGAATGAGGGAAATGTCTTTTTCACAAGTAATGTTGAAAATAGTTATTTTTGATTCTAGATTGCGAAATGTTACTTTTGCATTCGAGAATGCAAAAGCATTTCGCAATCGTGTATCAAACAACGTTTTTTTGAAAACTATGTCCCAAAATTAGTAATAATGTAATGAGAACATTTTGACGTTTAGGATTAATTAATGTGACATCTAATGTCTCCATGACAACAATATATGTAATATAATTGCTATCAAATCTGGTATTCTCTGACCAGCAATTGACAGCTGGTTGGCAATAGAAACCAAACAAACGTTCTAATTTTTTTCTGCGATTTATTGGGATTCGCATCACTATTCCAGTACACCAGTTAGATTCCTCAAGCGGAATAAATATGAATAATTGCTCAATTGGAACATTAAATATAAATTTTGTTAAAGAATAGAAGTATTGTCTCTAAGCAAAAAAATAAAGTGACAAATTTTATTAAATTGTGAGCCTTTCTTCTATCAAAAAATTGCAGGATGCAAAAAACCTTTGCATCCTGCATACAAAAGTATTTTGCGTTCTGTAGACAAAAAACACTCATTTCGCGTGTTGATAGTTGTCACGTAAATTTTAACTTTATATGACAGTTTTCTAAAAAAGTAATTTTAATCACTTGTTGCTGGGCAATTCGTGAAATCTTGATATTAAACAGTTATTTTACGAAACGAAAACAGCAATCTAAAAGTAAATTTTACACAAGGTCGTAGACAATATATATTTTTAACAATGTATATAGTTTTCTAGAACTCAAGAAATATTTCAACTTAATGAAAACAGTAACATTTCATTCGTCTCATCATCTCTGCTTCAGTCCATCATTTACAAATGAATGATCTACTAGATAGTAAAGAAATTAACAGAAAATGAAGTGATAATGACATATCATTATCATTATTCTAATTAAGACATTGAAGAGAACAATAGGTGCAAAATATCTGCATTGAATCGAAATCTCGCCCGATGAAATATCAATTCTAATTCCGTTCTAAATTTGCAACTACTGTGAACTAATTGTTCTATTCTTTTTTTCTTCGCTTGTTCTTCCGTGCGAAAAAGCATTAGCTTCCCAATTTGATATCATCAAAAAATGTCTAGAATTCTGACAAGTTCTTATAGAATATCATTTGTGTGCTTAATGTCCGTTAGAAAGAAAATTAAAAAACAAGTGAGCGTAAAAACAATTGCTGTGTCGTCGCCATCTGCGATTAATAAAAACTGGGTAATATATCATTTATTTTATTTACCTTAAAGAAAGTTTAATTAATTTGTAGTGTTTGAAATTTTTGTAATTCTTTTGACAACTTCTAATGAAAGTGCAATTTGTTTTTGAATTCATTTTGACTCTTACTAATAATTAACTAATTATTATTGTCTTGTCTGTATTTTCTAAACATAGCTATAACCAAGGATATGACATTAAAGTATGTAACAGATAAATAATAAAACGCACATTCATTAAATGCACTCATGTTAACATTTCATAAATACATAATGCCCAGTTTTATTACTAAATGACAAATTTTAAATAAAACACATCGAATGTCTATTATTTCATAAATAATTTCACTTTGTTTTTCTCTGTATGTTAAACTCAGAACCGATATTTCAATCTTTTAACAAAATTCTTAAAATTTATGTATCTAATGAAGAATTGGCCATATAAGTAATGGGTTATACTCCACTACTTTGAGCGCATCTTCATACCTTGTTTCGTTTTTAAGATACAGCCACCGGAGAAGCTAATTAGTTCCTATTCTTCAAATTTTTTGTACTTTTCGAAGGCTATATCTGAAAAACTAAACAAGATATGAATTTCTTGTGTTGCAATTAAGTTATAAACAAATTTTCATTGGTTTTTTAATTTTTCAAAATTTTCAACAAAATCTCTAAAAACAGTTTATATCTCAAAAACAGGATAACAATGCACTTGGCAAATTTACCTCTGGATTCAGCGGGTCCAAATACATATTTATGTATTTTTACGAGAATCAATTATATAGAAAACTGTCTGAAATTGGCCTAAAATCAATAAAATCCAAGGGGTACCCCTTAGGATATAGTTTAAAAAAATACATTTTTTCAAATTAGCTAAAATTTTGTGTATAAGGCAATTCGGACACGCGGAATTCAATGCTGTTGAGCTCATCTTCATATCTTGTTTAGTTTTCATGATATAGCCCCCGGAAAAGTTATATATCTACATATTCTTCAAATTTTGTACTTTCCGGAGGTTATATCTCAAAAACTAAACAAGATATAAAGACGCGCTGTACGGCATTGAATTTCTCGTTCGACTCTTAATCTTCAGGAACACCCACTACATACAAGTGATTTTTTGAAAGTTCTATTACTATGAGTATTTCATTAAAGTTAATTATCAATAAATATTTTTTATATTACTGCTTCGGTAGCAAATGTTGTTGGTTTCTAAAATTTTATAGCCTTCTATAATATGTATAAAAATATTAAAATGCATTTACTAAAAATTAATATGGAAGTAAAACTGTGAAATTCTTAATAAATCTTTTTCCTTTTTTATCATAATTACCTATTTTATAACATAACACACTACGTACATATGTCAAATGCATAATACACGCGGAAAAATAGAAAATTGTATTTTGTGTTTTTGATACTATATATGACAATTAGAATTTATGTGCAAATATATATTTTCTTCTTCTTCTTCTCTTGGCATTTTAGATTACATATGGATTGACTTTTTTATTATTATTATATACGACAATCTTAACAACGCATTGAACAATAAAATGTTTGTATATTTTATATAATTTTCAACCAGATATATAAATACACATATTAAAGGAAAGTTAAATTGAAAATGTAGTATTTATTTTTCTTGATATTATTCTGTTTTTACAGTTTGCAAACTGATATTAGT
Source organism: Pterostichus niger (assembly GCA_947425015.1). Lineage (NCBI taxonomy): Eukaryota > Metazoa > Arthropoda > Insecta > Coleoptera > Carabidae > Pterostichus > Pterostichus niger. The sequence goes on along the minus strand of OX380344.1, from coordinate 23,371,831 downwards.
AAAAAATTAATTATACACTACTTTTGCTTCTATAAGTACGTTTGCAGGAAAAGCTTTCTGTTATATTAATATATATTTGCAAAAAGCTATCGAATGAAATTAGATAAATTAATTCATGAAAATTTACTTCCGATTCAAATAAATAAATAATTTAACAATTTTAAATAAAACCTGTAGAGCATTAAATTCAATTAACACATTTCATTTAACATATTTCATTACCGCTAAAATTAATTTAAAAAGATGTTAAAAGTGACTAATCTGTTTTATATACAGGATGTTTCACAACTTACAGCAAAAAAATAAAGGGTAATTTGAAAAATTAAGGGTTGTTAACCTAAAACATTTTTTGTAGTACTGCACTGGATTCGCTTTTCTATTAAACACAAACAATGAAGTAGGTATCAACTACGAAAGATTAATTACACAATTCAATTATTAGCAGTTATTTATAATAGAATTTTATTTAATTAATAACTTTAACATAATCATCCACCCAGTGGCAGTGGCAACGAAAACTTTTGGACTGTGAAACATGGAAAATAGTTTTGCGATTTAAAAAAAAATTCTTTTTGTTTCATGATCAGCACGTCGTACAGAATACCCTTTAAATTTTTGCTCTAAGTTGTGAAACATCCTGTATATAAACTAATGTATAATGTTTAACTTGATTTTAACAGTAACTAAATAAGTATAATTAAAAGTCTAACTAAAAGTTAATCCTCTACTTTTAAATATTGTAGCTCAATGACAACTCGTTAATATGTGAATTTCAAAACCCGAGTTCAAATCTCAAATTGTTTTTCATCACATTAAAAATTATCTCTGTAGTTTCCCTCCACTAACATCTTTGGAGGTCGTGACTTGTCACCTGGTAACTGCAATACATGCGCATATATCACGTACCAAGATCTGCTACAGCAGAATCCCACATTCAGTACCGAGTAAAAGGTATGATGATATATTTATCTATCTTATTACGTGAATGAACCAATGATCTTTTAAAACGATTGTTACAAATATTAATATCGGTTATTGAAATTGAACCTGAAACCTTTTACCATATTTTTTGTAATAGAAAAAGGCGTAACTACATAATCATACTATCACAAATTTTACTCTTTCAAAAGTAGACCCAGCTTTCATTACAATATTTCAAACTGTCAAAGGTTATTGATGAATCGGCTAAATATTAAATATTATTTATCAGTAGCCTCAGGTGCTCCAAACGTACTATAATGTTATTATGCTAGTTTTTATCTTCTTATTGTGTGCGCAAGCTGATCGACGAAATAAATTACACGTTGCAAATATAATAATGATTAGTTAGAGAAATGGGAGAAAATTTTGCAGACATATTCGTAAGGCAATTGTAGGAGTTTCGGATAATATTGTAATAGAAAGTATAGTTTATTTGTTTAGAATGTGATAACGTGATCTATGAACTTGAAAATTTGAATACAATGAAAACTTATATAGATTGTTATATTAAAATAAAATATATCATCACGCCTTTTACCCATCATTGGCTGTGGTACTCTGCCTAAGCAGATCTCGGTAAATGATATATTTCTTCGCGTGAAATCACGGCCTCCAAAGATGACACAGGGGTAGATTTAATTTGGTGAAAATTATTTGTCGGCTGTATGGATCGAATCAGGGTTTTAAGATTCACAGGCCGACTCGATACCACTAAGACACCTACCCCATTTTATATTGTACAAGTGAAACTTAATCCCAATTACCAGTAGCTTTTAACGAAATCAGAACCGTTAAACTATAATCGTTATTTTCGCGCAACTGCCAATGGGGTAGGTGACTCAGTGGTATCGAGTCAGTCTGTGGAATTGAGAACCCGGGTTGATTTCCACAACCGACATTTTTCACCCTGTGGTTCTCTTTCACTAACATATTGAGGGTCGTGATTTGACGGTTGGTAACCGCACATCACGCAAAGAAATATATCACTTATATAAATCTGCTACGGTATGAGAAAATGTCCACTTATTAATTTTGCTTAGGTACTCGTAAGTCAAGTAATGAAAAATTTCCAAGAAATTTTTATATTAACATGGTAACCATGCGTAATACAAAAATATATTTAGATTTCCGATAAAACAAAAAAAAACCTGAACAATAATAAAGAAAGAATAAGATGAACTCACGAAGCTTTGGTAGAAGTAACTTGAATTGCCTGTAATATGAGATATTATTATATTTTTGGCTAAAATTGTTTTCCAAATTAATCTAGAGAAAAGTTCTTGAAATACAAGTTGTACATATTTAAATTTATTAATTAAATCAGTACACATTTTTTAATTTACGACAAGGTCGGTTTAAAAACACTTACTATTTTATATTTTTAATCTTTAATTTTATATAATCACTAATGCACTTTTTGGAAAAACAAACATGTCATTAAAATTGTGTTACCTTCGTAATTTAACCGAGTTTGTATCTCTTATAGTTCTTGTTATTAAATAAAACTCCTGCTGATGTCTTCATCGTTTTATTATTTCATAACTCATTCAAATTTTACAAACATTACATAATCTAGAAGAATATTAGTATACGTAGTATCTAATTAATACGCACAAAAAAACACACAATTAATTTCTCCAAACACCAATGACACCGTTCAACATCGTCTAATAAATAAACTTTATAAAATCTTTAAACAATTTCATAAGAAGATTCTCACGCGTGGCATGCAATCTTACTCAATCCAAATAGTAAATAGTAAACCAGTCCCAGAGATAATTTACAATCAAATTAAACACATATTGGATATTGATTTCTTCCCAAATTTATAGCTTTGTAAAGCTTCGTTTCCACCTCCTAATATAAACATACATAAGTGGTATTGACTCTCTGTGACCTCTGGGTATTGTAACAGTTACGGGTTCAAATTACTAGATTTTCATGAGTTTACTAATATATTTAGGGGTCGTGATTTGACGGCTGGTAACCGCACTTCACGCGAAAAAATATATCACTTACCGAGATCTGCTTAGGCAGAGTGTCACAGCCAGCAATGGGTAAAAGACGTGATGATATATTTATTTATTTATTTTACATTATTACCGTGACTGTTGAAATCGCTGACAGGTGGCTGGTGGTCTTCCGCTGCGAATATGTGAAATGCAGCGGAATATTAGCAGGCATGTTTTGCTGACATCGTGAAGACCGGAACGCGTGGTTCGGCTAGTGCTTGTAGTTTAGATAATTTTGTGTATTCTGTTCATTAATTTCATGGTCTCCAATTTTGTTACCCTTTTTATTTTTATTCAATTGTTTTCAATAAATCATTATACTATTACCAACGTAGGTAAGTATAAACTTATTTAACTTATTTAGTCATCCCGTATAATTCGGTACGTCAACGGGGGTTGTGCTTCACCGCCACACCCTCTATTACAATTGGCGCTGCGGACAGGATTATTTAGGCGTAATTAAAAATTAAATTACGTGTACGAACATTTCGATCGAATTATAAACAGGTTTATTTGTAACTGTAAACATGCCTCAAGACAATACAACACCTAACGCACCTGTTCCCGTCATCCCAGAAGTACCACCAACCGTACCAATCACCGAATCCGTTTCTGAGAATCCGTCAGTTCCTCCCGGTGGGTCATCGACTATGAACCCCTCAGCTCTTGCCGATCACTTACGAACAAATAACTTTTTCCATCACTACTCACCTCCCGGTCATTCCCGAGATAACCATTTAACCCGGAAATTATTACGTTCCATTTTTATACCATCTTCCAATTATGGAACTATAGAAATACCTGCCAGTTCCCATGAAAAAGGCCTGCAATAGCAGCACTCCTCCGCTGAGTAACGTTTTCCACGATCCTAATTCAATGTCCGCTCTCAAAACTATTGAAACCTATTCCGGCGGACCCGAGCTCGAGGCTTTTCTGGATAACGTGGCGCTCGTAGATGGAACAATGACCAAACGGTTACAGCAATTAAATTAAAACTCAGGGGTGAAACGCAAAGTTGTTATTATTCGTTACCGGCAGATAAGCAGCCCATTACAGTAGCATCTATGAGAGAATGGTTAAATAGTTTGTTTGGACAAAAGGTTGACTACGCCATGGCTGAAAGAAAATTCTTTAACATCTATAGGAGGAAAGATGAATCGCTTCGCAAATTCGCTTTACGTTTAGAAATCGCAGCTGCGAAAATGTTTGCGAAATGCGATGATCCTATGACTAACCTGCGAAATTGGATAAAATTTTTCGTGGGCCTTGACACGCGCCTTGCCAATGAAGTGTGTCGAGTTCGACAGTTCAAATCTGTCGAGCAGGCTTTGCCTTGTGCCGAATATTGCGAAGAAGTACTAGCGCGACTTTTTAGAGAAGCTAAGGCTGATGCACACAAGGCACACGTGCGTGCTTTAACGACAAACCCTGCGAAAACTACGCCGACAAAGCAAGCTTCCTGGTCAAGTAACAAACAGAGCAACAAACGAAACGTTATCACTACATGCGCGGACGTTGCTTTAATTGCGGTAGTACGGACCATATATACAAGAAATGCTCGCAACCGAAACAAACGCTATGTTGCAACTGCATTGGACACCGCGCTGATGATAAAAACTGTCCTTTAAACTCCAATTGTAACAGAGGATGTGGCAGTGAAGCACAACCCCCGTCGACGTATCGAATTATACGGGATGACTAAATAAGTTAAATAAGTTTTATACTTACCTGCGTCACTGCGTCGTGCCTCGATGTCACTGTAAGATGGGAAGGTAGCCTCGAATCATGTACACAAACGTTGGTAATAGTATAATGATTTATTTAAAACAATTGAATAAAAATAAAAAGGGTAACAAAATTGGAGATGATGAAATTAATGAACAGAATACAGAAAATTATCTAAACTACAAGTACTAGCCGAACCGCGCGTTCCGGTCTTTTGCGTAACCGAATCGAAAATGTCCCTCTTTTCGCAAAAGACACAAAATTTGCATCGAATCAGGTGGACGACGTCAGCAAACATACCTGGTAATATTCCGTTGCATTTCACATATTCGCAGCGGAAGTCCACCAACCAGCTGTCAGCGATTTCAACGGGCACGGTAATAATGCAAACTCATGAAAATCTGGTAATTTGAACTCGTGACTGTTCCAGTATTCATACATCACAGTGACGTCACATATCCCTTTCTCGAAAACCATAAATAATTCATCGCTTTAAAGACACACAGTATTCAGTTCTTGTTAAAAACTATACAAACAAAAATTGTCACAGACTTCATTAACTAGACAGTAATAAGACTACATTCAGCACTCGTCTTTATTGTACAGATCATCTCAAGTAACCATAGAAACATGTAGAATCTTCTCTTATTAATTTCTTTATTTTATTATTTTGAAACACATTTTTATGGGGTAAGTAGCTCAGTAGTATCGAGTCAAACTGTAAATCTTGAGAACTCCGGTTCGATCCCCACAGTCGACAAACAATTATCACCAAATTAAATCTACCCATGTGACTCTCTCTCTACTAACATCTTTGGGGGCCATGATTTGACGGCTGGTAACCGCACCTAACGCGAATAAATATATCACTTACCAAAATCTATTACGACAGAGTGCCACACGTGATGATGTATTTATTTATTTATATGAAACATATTTTTAAGTTAGAGAAGTGTACCAAATACGTCAGTAAGAAGTGTAAACGTAGCTTAACAAAATGTCAAACCCACTTTCATTCATCTCGCATGTCGAACCAGCTATGCCTAATAATAAAATGGTCAAGATCTCGTTTAGCAAAGGCTGAAACTTGAGTTCATGTAGCCGGGTCAACGGAGAAAGCTTTTTGTTGATCTGTTTCTATGGTGATGTGAGATACTGAACTTCTAGAAGTGGTTTAACAAGTAATTGGATCTCTAAGTTGATGAGTTTATCTTGTTTTTGTGATGGGTTGTAATTTGGATAGAAATCAACAGAAATATAATTGGAAAACCAGAACACCAATTCAAAATTATACTGCAAATAAAAAAATAACTTGATTCATAAGTTTCACTAACATCTTTAGAGACCAAGAATATATCACTTACTGAGATCTGCTACAGCAGAGTTCCACACCCAGTAATGGGTAAAATGCAGGATGATATATTTTTGTATTAACTTAAAATTTAAGTTTTATTAAGGACGTAAAAAACTTAATTTTGACCGTGACTAACTAACCAAATACTTCCCCGCATGAATAGTTTCTTTACGTATTTACGGGGTAGGTGGTTCAGTGGTATCGAGTCGGCCTGTGGATCTTGAGAACCCTGGTTTAATTAAATCTACCCCTGTGGCTCCCTCTTCACTAACATCTTTGGGGGCCGTGATTTGATGGCTGATAACCGCACTTCACGTGAAATAATATATCACTTACCGAGATCTGCTTAGGCAGTGTGCCACACCCAGTAATGGGTAAAAGGCATGATGATATATTTATTTATTTATTTACGTATTTATTATTACCACCAACAATGAATATAATCTAACCAATTCGGAAGATTCCCCAACAAGCATAAATCCTTTCTTCCAAACACAATTACAAGCAGTTCTTCAATAGTTGATGTTCCGGTTGCGGTTATGCTTCACAACTAATTCTTCAACATTATCTACGATCACAAGTAACTTGGTAACCTTTAGACTCGTCGTGTGCGGCTTACCGACAACCACTTCCGGTTTCCGGGCGAGTGCGTGGACCGCGTAGAAGAGACGTCTCGGTTCAAAGAAAGATAAAATGGAAAGTGGAGATATTCAACGAGATGTTTCGTTTGACTATGTTTAGTCAACAGTGAGAATGATATACAAGTATACGTGATGTGTCTTTAGTTGTTGCTTTTAGAATCAGACAACGAAGAATGTAGGTAGAAATAAAAAATAATGGAAAAGTATTCCACGAATGTTGTGAATCCAGAAATTTCAAGTAAAAATTTGCAAATTATAACTTTCATCATCATCTGTGGCGCTACAGCCTAAATCGGGCCTACCGGGCACACCGAGCCGCAGTTTTTATACTGCCGTACATTATTTAAGGCGTATAAGTTACTTGTTTATATCGCCCGAGTGTGATAAATACATGTAAATGTATTTTATATTTTACGACAAATCACACATTGTCGACAGGCGGATTCGAACTGACGAACGTCACAGTATGTTAAGAGATGTGTCTTAACACGCTCGGCCACCGCGCCTTATAACTTTGCTGAATACAATTTACAACAAAATTTTTGACTCTGTTTGAGAAGGTGGATTGATTGAATCAGCTGTAGATTCCTTATACCATAATTGGAAGTAATTATCCATGCAGACTAGTAAATAAATATATTCATATAAAGGGTGGTGAATCGAAGGACTCGCCATAGTATTTTCATATATAAAACCATTAGTGGCTATGATTTTGCCGGAAATGTTTGTCGTCATGATCACGACTGCTTGTTGCGACGAAAACCTGCAGCAGTGCGATAGTACGAGTGTAGATTTTCTTAAAGCAACAAGCAGGAGTGATCTAGGCAAAAATTACCAAAGGAAAATCATAGTCACGTATGGTATTCGGCTTCACAATTCCTCGAAATATTTTATTTACTCCAAAAAAATGTTACCTGCTTTATTTTTAAAACAATGTCTGAACTACTATTACCTTGGTGATCAATTTACATTGTTTAGTTTTTTGACATAACTAAGCAAAGTAAACAAAGTAAAATAAAATTCAACAATATTAATCTACTCAAAATAGTTAACAAACGTTATCTCTAAGCAACAATTTGCGACAATTTTGACTAGTGAAATTGTCGCTGTAATACTACTGTGATTGGTCCAATTCAGCAAAATACTGTTATTTGATTGGATGAAAAGTTAAGAGTGGAATTGTCAATGCTATTTTTGATATGTTCAATTATTTTACAAGCAAAATTTTAGTGTATAGAAAAAGTTTCTGCATTTTTTGACACTAATATTTATAGAGTAAACACGATGATCAACTGTTTAAATAATGAAGAAACTTAGATAATTGGAATATCAACCTAATTTATTTTTAAAATGTTACAATTCCAACATTTCGGCGATAACCATTGCCTTCTTCAGGGATATGTAACGTCTAATAATTGGCATAAACAAATTGTTTAAAAAAACTTCTCATAGTTAGTCACAAATTAAAAGAATAAATAGTCAAAAATGTTTAAAAATTACAACAACTCTTAACAATTAACTATAAAACACATTAAAAAGAACATTACAAAAAATCATTATCACAGTTTTAAATCTAGTACAAGAATGTAATTATTAAACATTTTTGACTATTTAATCTTTACATTTGTGACTAATTATGTTAAGTTTTTTTAAACAATTTGTTCATGTCAATTATTAGACATATTCCTGAAGAAGGCGATGGTCATCACCGAAAAGTCGGAATTGTAACATTTTAAAAATAAATTAGACTGATATTCCAATTATCTAAGATTCTTCACTAATATTTATAATTTTACTCTACTTGGAACCGGAAAAATGTCGATGATTTCATTATTATATCAAAAAACATGTGTGTACGCATATATGTAACTTATAAATAAATATTTATTCGTTCTAATTTAAGAAGTAAGGAAAGTAAATTTTTCTTATAGAAATTATTGCTCGTAAATTATTACCAAAGTGAATCTAATTAGTTATTTAGTAAACAACTGAAACGTAGATTATATTATTGACATACTTTCTCATTTTCTGTCGTGTAACCTATCTTTAAATCAATAGATGACATAAATTAATCTATTGTTAATTGAAATTACATGACTTGAAATCTTTGTTAATCTTATTATATCATTTATCATCAGGCTCAATCATAATAGCTGCTAGTATGTACTGCATTATTCAGCTGTCAACTATAAATTAGATTATACACGGAAGTAAATATTATATTACTTTTATTTGAAGCATTCCTTTCGAAAATAGTTTACGAAAATTAAAAAATATGCGATGCTGAAAGCATCAGGCTGAGAAAAAATTTACAATACTTATTTGTATATGACAAAAATAAACTGAGACATTTCTTCTCGAAAGTGTCGTTTTATTTCTCGAACCTAAGATGAGAGATATAAAGTATCTGAGGGAAAAATGACACTTCTTTACAAGGTATACATATTTCACTACTCTATCAGAAAATAAAATTTTCAGTAAATTTGTTATTTAGATATGATTAATAATTAACTTGAAAATGTTACTTCGATGTCACTAATATCAAATCATACCTTGACCAACTTCATTGAATTGCGCTACGCTTATTATGGCCGTTTCATATTTCATTAAAATTGTTTGTTTCTAATTTACAGAGCGGGTACGTCAACTAGCGCCTCTAATAAGATACGTCGTAACTAATGTAATAATATTAAAAGCAGGGATGTGCGCGTAGTCTACTGCAAGTAATCTACGCCATTCTCTACGTGTAAACAATCATGTAGTCTACGTCTTCATTTTTCATGTAAACAATGTAGACTATGTAGACAAAGAAAACATCTGTGTTCACTTAAGTCAGATTAGAAATTTTATCCCTAGAACTAGGGAATTTTAAATGTTGTTACAGATTTTATTTTTAATCTAGGGATTACATGAAAAAAAAACTAGTTGTGCAGGGCAAAACGTTCAAAATTTGTCAACTGGTTACTTTTAAAAATAGCGCCAAAGAAAACTCCATCTAGTGAGATGGCGCGTTGATCGATTTTAAAAATATGACAGTTCGCCCAAGACCCAAGACAGACATTCGTCTAGTAATGTACGAGCACTTGCTTTTTCAGTTTTATTATATAAAGACCGATAATGGCCCGAGCTCACGAATACATGTAATAGTTACAAAGGAATAAATTTAGGTTATGTTGAATTTTAGAACTGTCAGATGCATTATCTACATTGTTTACATTGTCTACGTCGCTAGAATTGTCGACGTATTGTCTACGTGTAGATGTAGACAATTAAAGATTACACGTAGATGCACATCTCTGATTAAAAGTATAAATAAAATTCTCAATTCATTAAATGTATTTTATTTTATCACATAAACTTCAATTATCAAATATTTCAAGGATATTTTACTTTAAGTTTCAAATATTTTAAGATTGTTTTTGTAACTTGACAGCATGGTCACTTTCATTTAATTGAAATAAAAATCTGTAGATGGCATTACTTGACGTAGCAAATCTGTAAAGAACTCACGACAAATTTTTATATCGCAAAACGATGGAATGAAACGGCCATAATAAGCGTTAGCACAATTTAAAGAAATTGGCCATGATTATACCATTGTTTCTTTTAACGTGAAACATTGGATTTGACATATCCAATGGTTACATCTTTGACAGCAATGTATCAGAGCGTTATTTTAATGACATTTGGGTAGCATTGTCATATATTTTCCCTTATTGATATTGATACATATTTTTTCTACGATTGCTATGAAAAGTTGACAATTACGCTTTCATTTGTCATCGTAAAGTTGACGTTTTCTGTGGAACAATCGAAAAATATCTTTTTTGCGCGTCTCCAATGGCAACGCGCGTAAAAGACGTTAAATGTGCGCGTTTCCTATGGCAACGCGCGAAAAAGATATTAAATGCGCGCTTATTTCAATAGTTACCAGTGATACAAACAAAACAGAAACTTGTCATATTGACAGTTAACAAAACAAATTTATTTTCAGTACCTATACGTTTTTTAATAATTTTAAGATGCAATCGCAGCGAGAGCTGCAATAGTGTAAGAGGAACAAAGAATCACTTTACGCTCTTAATACACAAATAATTATTATTATCATCTTGTTGTTTGGACTACAAAGTATGTATAGAACTGAATTATGAAGTAATTTTTAAATCTTACTTATCGAAATTGTTAGGTTGAAAAAAAAACATAACAAGCTTTTTTGAAAGCATATTTTTGTACTGGAATGCATAATAGAAATACTCTCTATAACAATCACGCGAACAATTTATTCATAAGACAATTGAACGTTTTCGTAACTCTGGAAGTGTATGTAAAAGCAAATCAAATGGGAGATATACTTTTCTCACACAAGTTACTAGACCTTTCAGTCCAAATAAATAATTAAAAATCTAAATCATCTTGAACAGATTCAAATTTTGCCTTCTATATATTCGATGCACATACATACATACATACATAACATCACGCTATATCCCATTAAATGGGGTAGCACGAACCCGTCAACATTCTCATCCTGACACACGATACTCGATTCGACCACATTAACACTTCCTCCATACAAACTCTTTCTTTTCTCACAACCAAAATCCATCAACACACAACAAACATTCATACATTCGCTCCTGTACACTGCGCTTGTTTCTGAAGGTGATCTCCACACAATTGCAGGTAAACAGTCGAAACATCTAACCAATGAATCTAAAATCAAGAATCATACGCTTGTCTTCATTCATCATATTTATCCCGCAATTAATTTTCTCCAAACATTCCTATCCTGACACACCACTTTTGCTTCAACCACATTCATAATTCTTTTCATACAAGCTCGTTTATTCTTCACGCTCAGAATCTTTCGCTCACGCAACAACCCTTCAATCATATTCATCCACTTGTTCCTAGGCACGATGCGACTAAAAATCAAATCGAGGCGGCGCATCAATCATTTTGAATCACTCTGTATTATTTACAGGTATACGAAACTAATAAATACAATGCGAACTTGAAAATCTATGTTTCATTTTAAAAAAGAACGCATGGATACATTAGTATCAAATTCGTAACCATGGGTATGGAAAATCCAATGTTTCTGACAGGGTCGTAAAGAATATATATATACATTCAATTATTGCACAATTTTTTTTGTCGAATAATAATAAAGATATAAACAGAAAATATTTTTTAAGTAAATAATTTTATTAAAATATATAAAAACTACATTAAAATAATTGGTAAAACCTTATAAAAATAAATCAAAAATGCTGTTGTGCTCACAAGATGTTAATATCGCTTGGTTGAAACCCAACAAGCACATTCGTGTTGCAAGTAGCAGCCCATTCAGGAGTAAAGATTTCAACGTATGAGTAAGAAACATGTAAGATGGAAGATGAATTATAAATATCACAGAATAACAACATTACGCAAGGTTATAAAAAAATGATTAAAACTGAAAATCGTTTTCTTTCACCACATCAGTTTTTCCAACAACCCCAGAGAGTTTTCCATCCTGCTGAAGAGCATTCGCTTGTTGTTGCTTTTCTAACTCTTTGTAGTACTGAATTTGCAAAACAGATGGTACATACGAGTCCAATAAAGATTGGGGCTCTCGTTTTTCATAAACAACATTTTCAATACTTTGTTGAGTTTGTTGTTGTTCATAAAAAGGTCTTTGTGATCTTTGCGGCTGGGTATAAGTCACCCCAGGAAACTGATATCTTTGTTGTTGCTGCTGAAGCTGTTGTTGAAGCTGTTGTTGCAGTTGCTGCTGTTGCAGCTGCTGCTGTTGTAGCTGCTGCTGTTGTAGCTGCTGCTGTTGTTGTTGTGGTTGTTGAGGCACAAGAAATCTCTGTTGAGACAACACCTGATTGTTTTGATTCGTTCTAAACAAATCATGCAGCTGATTGGCCGGTTGAGTCGGTTGTTGTAAGGGTTGTGGAGGAGGAATAACATACACATTTTGATTCACCAACGGTTGAGCCATTCCTTGAACTCTGTACGTTTGTGGCGCCGGCTGGCGGTAATTCAAAGGAAGTACATTCGTGTGAGCAGTTCTTTGAATTAAGCCAGCTAGATTATGGTTGGCTTTATGTTTGTAGTTGGCAAAGATTGCTTGAGTTTGAGGGTTGTTCAGAATATCAGTGTTCGGGTCGATGTATTGGGCGTACTCGATGCCTCCTTGTTTGTTGTTCACTGGTATTGTGTTGGGTTGTTGGATGTAGACATACTGGGGTGTACTAGGGCTGCTGAAGTAGTTTTGAATGTTGTAAGGGTCCTGTGATTGAAGAGAGTTGTCTGGAAGATATTGGAACTGGAATTGTTGATTCTACAAAAGACATTTTAAATGATTATTTGTATTTTTTTTCAGGGCCGCTGAAATAAAAGTTGCTGAGGTATGAAACAACTATTCATAATATTTAAATGTTCTGCTCCTAATTTTTATTATTAATTTTTGTGCCAAAATATTGTGCGCCTCTTATTACATAACTTGTCCATGCCAAATTTAAATCTTGTTTATATAGAAATACAATAGAAATTATATTTTTTCAGTGATTCAGGCTATTAGTCGTTGTGCTTTAAACTGGTGATGAATTCTAGTACTATTCAGTCACCGATTCAAATAAGAAAACTTCATAATTCATTGTTTCATATTTGTCGCGAAAAATTATTCAAAATTTATATATAATTACACGAATATTTTTAAAATTAACAATTAACGTATTTTTCGTAACACATGCACAAGAAACACGTTCTTATTCCCTAATTTTAGAGAGAGAAACACTGCTTTTCTCCTCTAGGTAGCATGTTTGTCTCCCTAGAGCAGCGGTTCCCAACCGGTGGGTCGCGACCCACAAGGGGGTCGCCTTAGCTTTTTTGGGGGGAAAAAATATAATCACTAAGTCCTAAAATATATTTTGTCAAACCTTTTATTTTTTGTTTTATTGATCAAATATGCGAAAGGGGGGTCGCGAACATTTTTAAAAAACTAAAAAGGATCACAATTAAAAAAAGGTTGGGAACCACTGCCCTAGAGCGATGTTTCTCTCCCTAGAGAGATTATCTGTTTGCGGCGTTTCCTAGGTAACTAGTTACGCAACCCATATTTGACATTTGTCCCGATAAGACAGTAATTTTTGTGCACTTGTTACGAAAAGTATAATATGCTTCACGGGAGGGCGCGATTATCCCTTGCGTGAAGTTGGAAAACCTCGACTTCAGCTCGAGCCTTCGGCCCTCGCTTACGTCTCGATTTGTCAACTTCACACGCGGGAATAATCGCTTGTTTCCCTCCCTTGATGCATAACATACTATAATTGCATATAATGAAAGTGTTCAAAAAATGGGCCCTATATTTTGTAAATATATAGTGTAATGTTGAAGAAAATGTTCCAACAATATTTTTAACATTTTGAAGTGTGGAATACCATATGCATATATTTCCGAAGTATAAACTGGTTCATACAGTCCAGGCAATGATCGCAGGGCCTGTTTTGTCTTTACTACAAAGTGTTAAACTTGATGAAATTGGAGCAAGGCAACCAGAATATCATCGATGTTATAAGTATTGCAACAAGCCATGATTTTATTTATAAATTAATTTAAGAATTATATATTCGACATCTCTGTCTGTCCAGTAAAAATTCTAACATATTTATTTATAAAATTCATTTTATCATAATTGCTAGCTCGTGTTTGGTATCGTATGGAAAAATATAATAAATAAAAATAACATCACGCCTTTTACCCATTACTAGTTTATCAAAAAATATAATGATAATGAGAAATCAAGAAAGTTGTTCCTAAGTTTACAAGATTACAAGACTTTATTTGTTGAAAACTGACGACGTTACTGATAAAAATTTTATCCATTTTAAAGTCGAATATTAAATTATTTAAAATTATATGACATTTTAAATAAAAGACAATTAAAATAAGGAGGTGGCATTTCTTGAGTCTAATCGTTTTGATTGACTTTTAAAATTAATTTGAAACAGTTTAATATTCGACTTGAAAATGGGTAAAAATTGTATCTGAAACTTCTTCAGTTTTCCATAAACTAACAAATAAAACCTTGTAATCCAATTACACTTTCTTTTTTTCCTTCATTGTTATATGTTAAATGTGATTAAAACGAAAGTGGTGTGAAAGAATCAAAATATTTGACAAAGTTTAATTACAGGATGAACAAATTTTCAGTACTTCCGCAATTACTCTGTTAGATATTTGTCATTAGGTGATGAAACTAATGCCCGTATTCATAATAATTCGTTAAAGTTAAGACTTCCTTACCGAGGCAAAAGTTACCTATCGTTCTAGACAACAATCTAAATTTAAGACTCGTTACTTAAACGATCCGATAAATAGTTTTATGAATAATAAAGACATTAGACTAAATTTAAATGTAGGATAAAATGGACATGTCAAAATCCAATAACAAGGTGCGCCATTTTGTATGTAACTCACATGCCCTTGCCCTTGATAAAACAACGGCACCGACACAATCTGCTGCTGAGGCGTCCTGGAAGGAAACTGCAGCTGCAGAGGAGGTGCCGGTGGGAACTGTCTGGCTTCGGGGGAGAACTGATGAGGTGCTGTGGATGCCTCTGGTGGTCCTTGTGGGACTTGAGGAGGTGGAGGCGGCGGTGGTGGTGTTGTTGCTGTAGCCGTGGCGAAGTACGGCCGAGGTGGAAGTTGTTGGATGGTTTGACGTTGTTGCTGCTGTGATTGTTGTTGTCGTTCTTGTTGTTGGAATTGATCCTCGCTGGTTAGTGTGTCGCGTTCGATGTCCTCGAGTTTTAATTGGGGGTCCTTGGCCAGGGTAAGGGCCAATAAGCAGGACAGAACTGCTGCACACTTCTGCAAAATTATATTTTATTATTAGATACTCTAATATTTGAGAGATATTCTACAAATCATACTATTTTACTAGTTTACTTTTTATGTCCTTTGTCCTGTTATTATTACATCCTTTATAACAGGGATGTAATGAGTCATATACCGCCCATGGGCAGTAAAAAAAATACATTAATCATCACACCTGTCGTTGGTTTTATAAATGACAAATTAATTTACTTACAAAGTAAATAATATTTATTTATTCAAATGGCAGTGGAACTTTTGATAGCAATTTTATACAAATAAGCCATAAAATAAATCAAATTGATTTGAATTTGTTAATTTAAATATATTTACTATTGAATTTATTCTGTTCTTTAGACATCCGAGGATTAGATATATGGAGTAGGTGGCTCAGTGGTATCTAGTCGGCCTGTGGATCTTGAGAACCCTAGTTCGATTCCCACAACCGATAAACAATTTTCACCAAATTAAATCTACCCTTCTGCCTCCACTAACATGTTTGGGGGCCATAATTTAACGGCTGGTAACCGCACTTCACGCGACAAAATATATCACTTACCGAGATCTGCTATGGCAGAGATCCACACCCAGTAATGGGTAAAAGACGTGATAATATATTTATTTAGATATCCAAATTGGAGTGATTTAAACTCCAGTCATCATGTTACTGCAATTTGGCTGTATATTAAATATTACTTTAAATTTTTCACTTTTAAATAAAATTTGGTTTATTTATGAAACTTTCTATCAAATTATTTGAAAATGGCCCAATGCCTGGGACCAAAACATGAGCATTTACATATAAAATTAATGATATGTGCCTTTATTATCCATCCAAACAATTTTAAATAATACACATTTGTTTCATATATAATGTAGAAACTTAATATTAAACAGTCTATGTCCGAAGTATCATATTTTTTCCATTAACAACAATACATGTAGTATGGGACAGCGTTCTGGTTCATTGAATATTCTGTCTTATCCAACAGTAGTTAATTTATAATTAAATAGATTATATGTGATATGAGTAAGTTTTGAACGGACATAAAATGAAAAATACTATTTTCAAAATATGTGAAAGGCAAAAACACATTTCAATATTATGTAACACACTGTCACAAATGTAAACTAGAATTATATCTGATTTCTTATTCAAATAATAATTTGTCTTGCTAAACTTGGGCTAATATAATTAGTCACGAACTTTAGTAACTTAATAACTTACTAGGAAGTTTAATAAAAATCGTAGCAGTGTTTACCATATTGCTAGGAGCAAAAGTAATTATCAAATTAATTCCACAATTAATTTGATTTGACATTTTCACATGTTATATTAAAAATAACTTCCTGTCGCATGCTTCCACTTCCAATCCAAGAGTTCATTCAGTTTCCGTTGCTTTCAAATTAAAACAATATTACGAATTATATGATTTTCTAATTTAATTTTGCAATTATGAGTATTACTTTCAAAATTTATATTAAACTTTTGTGGTAAGCTTTGATTAACACAAATTAGATGTACTAATTATTTTTACAAATAATTACATTTGTTCTATTCTGAAAATTTAGTTGTTAGATGAGTACGTTTATTTCAACTAAAAATGAGCTATTTAGAGTTAACACTATACTAAGTGTAACAGAGTTATAATTGTTTCCGAAGCTGTGCTCCCTACATTTAAGTAAATAAATATATCATCACGCCTTTTACCCATTACTGAGTTTGGCACTCTACCGTAGTAGATCTCGGTAAGTGCGGTTACCAGCCACCAAAGACGTTAGAGGAGCCACAGGAGTAGTTTTAACGTGGTGGAAATTGTTTGTCAACTGTAGGAATAGAACCCGGGTTCTTAAATCCACAGGCCGACTTGATACCACTGAGCCACCTACATTTAATTAGATATAATGCATTAAACATAAAACCATAAAAAGTTATTTACTGGGCTTATAATGTAAATAACTTTAAATTTAATTATAAATAAAAGTGAAGAATTATTATAAAATAAAAATATAACAATATAATTATATAAAACCATCAAGGCATTAAATATTAATTCAAGTTGAAGAATATACTTAATTGCTTGTCCAATTTGAATTAAACACAAAAAAATTGTAACAAAATTAGATTTGTAATAATAGGCATTACAATACATCATAAACAAAATGCAAGCTACCGAAACTAATGTACGCACACCACTTATCGCTTACGCACATTCTTGTAAAGTTCTACGCATCTCTTTATCGTACGCAGTACGCCCAACTTTCACTATCATTTACTTGAGTTGTGTGCACTAATTCCATGTAACACATGTAAACTTACACAGAAACAAGATTTACAGTGTAATTAATGCAGCGCAATTTTTTTCTATTGAATTCCTTCCGGCTAGTTGTCATAGAAACCAGCATAAATAGCAGTTGAAAGTGGGTGTGGATCTGAGAAAGCATTTCTAGACTTAATTTTGTTATTTATTTATTGTAGTGTTTTGTTTGTCGATCCACACCCAACCAGGAACGGACTAAGCAAAAAAGATAAATATTACATAATGCTCTACATTAACGTTACCCTAGTGGCTCCCACGCTACTAACAACTTTGGAGCCGTTATTTCCCGTAAAAAATAACCAACTGAGTTTTGCTATTATTGAGTACCACACCTAGTAATGAGGAAAAGGCATGACGATTTATTTATTTCAATTAATCAATTTGAGAATAAAATTATGAATACAAATAGTATACTATTATAGGAAGAAAGTGAAACATTTTTCCCCGAAGTCGGGACAAATATGGTAGTGGTATCTAATCGGCCTGATTAATTGAGAACCCGGGTAGATATCTCACAACCCACAAACAATTTTAAATAAATAAAATAAATATATCATCACGCCTTGTACCCATTACTGGGTGTGGCACTCTGCTTAAGCAGATCTTGGTAATTGATATATTTTTTCGCGTGAAGTGCGGTTACTAGGCGTCAAATCACGGCTCCCAAAGATATTAGTGGAGGGTGAGCCACAGGGGTAGATTTAAATTGGTGAAAATTGTTTGTCAGCTGTGGGGATCGAACCAGGGTTCTCAAGATCCACAGGCCAACGCAATACCACTGAGCCACCTACCCCATACAAACAATTTTCACCACGTTAAAACTATCCCTGTGACTCCCACTCCACAAACATCTTTGGGGACAGTGATTTAACGGCTAGTAACCTCATTTTATACGAAAAAATATACCACGTACCGAAATCTTCTACGGAAAGTACCACACCCACTACTGGGTAAAGGCGTGAATATATATTTTTTATTTATTTATTATCTTGTAAAACTGTAATGATGAAATTAAGATAAGTATTTTCTTTTATTTCCACAGTAAAACCAATACCTGGAACAACTGAAATTTGTATTTACAAAGACTTAATCAATGCCGTTCCGATCACCAAAATTTTACTTTTGTTCCTTCATTTTTATTTGGAAACCAGAATAATATTCCAGACTTTGTATATAACCCAGAAAATAATAATTTCATTTTAAAATATATAAAAGTAAAACACCATTAAAAAGCAAGCGATTTTTCCATAAAAGGTCCGAACTTCATGTCATGTTAATGTGTTCCAAATCCGTCTCTGTATTGTTGAGTATCGAATCTCAATACACACCTATCAATTATCGATTATATTGAGACAGTTTCTATGTTTACAACGATGACTTGTAATTTCTAATGCGTTGGATTTGATTATAAGAGTTGGAAAGTGAAAAATAAATATTGTTGATACGAGTTCCTCCACTTGTGGATATTTACAATTTTATTAGAAGAAGTTTTATCATTATGGTTATAACTTTCTTATTTATTTCATTGAGTTGTTGTTAATCAAATCAATGTGGTGTACAAGTGCGGTCATCTTGATATTAGAAAATGCTTTAATTTAGAGAAAATAAGGAAAAATATACATTACTTTTTATTATTATTACTAGGTGCGGTTTTCTCGAGAAATATAAAAATGTTGTTTATATAACTAATGATAAGAAAAAGTGTTGATGTCGAAGCTCTTGAGAAATGAACATAAAAATTATTTACAGCTTTTTTATAGAACTTGGTAGCTTGACATAAATGAAAATTTAAAAAAAATTCAAATCATACTTTCAACTCTTGTTCCATTTAAAAGTCTCAATTATGGACAAATGAAAATATTATTTTCATTTTTATATTTATATAAAGAAAGTTCAAGTTAAGTACTATTCAACTTTTCTCTTTATCCTAATTTTCTAATTTCACATTATCACTGATATCTAGTCAAATAAGTACACGTAAAAAAATCTAAAATATTTTTTTAAATCATGTACTAACATCTCAGCTTTTATCTAATTTAATTGAAGTCGTAATACATTTATTTTAAGAATTAGATATCTAGGAATAGTTATTTGTGTATTAAGAGCGTAAAGTGATTCTTTGTTACTCGAGCACGGCAATTGCAGCGCGAGCCAAAGGCTGCAATAGTGCAATTTAACGTCTTTTTCGCGCGTTGCTATTGGAGACGCGCAAAAAAGATATTTTCGATTGTTCCACAGAAAACGTGAACTTTACGATGACAAATAAGAGCGTAATTGTCAAGTTTTCATAGCAATCGTAGAAAAAATAATTTATAGTTACAAACTGTCAATTTAGTTACAAAATTTGACCGGAAAAATATCAGAATTTCTTTATTGATTTTTCTTAAAATCACCAGTGCCATGAAATAACAAAACATATTTGAACATGAAATAGTTATTTACGTAAATAGTCCGGAAAGTGTTCAATTACAGGATGAATAGATAGTTTCATGCCGAGCTTGAAACAGCTTACGTATAACATTTTTCTTGAAACTTATAAATAAATAATAAATATCTGAAATTAATTTAAATTAAAAGAAATATTTGACTTACATATTCAGTCAGTATTTTATGTTGCTAAGTAACTAGACAGTCATGTTTGTTTAATTACCTGCCTAGGTAGGCAATATGTTATTTTCCTGACTAGGCATGCAAAGCAAATCTTTTCTGAGACTTAAAGGTCAGGCTAATGTTTATTTTCCTGTCAGTTTCAGGTAAAAGTAATTTATTATAATAATGATAGATAAAAATAATAAATTTAAATTGATATATCTCGAATAAATAAATAAATTGGATATACAGCTCTCAATAACTGCCCGAAAAAAACAATATCCTGACAAGGTTTATTCAAATTCAAACTTAAAAAGTATTTCCTATTGTTTGCAAAATAATTTGATAGGTTTATAGTTAATTGCATCCTGAATAACACATTTAAATAAATAAACGGAAATCAAATTTAAATATCATATGAAATAATATATTTTATTGTTAAAAAAATGATTCTCTCTTATTTATTTAATTAGTATTCTTTTAAGTAAATACTAATTAATGTAAATTAAATTAATTAATTAATTAATGGGGTAAGTGGCTCAGTAGTATCGAATCGGCTTGTGGATCTTAAGAACCCTGGTTCGATTCCCACAGCCGGCAAACAATTTTCACCAATTTAAATCTATCCCTGTGGTTTCCTCTTCACTATCATCTTTGAAGACCGTGATTTGACGGCTGGTAACCGCATTTCACGCGAAGAAATATATCATTTGCCGAAATCTGCTACGACAGAATGCCACCACCAGTAATGGGTAAGAGGCGTGATGATATATTTATTTGTAAATCAAATTGTCCGTCAGTACAGTGGTGTGGATAGCAATATGGAATTTGAATCCGGAGATCCCGAGTTCGAATCTCACTCAAGCTAAAATTTATATAAACTACCACACTACGGCTCGGTGAGAGCGGGCCCTGTACTGTAATTGGGATTAAGTTCCTGTTGTACAGAGTAGCATAAATAAATAAATAAATAAATTATAAAGAGCAATATTGGGGTACTACCAGGATTTAAACTTGAGACCTCATGAACTCCGGAGTTCATAAAATTCTAGCCGTTTTTCAATTTTGCTTTTATTTATTTAAAGTTTAAAATCAACTTCTGCTCATTAGGAAGTTTTAGATAACCAAATGAAATCTAGCACAGCTCCAGTTGTAACATTTCACTTTTCCCAAAAAATATTTCATACAAAATTCCATAATGAGGTATACCAAAAAAGAACGAGTGAATGTCTAATTATTTCAACACCCAGAAATGTCTATTTTCAAAACTGGAACATTGACTTGATATCCACAATTTGACATTACATAAACTAAATTATATTAATATTTGAAAGGTGGGTCCACTGAGAGAACATGTTTAAGTGATTACCTCATCTGGGTTAGATCGACGGAATGACAAGCTCGACAGCTCATGAAGCCGGTTCTTAATGGAATTTGTTTCGTTTCCTTCATTGAAGTGGAAGAAACATAATTTGTTTTGTTGTTTAGATAATGTTGTGTGTTAATAAGTGAAAATTCTATTGTCCAGCACAAAACATGTGTCGAATGGTTTTTATATTGATTTTAAGTATGTTTAGTTGAAGAAATGTTTGATGACAGTTTTGTGAATGGAATTATGCTACTAGGTTATGTGATCATTATTTATTTTACTTGCATTTTAATGTTTTTTACTGCAGTATTTTTGTACAATTATTTTAAATGACTTGAAAGAAATTTTATCAAAGCGGTACTAACATTAATTATATTTTCACGCAACTGTCAAACAATGTTGACATTTATACGCACAATTCAATCCACGAAATCAATCAAAAACATGACTACAAAATAAACATTGTTATTTTTCTGAGAATTCACCACACGTCACTGTCAACCAATAGAATCACGAATTTGTTTGAAAATGAACCAATGAAATGTACATTTCGTCGGAAATTCATCACTAGTGAAATTTCATCGGAAATACCACTGTTATTAATATCCTTGGTTACGAATAAAATAAATGATATTTTCAATATTTTCATAAACGTCAATTCTACATTTGTTCAGTGTACATTTAATATTCAAAATTTTCATCAATGTAATACCTAATTAATAATGTGCAAATAAATACCTAACTATTCTTGTTAATTAACTCTTGTTTGGTAAATTCTCAAACCGAATACAACTCGTAGTATGAAAATTGACAGATAATATTTTGACATAAATATACATTCGTTGTTACGGAAATAGGAAACATAACGAGTGCGAAGCACTCGTTATGTTTCCATTTCCATAACAACTCATAATTTATGTCAAAATATTTTCAGCAATTTTCATACTACTTGTTATATTATATATGAAAACTTCTGCTTGTTTACACATTCATATTTATAGTAACCATCATTTCGAAAAAAAAATTGAAATAAATTTTGAAGATTTTAATGAACATAACGCAGTTGCGATAAAAAAAATTGCGTGCGCCTCAGCCACGAAATGATTTGGTGCCTTCAGAAACAACCGAACTTTTTCTTCAACGCATACAAACAATCATTTGGCGACCTAGATACACAAGTAACTTTTGTAAATTAAGATATTTGTATAATTTTATTTATCAGTTCTGTTCGTTTTCTAGATTATAATTAGGAAATATGTATACAAATATCTATAAACATTACAGATTTATAATATGTAATGTAACTTACAGTAGAAATCATAGATAAATCTATAAGTTTATAGATCTGTAAATATGTAAATAATGAATAAAATAATATTGACTGAAATCCAAAAAAACAACACATTTTCATATAAATATAAAATAATATCAACATTTGATTGATAAGTAGAATGAATAATGAATATACACAGAATTCTTCCATTAAATATGATATATTTTTGTATTTATATGAGAAATAATATAGGTCTGTGATGGTTAATGAAGTTTTTGTTGGTTAACTTTGTTTGTATGCATTACGAATGAGAATACGCGTGAGATATTAGAAAGTAGTGGCTTTAGTATCTCTAGAATTTGCTTGTCATTTCTCGCACTGCGTCAACATTTGATGTATTAAGCTTTGAATTCCTCCTTTGCAAGAATACGAGTTCGTTGTTTCAACAATACACCCTTTGAGGACTTTGCGATGTTTGTTTGAAAATAATTGAGACTATTTGCACAGACTAAAAAATGTGAGAGTACAAACAGTAATAATTAATTATTAACAATTGTTAACCTCTTGCTAAATCATTGCAATAAATGATTAATTTCTCAACAATCTGCTTGCAAATCAGTAAACTGAGGAGATAGACCAAGGATATAGAAGCAATTATAATAACTTGTTAATGATTACTAAATAATAGAGAAGGAAGAATCCAACAAAACCAGAAAATTGCCAAAGAAGAGATAAAGATAAACGCTCTAAGTGTTGTTATTATCCAGCGCCAGGCGCATGTATCCTTTGAAAATTTTAGAAATAAACATTCATAACCAATAAAATAAAAGTAATAAAACCTTAACAAATTCAACATCGTTACAAGAACAACTAGTGACATCTACGGGAAATAGAAGAAAGCACAAAATAAGTAAAGACCAGCAACCAGCTGAACAGATCTGTACAGCACAG
The DNA here is from genome assembly GCA_947425015.1 of Pterostichus niger. Lineage (NCBI taxonomy): Eukaryota > Metazoa > Arthropoda > Insecta > Coleoptera > Carabidae > Pterostichus > Pterostichus niger. Next base: position 23,347,747 of record OX380344.1, on the reverse strand, counting down.
ATAAAACCAAAGGGGGCTGTAAATGTCAGACAACAACGAAACAAGAAATAGGAGTAACAGTCTAGGAAACCCAGAGATATTCAATAAAAGTAGAAAAACATCAAGATCGCCCGTAAGAAAAAGAAAAGAAATGGAGGACTCAGAAGGACAAATAATGGAAATGCTGAGGGAAATGAATAATAATATAGCAGAAGCAAGAAGAGATACAAAAAAAGAAATAGTTGAGCTAAACAACAAGCTAGAAGGAATAATCAAGATACAAACGGAAGAAATAAAAGTATTAAAAGAAAAAGAAGTGAAGATGGGAAAAGAAATACAGGAATTAAAATATAGAGTGGTAGGGCTGGAAAAAGCAGAAGAAAGACGGGTGAAAACTATGAAAAAGAACAATATCATTATTAAAGGAATAAATCTAGATAATAACAGAGCTGAAGTGGAAAAATTCCTAAAGAACAAAATAGGAGTAGAGGCCACAGTTACCAATACATACGAAGTAGGAAGAAATGAAGAAAGAAAACACACAATCGCTACAATAGATTCTTGGGAAAATAAAATGAGTATTATGAAAAATAAAAGTAGGTTAACAGGAACCAAAATATACATAGATAATGATCTGACAAGAGAAGAAATAAAAACTCAGAATGAATTATTAAAAATAGCGAAGGAAGAAAAGGCGAAGAATAAAGATGTTGTAATTAAAATGGGGTACAAGAAAATGAAAATTTGCGAAGACTGGTATGATTGGGATGAAGACGAAGAGAAGCTAATACTTAGAAAGGAAGCAAAAAACGAGGAACCCAAAGCCTCAAGGAAGAGACGATAAAAACAACGCTAAAAAGAATAAAGAAAAACAAACGGAAAAATAATATTAAGATTAGTACATGGAATGTAAGAACCATGTTAGTTGTAGGTAAAATGGTAGAAATAAGTTTAGCATTAGAAAAATATGGAATACACATCGCAGCGCTGCAAGAAACGAGATGGAAGGGACATGGGCAAATAAACAATAAGAATTTTACATTACTGTACTCAGGAGATGAAAAACAAGGACAGTACGGGGTAGCATTTATGGTAATGAATAAAATGAAAGACAATATAATTCAATTCAAACCAATAAGCGAACGAATAGCGTATATACAAATAAGAGCAAAACCGTTTAACCTATCGTTACTAAATGTGTACGCGCCGACAGAAAATACGAAAAAAGAGGAAAAGGAAAATTTTTATGAGCAAATGGAAAGTGAATTAGAAAAAATAGCCAAGGAAGATATAATAATAGTTCTTGGTGACCTAAACGCACAAGTAGGAAAAGAAGAATACATTAAAGATGTGGCAGGGAAACACACAATACATAATAAAACAAATGATAATGGACAAAGATTATGTAACTTCGCAGTAAATTCAAACATGATAATAAGCAGCACGAAATATGAACACCCAACGCAGCACAAAATAACGTGGACATCGTCGGATCAAAAGAAGTACTCACAAATAGATCACATACTAGTAACTAGAAGAAGACAATCATCAATACAGAACGTGAGAACATACAGAGGAGCGGACGCAGACTCGGATCATTATATGGTTACAGCGATAATAAGACAAAAAATAAGCAGAGATACTAAACACAAAAAGAAACAAATAAAATGGGACAAAGAAAAATTATCCAACGAAAAAGGAAGGAGTGAGTATGCTGAAGAAGTTGAAGCAAACATAATAAGCAAAACAACAAGCGAAACAAATATAGACGCTGAATGGAACAAAATAAAAACAAGTATAATAAAAGCAGCTGAAGAAAAGGTAGGAATAAAAGGGAAAGTACATAAAAAAGAATGGTACAATGAGGAATGCAAGCACATAACAGAAAAGAAAGCAAAAGCAAGAATGAAATGGATACAATCAAATAAAGAAAAAGACAAGGATGAATATGAAAAAACAAGAAAAGAAGGCAAGAAAGTAATGAGAAGAAATAAAAGAAAATGGTATGAAGATAGAATAGCAGAAATGGAAACGGAGAGAAAGAATAGGAACACGAAGTGCTTTTATGAAAAAATCAAACAACAACAAAGAGGAACAAACAAAATAAGTATAAATACAATGAAGGATAAAAATGGAAAAAAATCAGAAACTGAACAGCAATATAAAGAAATATGGGAAGAGTACTTCAAAGAACTCCTGAATGAAACAATTACAGATAAGGAAGAAGAAGGAAATGATGAAGATGAAGAAGAAGGTAATGATGAAGATGAAGAAGATGAAAAAGACGTAATACGAGAACCAACATTAGAAGAAATAACAAATGTAATAAGAAACAGCAAAAACGGAAAGGCACCTGGAAAAGACGGAATAAATATGGAGTTAATAAAACACGGAGGCAGTGCATTGCATGAAAATATACATGAATTAATAACTACAATATGGAAGGAAGAAAAAATGCCGAAAGAATGGGAAGTAGGCCAGATAATAACGATACATAAGAAAGGGGACACCAAGGAATGTAAAAATTACAGGGGAATAACGTTACTAAATAATGCATACAAGATTCTATCCACAATATTGCAAAAGAGGCTGGCAAAATCAGCACAAAATAAAATTGGACAATACCAATGCGGGTTCAGGCAAGGAAAATCTACAATTGATGCAATACACACTCTGAAGCAAATCATAGAGAAAGCGCATAATGCAAAGATCGACATAGAACTATTGTTTATAGATTTTCAACAGGCCTTTGACACGATAAAGAGAGGAAAACTAATGTCAGCATTAAAGGAATTAAAAATAGAAAGTAAATTGATAAGACTAATCAAAATGACAATGCACAACTCAAAAATATGTATAAAAACTAATGTTGGAGATACAGAGCAATTCATAATAAATAGAGGAGTTAGGCAAGGGGATTCATTGTCGGCTACCTTATTTAACCTAGCAATAGAATATGTAACACGGAGGATAAACAAAAATTCAATAAGATCAAATGGAGGACAAATGATAGCCTATGCGGATGATGTAGTTATTGTAACAAAAAGGAGAGACATAATGAGTAAGATGCTAAACGAACTAATCACAGAAGGAAAAAAAATTGGATTAAAAATAAATGAGAATAAAACGAAAATTATGAGATATGGACAACAAAAACAGAAAGAGAAGATTAAAATAGGTGGACATGAATTTGAAGAAGTAGAAAAATATAAATACTTAGGGGTTATGATAACAAACACAGGAGACAGGGATACAGAAATAAAAGAAAAAATATTCTCAACAAATAAGGCTTTAAACGCAAATAAAAAACTGCTAAAAAGTAAAATATTAACAAAAGCTACAAAAATGAAAATATATGAGACAATGATTAGACCTATACTACTGTATGATGCGGAAACATTAACAATGACAAAGAAAGAAGAAGAACAACTGGGAATAATAGAAAGAAAAGTATTGAGGACAATACTAGGGCCAATTAAACTTGGAGAGAATGAATTCAGAACAAGAATGAACAGTGAAATACTAAAAGAAATTGAGGGACAAGATATAGTAAAGAAAATAAAACAGCAGAGAGTGAAATGGCTAGGACACATATGGAGAGCAGGCTCAGAAGCAATGGTACGCAGCATTTTGGAATGGGATCCAGGGAGAAAAAGAAGAGGCAGACCGAGGTCAACGTGGATAGAAGAGGTCAAGGAAGATCTACGAAATGCAGGAATAAACAACTGGAAAGAAAAGACAGGCAATAGGAAAATATGGAAGGACATAAGTAAGAAGATATAATTGTAAAGAAGAGAAAGAAAAGGGGCTGATCACCCCTGTTAAAAAGATCCAGAGAGCTTCAAGAAGAAGCGGCGCAGCTCCACTAGGGGCGTCCAGCCACCACATATATATATATATGAGAAATAATAATTGATAAATCGACCATAATATTAACAAAAAATTCTTCCTGTTCCATCATCATTACTTCATTAATTACTTTAAGCTTCTATAGGAAATAGAAGCAAATACAAATTTTAAAGAAATAAATTTTGAATTTAATATTAAGTCTATGCTCATTTTGCATATTTTTATTAATATTGCACTATTTTAATTTAAGCTTTACTATATAATTATTTATTTATTATAACACTGCAGACCAGGTAATGAATACCAATTACTGTACATGGTTCATAAATCTTATAGCGCAATTCTAACTATTCGTCGTTCGCAAGTATATTTTTGGATATAACTTGAAGTGGCGAACTCTTTCTTCTTGTTATTTATTGCTGTACAACAAGAACTTAATTCCAATTACAATTCAGCTTATTATGATCTTTAGTATGCTCCTCTGGTTAAGGGTAATAATTAATTAATTAATTATGGAGTAGGTGGCTCAGTGGTATCGAGTCAATCTGTGGATTTGAGAACCTGAGGTCCCGAGTTCAATTCCCACAGGTGAAAAATAATTTTTACTACGGTAAAACTACCCTTGAGGCTTTGCCACCACTAACATTTTTAGGGGCCGGGATTTGACGACTTTGCGCAAAAAAATAAATTAGTTACTATAATTTTTTTTAAAGCCATTTTCCGTCATTTTGAATTAAAACCAATTTATTTTGAACTTCCTTTATCTTTATTAGTGAAAATACATTTATAACACAACGTTTCGATAGCGCAGGAAATCTGCTATCGTCATCAGGTGAACTGATACTACTTGTGACTAGCATAAAAAACAATTGAGCAACAAGTAGATACTCATTAAATACAGTTTTTAATACTGAACATTTTTTGTATTTACATTTTTGGTTTAATTTAATTAGGGAAGCAACAATCATCATATTTATAAAATACCATTATATATAATATGTTACATATTTCAGTTCTACACCCGGTATGTATTTTTTTAATATTTAACAGACAGATAAAAATAAAAACAACTGAGCATAAAACATATTAAAAATGAAAATGACAGAAGGATAAAACTGCGATAAAACTTGCCTTTTATAATTAATAAACAAGAGGTAATGAATTCAAATCTCGCTAACTGAAAAACAACTGTTTCTGAATGGTTCAATTTCCACTATAAGCTACTGTAATTAGAATTAAGTTCCTGTTGTGCACAATAACAAAATAAGTAAATAAGCTGTGACAGGAAATGATTTATGGGCAAAAAGTGAACTATATTATGTCTCTAGAAAATATATAAAATTGAACAAATGACAGTCAAGTAGAAACATAATGGAACAATGAAATGTTAATAGACATATTTTATTAACAGTTCGATTCTGCATAAAGTTGAAGCTAATCATGAATTTTGAATTAGCTAATTTAATATTAACAAGATTATACTTTTTTGAGCATATAGTTCAGCTTAATTTGTCAAAACTAAAATTTAAAATGAGCTAAAACTCTTTTAAAAATTAGACTGTCAATATAGAGTATTATTTGTGATAATCTCTGCAAACACTTAAAAAATATGACGTACAAGAAGCACAACGAAGAGCACACTAATCACTGTTCACAATATCCACTCTAACTTACCCAACTCCGCGATTCCATGGCTTCAGTAGCGACACAAGTGGAAGAATGACGCCTGGTGCTCGGCCACACGGCCATAAGTAGCCAGCGACCACACATAAGTCCGGGTGATCGCCCAGCCTAGTCTAACCGCCTCGCGCAATAAGGGTGAAAGTCTCACACACGCACCGCACCGGACTCAGTCTTCTTTGACATGTGCTACATTTACAAAGAGGGAGTTATGAAATGGATTTTGTCTTTTTTCGTGAGATTATTCGAGCGTAAGTATTGCTACATGGAAATTATGATATATTGGGACTTCCTCTAATTTCAATTGTTACCTCGGAATTGACAAATTTATTTCAATTTTAGTGTTAATTAAATTATGTTTGAGTCAAGCATATCACACGCTTCCTATTTACAAAATTATTATAATTATAGAAATAATTTAAACAATATTTACGTCTAATTTTGTATTTATTTTTAAAGTCAACACACATACACATCTGCAACATCAGTTTGTGTAATGGCAGCAAGATAAATGAAACTTGGATTAAATTTAAATTGTAGGGGTCGTACTTTCACTGTTTGATACAATATATCAATTAACAACATTTTAGGTACCTCAAATCGATTTGAGATTTCACAGGCGACAAACGATTTTCACCACGTTAAAACTCAGTGGTATCTAGTCGTCCTGTGGATCTTGAGAACCCTGGTTCGATCCCCACCGCCACTAACATCTTTGGTGGCTGTGATTTGACGGCCGGTAACCGCACTTCACGTAATGAGTAAAGGCGTGGTGATATATTTATTTATTTATAGAACTACTCCTGTGGCTTCCTCTACACTAACATCTTTGGGGCCCGTGATTTGATGGCTGATAACCGCACTTCACGTGAAGAAATATATCACTTATCGAGATCTGCTCCGGCAGAGTGTCACACCCAGTAATGAGTAAAGGCGTGATGATATATTTATTTATTTATAAAACTACCCCTGTGGCTTCCCCTACACTAACATCTTTTGAGGCCGTGATTTGACGGCTGGTAACCGCACTTCACGTGAAGAAATATATCACTTACTGAGATCTGTTACGACAAAGTTCCACACCCAGTAATGAGTAAAGGCGTGATGATATATTTATTTATTTATAGAACTACTCCTGTGGCTTCCTCTACACTAACATCTTTGGGGCCCGTGATTTGACGGCTGGTAACCGCACTTCACGTGAAGAAATATATCACTTATCGAGATCTGCTTCGGCAGAGTGTCACACCCAGTAATGAGTAAAGGCGTGATGATATATTTATTTATTTATAAAACTATCCCTGTGGCATCCCCTTCACTAACATCTTTGAGGGCCGTGATTTGACGGCTAGTAACCGCATTTCACACGATGAAATATATCACTTACCGAGATTTGCTTCGGCAGAGTGTCACACCCAGTAATGAGTAAAGGCGTGATGATATATTTATTTATTTATAAAACTACCCCTGTGGCTCCCCCTTCACTAACATCTTTGGGGGCCGTGATTTGACGGCTGCTAACCGAACTTCACGTGAAAAAATATATTATTTATAGAGTTCTGCTTCGGCAGAGTGTCACACCCAGTAATGAGTAAAGGCATGATGATATATTTATTTATTTATAAAACTACCCCTGTGGCATCCCCTTCACTAACATCTTTGAGGGCCGTGATTTGACGGCTAGTAACCGCATTTCACACGATGAAATATATCACTTACCGAGATTTGCTTCGGCAGAGTGTCACACCCAGTAATGAGTAAAGGCGTGATGATTTACATTTTTACATTATATGTATTTCTCTGTACACTCTGTACTCGTAATATTATTCTGTAATTGGGATTTATCCTGTAGAATAATAATAATAAATAAATAAATAAATGATATATTTATTTATAAAACTACCCCTGTGGCTTCCCTTCACTAACATCTTTGAGGGCGGTGAATTGACGGCTGATAACCGCACTTCACGCGAAGAAATATGTCACGTACTGAGATCTGTTACGGAAGAGTTCCACACCTAGTAATGAGTAAAAGGCGTGATGATATATTTATTTATTTATTGCATGATTAATGAAGGCACATCATCGAAAGTATCTTTCTATTACATTCTTATGTAGGAAAATAATAATCAAATAGTCACCCTTATTCATTTCATTCTGTCGGCATTATTATTACCTATCATTTAATGATCTGTAATACATGATAATTCGCGTAGATTTCTACTATAAATTTGCAAGTCATAATTTGTAATGTTATTCCGATCAAAGTATAATTTACTGAAGTATTTAATTTATTTTCTTCTTAGTCTCATTAAAAGTGGAAAATTGAGAATCCATTCGATTAAAAACATTTGCAGGAAATAGCAGGCGACGCACCCATAACATAGTTTCATTAGTTTCACTTGCGATTCGTTTATTTCTGGGAAAAAGTGCAATTTGACATACCTATTTAAACTGTAACAATATTTAAAAATCATTCGATTCGTGTCGTAACATCAATTATATATCACCGAAGATATAAAAACATAACAAGATCTTTTAGAAAATAAGTAAGTGTGCAACAAAGAAAGTAAAACGTGATAATTGCACTCGTTGTAGTATCAAATACCTCATCAGCAGTTCTACCGCTTTTGCGCGATTAATATGCGTTAATTAATTAAGCAAATTTCTCCAAGAACTCCGAGAATTAAACCGAGTGGTGAACTTGAAAAAACGCGAACGTTGAGTAACTCGGCGCGTGTGTATGGACTCTGTTGTTTCATTTTCCGGTGAAACTATTAAATTATATGTATAAAAGTGGAAATCGCCGCAAACTCACAGAGAACTACACCAGGTAATTGTATAAATACTGATAAATATCAGTGGGTGAATACGAATTAAATATTTGCGAATATTTCAAAAATAAACGTAGTACAATATTACCTTTCTTTCTTATCTTTTTAGAATCGTTGTTAGAGCAGTGGACGTACGTGAAAGATGAATGAAATAGGTGTATAGCAGCGAATGTATGGCTGTGATTGAAGGTTTGTTGCGTGATGAAAGATTCCGAGTATGAATGTGGTTGAAGCGAGGACGATGTGAGGTGACAGAAGGAGAACGTAGAAGAAGACAGATTATTTAATAAATCTGATCTGAATATTTTAGGGGTTCGTGTTTCCTCATTTAACGCGATATAGCTTGATGTTATGTACGTATGTATGCATGTATAATTTGTAAAAGGAATCACGATTTTCGTATAACGTTCAAGTGTTAAAATTTGTAATAACTTTTTTTAAACGAAAAATCATGAGTACTTCACCGAGTATTTGTAGCGTAAAGCAGTCACCTAGCGTGTGAAAGGTTCTGGGTTGAAATCCCGGCGAATGCTCATGATATCTACGATCTGACTTTAATGTTAATAACCTAATTCTTAGACCATAGTTTAGATTCTTCGCATTTTCTGGTCACTTTTTAGATCGAAAAATCCATCTTTGCCAATCTAGATAGAAAAATACAATTAGAGAAATCCCTAAAACTTTACTGATTCTTAAATTGCAAATAAAATCAGATTATGAATTTTTTCAAGATATTTATTTTTCATTCTTGTGTCAAATCATAAATAATTTCATGTCTTATTACGTAAATAGTTATTACTTACTGCCTTCCGATCGGTAAATAGTTATTCACCAAAACAAACATCCAAAATAATAATTTATAACATAATTTACTACCTTGGAAATCCTATCGATAAACATCAAAAAAACACAATCGTGCTTAATGTTTTGAAAGTGTCTATTCTACTTTCAGTTGTTCTGTCAATAAAACACGATATTTTTTCGTTTATCTGACAGATGAGCTATCCTGTCATTTTATCTAAACATTGATAAACGTATCCTTAAAGAATTAGGTAACTGCGAAAAGTTTTCAATTTAATAAGTTGCTAATACTCAGTAATTGAAAAGTTCTAAACTGATGTAAAAGTAAAATAATTATAATCAGAAATTGTAAAAAGTATTTGCTATGATGATAAATGTTGTTCAAGTTCCATTAATCATTTATAAATCAGTATCTGTACTATAATCAAATTGCTAAAAGATGAATTAGTTTTCCAATTATTTCTCTAACATGTCTTGCAGTATTTATAATTAATTAACAATATATTACTTTACAATAAGTACAAATAAACTAATTAAATAACGTTGCTGATCAAAACGAGAACTAATTTATAACAGTAATCTAAGTAAAATAATTATTTGTATATTAGGAGAATGCGAGACTTTCTTCTTGAATGTACCGTTTCATTTCCCGGGCTGAAGGCGAGGTATATAAAGTACCCGAAGATACAATGACATTTTCTTTACAACGTATATATATATATATATAATTTTTATCATTATATAAAATAAAATAAATATATCATCACGCTTTTTACCCATTACTGAGTGTGGCACTCTGTCGTAACAGATCTCGGTAAGTGATATATTTCTTCACGTTAAATGCGGTTACCAGCAGTCAAATCACGGCTCCCTTCCTTTCTTATCTTTTGGTTCATTTTCTGTTTTTACTATAGAGTCTCCATTGCAATTGTGTAGAATTCAGTTTCAAAAACAAGCGCAGGGAGATACTACCTTCCTTCCTCATCTTTTTTACTTCATTTTCAGTTTTTACTATCCAGTGTGTAACTGCAATTGTGTTAAATGTATTTTTAAACAAGCGCAGGCGATGCTGCCTTCTTTCTTATAGATTCGTTGTTAGAGAAGTGGGCGTAAGTGAAGATTTACGAAACAGTTGTACAGGAGTGAATGGATGAATTTTGGTTGTGAGAAAAGAAAGTTTGTATGGAGGAAGTGTTAATGTGGTCGAATCGAGTATCGTGTGTCAGGATGAGAATGTTGACGGGTTCGTGCTACCCCATTTAATGGGATATAGCGTGATGTTATGTATATGTATGTATGTATGTAAATCACGTCCCCCGAAGATGTTAGTGGAGTGTTAGCAACAAGAGTAGATTTAATTTGGTAAAAATTGTGGGGTTCGAACCAAGATTCTCAAAATCCACAGGCCATTGATCCACCTACGCCATAATTTGTTAATAATAATAATTTTTATCATTATCCTATCAAAAGCAACATTTTAAGAAATAATTTACAAATTTAGATAAAGTTTATTATTCTATTGACAAATGTCATCTGGATGCCACTAATGTGAAAATATACTGTTATTTTTCAGTTATCCTGGATGTCCTTTCCTAAGAAAGAAAAATTTACTTTCTTCCTTAGGGATGAAACTTATAACTTTCTTCTCTCAATTGAGGGAAAACATGTTTTTCTTTCTGACAAAGTTGTGAAAAAAAATGTTTTATTTTTACTAACTATAATTTGAATAATAAAATAGCATATTATGCAACAAGTTTATAATAGGCATTGTTCATGAGTTACATACACTATATATTTATTTACGACCAATACTATTTTCCAAAATTATTAAAATCAATGCCAGCCTTGAATGTTAAAAAAAAGAAAAACTTACTATTTTATTGAGTAAATAATGGAAACAGTGAATGCTGCGAGTTATTGGTCAATAATCTGTATCATAATGATAGTCTGTGTCTTAATAAGTGTCATTAAAGTATTGATAATACATATTTAATAATTAAATTACAGTTTATTATGTATCAAGTTTTTTAAACGTCTCTTGAGTGTTTAAAAACGAGTATCGAAACAGTTTATAAAACAAGTTATATACTATACTTTTTTACGATCGTAAATTAAAACAACAAAAAATAGTAAAGTTTTATGAGTTATTTAAAAAGTAAGATTAAGTTATAATGACGTCATCTTAATATTTCAAGCCGTGACTAAAACGTTTGAAGCCACGGCTTGTCAACATGTGATTAGGATGTTATTTAGCGCTATAGAAACCAGTACGTTAAATGACATTTTAATAAATGGAGTAGAAAATAGTTATTTTTGATTCTAGATTTGCGAAATGTTACTTTTGCATTCGAGAATGCAAAAGCATTTCGCAATCGAGTATCAAACAACGTTTTTTCGAAAACTATGTCCCAAAATTAGTAATAATGTAATGAGAAAATTTTGACGTTTAGGATTAATTAATGTGACATCTAATGTCTCCATGACAACATTGTATGTAATATAATTGCTATCAAATCTGGTATTCATTGACCAATAATTGACAGCTGGTTGGCAATAGAAACCAAACAAACGTTCTAATTTTTTTCTGCGATTTATTGAGATTCGCATTGCATTTCGCAAGAAACTATTCCCGTACACCAGTTAGTTTCCTCAAGCGGGATAAATATGAATAATTGCTCAATTGGAACATTAAATATAAATTTTGTTAAAGAATAGAAGTATTGTTTCTAAGCAAAAAAATAAAGTGACAAATTTTATTAAATTGTAAGCCTTTCTTTTATCAAAAAATTGCAGGATGCAAAAAATTTTTGCATGCAAAAGTCTTTTGCGTTTTATAGACAAAAAACATTCATTTCGCGTGTTGATAGTTGTCATGTAAATTTTAACTTTATATGACAGTTTTCCAAAAAAGTATTTATGTTCGACTGCATCATATTACCTTGTTTTACGACACTGTTTACTGTCCATAATCGGGTACTTTATTGGACTAGTACGATAAAAATGAAAAAATGGACTGCTGTCAATGTCACATTAAAACAAAATTCAAAAGAAATATTTAAACACCATTTTCTGTATGTATTATATGTGTCTTCTTACAATTGTTAGATATTCTCTTGCATTACATGCAAGATCTTTTATTTCTTTTGGAACGTCTTCAATGTCTTCATCCATCTCAACACTTTTTTTACTTTGACAATTTGATAAATAAAGCAACAAATACATAACAACGAAGCACACTTTGAGATGCAATTAAATGTTTTAAATATGTATAAGAATTAATTAGTTTGACCTGCCGTCATCGTTGGTTAATAATTTAAATTTTTGAAAAATCATGAGCATTCGCCAAACGAATGCTCATGATTTTTCAAAAATTTAAATTATTAACCAACGATGACGGCAGGTCAAACTAATTAATTCTTATACTATTTCACCAGGTAATCAGCCAATGCATACTACAGTTGTTGATTGTAACGAATTGACGCAATCCATGTCACTTTACAATTTCTAACAACTAAAAACATTGCACGAAAAATCATGAGTATAAAATTCGCCGAGTATTTGTAGCTCAATTGGTAGAGCAGTCACCTAGCGAGTGAAAGGTTCTGGGTTCAAATCCCGGCGAATGCTCATGATTTTTCAAAAATTTAAGTTTTAAATATGTATTGACATAATCATATTTTAAGAAAAAATATTCTTCATGCAGTCGAACATAAAAAGTTGTATGCAACTCGTACATAATCGGACGTTATAGACTCGCCTTATTCGGCTCGTCCAATAAAGACCTAAATTATGTACTTGTTACATAAACTACTAGTATTGTACTTTTAAATTCTATATAAACATAAAAGTAGGTACTGAACTATTGCTCAGTTTTTCATTCAACTGTTATGTTTCTGTTATAATTATCTGGCTATTAATTATGAAAATTTGATTGATATTAATTAATATTTAATCGATTGATAAATCACATCAAAATTATGTTCATCTTTCACCTTTTCTAAATAAAAACTTACCTGTTTTTGTTGCTTAGAATGTATAAACAAACACGAAGCAATTATTGACTATGTCGAGTTAGTTAAGCGGTATGTTATACTTTTTATTCTAACAATTAAAGAAATTAAACCAAAGCAAAGTTGCATGTTGCACTGTTGCAGTGTTGCACATTATAAAAAGTTTGTTTACTCAAGCAGAATTTATGTATGTTCCTTATAATAATGACAATACATTTAGCAAAAAACTTTTCCAAGAAGCAGTCTCGAAGCACGCACTACTAATAATCCCTCAATCAGGAAATATGTAATAAAATCCGCCACAATAAACTTATAAAACAATAATAATACACCTATGCATCCGGAAGTTAAGAATTCCACTCCAAAAACATAGTTTCGTATGAAAATGATATCATTGCATGCAAAACAAAAATGAGCTAACAAATAAATACTGTGTTTAATTTCGCAAATAAATATGGAGATATAAAAGTGAAATGCTTTTATTTAAACCGAACGCACGACAATATATTACCACACCTTTCTTTTTGCAGTCATCAAGTCACCTCAATTCTCATGCTCACCGTATGAATACGTGTAGTAAGAGACAAGTTTTTTTTTTGGTCGAGTTTTTGTACGTTTCTCTTAAAATATTTCATTGTTATCGCAGTGCAATCTTTTGGACATGAAACTGAGTATTCTTGGAATGCCTTCATACTTATTTTTTATAATTAAAAATCATTTATTTATTTGTGTAGCAGTTAAAAATAAAAAATTCCTGTTCTTTGAGTTACTTTGCTGTATTGGAACAATTAAATTTTATTTAGGAAGAAGATGACGTTTCGGAACTAACAGATTCCATTGTCAAGTCGATATAAATTTTACCTCTGTTACTTGTACTATTATAAGTTTAGTTCAAAATAATTTTTAAATTTTACAAAAATGTTCATGAAATTCTTGATTCTTGAACATGTTATTCAAATTTTGCTTTACAGAGAATGTTTAAATATTATAGCATATATAGATTAATAAATAGTATATTACATAACGAGAATTGTAACAAGCATATTACGTGTGAGTGAAAAAGTTGCGCACGAGCCTTGGCGAGTGCAGTAATTTCACGTTACAATTCGAGTTGTGTATTATAATTTATCTACGACCATAAATAATAATAAGAACAATTACAGAATATTTGTTAGGTTATATCCGTAACATCAACTGTCAAACAGCAGTGTTACCGCATAACAAATGAAAAATTTATATATATACATTACGTAACTAGTGCAGTAAACCCTTAGCAACCGTAAACAAGCATTTACTGTTCTTGCAAATTGTTTGTAATGGCTTTCTTACATATGGTCGTAGATAAAGGTATAATAATGTTTGATGTACTTATTACAAAAATAATTCTTCTTACGGTTGCTATGAGAAGTTGACAATTACGTTCTAATTTGTCATCGTAAAGTTGACGCTTTCTGTGGAACAATCGAAAAATAACTATTGTCAGGCGTTGCCTTTGGAAAATTATATTTAATACTCGCGTTTTTAATGGTAACGCGCGAAAAAAATAATGAATGCGCGCTTACTTCAATAATTACCATGAATATAAACACAACAGAAAATTGTCATATTGACAGAATGAATTTATTTTCAGTACGCATACGTTTTTTAATAATCTAAGATGCAATCGTAGAAAGAATTATGTGTGCATCACGACCGTAAAATGTCTTTATTACCATTTACCCTATTGCAGCAGCCGCCTTAGGCTCGCACTGCAATTACCATGCTCGAGTAATAAAGAATCACTTTACACTCTTAATACACAAATAACTATTTCAGAAATTCGTAAAATTAATTGCAATTTACTTGAAGCAAACATGTTTGGTACTATTGGACTGATAGGTTACAGTAATAAATAAAAATCAACAAACATTACACATTGAAGAAATTTTTATTTATTACTGCAACTTATCAATTCAGCAGCACGAAAATTTTTGGTACATTTTCAATTTCATTGGTTTAGCATGTTTCTTTATAATGATTAAACAAAGTTAATTAGTCATGCAATTATATAACAAAATATTCTTAAAACAAATTGATTAAATTTATTATTAATTATTAGATTAAACAAAATATTAAAATCACTTCACCAACCAATGGCCCGAAACGGTTCCAGATTAACCTGCAGGAGAGCTACTTCATCTTCGATTTCGCTGAAAATTTGTGAAAAGTTTCCCCTCAGCGAGCAGAATATAGGAAAAATACTAACAATTGGCGGTCAAAATTATTTGACCTTGAAATCGAAAAAGAAACACCAATAACCATGCCTAAATGCGTTCTATACTAGGTTAGGCATGGTTATTGGTGTTTTTTTTTCGATTTCAAGATCAAATAATTTTGACCGCCAATTGTTAGTATTTTTCCTATATTCTGCTCGTTGAGAGGAAACTTTTCACAAATTTTCAGCGAAATCGAAGGTGAAGTACCTCTCCTGCAGGTTTACCCGGATCCATTATCAATCAGTATGTAGAGTACTACTAAAGTAAGACCTCAAGTAGTGAATCAGCCTGTATAAGTAATTTATGTTTGGAATTATGTTTCCTTTAAGTATACACATCAAGAATTTGATTAATTGTTAACAGCGGAAGCTGTTAATCTTTAACTATAAAAAATAAATATTATAATTGTGATATATTATTATAGTTAAACAAAATTTCACATTCTAATTTTTATAGGATTCTCAAGTTATTCCCACAGTCGTAAAACATTAAACGACAAAAAGGAAATAGCCAGGAAGTATTAAGATATCCTTTATGATCTTTGTGTCTACAATAGAAGAAAAAGTACTTATCTAATTGTAAATAGAGCTTCAGAAAGTATTTGAATATTCATAGATACAATTATTGTATTTTCCAAAGTGAACATTTGTTTTATAAACTATAACATCAGTGACATAGAATGATGTCGTGAGAACTATCGTATAAATGATATAACTAAACTTTACATTTGTTGTCGTAAATCACTCAGTTTCTTGAGAGTGTCTGTAAATTTAGATGTTACTGCAGACTTTTGGTGATTAACAGACCACCAAATTATGTAAACAAAATTCCAACGAAGGACGAAATCCAAAACTCAGTACCAAAATATGTTAACTTGTAAGAGAACTATTACGAAATATATTAATCGTTAAAATAAAATAAGGAAGAAGGTTGTTCATATTTCTCGATAAAATATGCTTTTATGCAAATTATTATTCTATATATTATAATTTGCTAATGATTGCTTCATTATAATTTATAGTCAGTCGTTATATGCAATATTAATATTCTAGATTATTATTATTTTTAACCATTAATTAATAGATATAAAGGAAGATTAGCAAACTTATCTTGTTTTATGAAGCACGTAATTATTCTACAAATATTCATTACAACTTTAACTAAATAGAACATACATATCTGTATAAGCAAATAAGCAAGTAATATTGATATTTTCTCCTGAAATAATTATTGAACCTAAATAATTAACAAAATGTTTCGAGGGTTTATGATTGCAGATATGTTGACAAAATCAGATATTTTTTCACAGTGAAGGAGACAACATTTTTCTGATAATGTTATAATATTTTTTGATCACATTCGAAAGAGTTTTTTTTTCTAAACTAATAAGTAATAATATTTTATTTTTAAAAATTGAGATAAATCGTGTTGAATAAATCCAAATTTATATATTTTACCGGAAATGGATTTTTCGTAACACATGTACAAGAAACACGTTCTTATTCCCTAATTTTAGAGAGAAAAACATTGCTTTTCTCTCCTAGAGAGAGAAACGTTATGTTTCTCTCCCTAGGTAGGATGTTTCTCTCCCTAGGTAGCATGTTTCTCTCCCTACAGAGATGTTCTGCCCTAGAGACTACGATTATTAGTAATAATAAGTAAGGATAAGACAGTAATTTTTGTGCACTTGTTACGAAAAGTATAATATGCTTCACGGAAGGGCGCGATTATCCCTTGTGTGAAGTAGTCAAAACTCGACTTCAGCTCAAGCCTTCGGACCTCGCTTACGTCTCGGTTTGCCAACTTCACACGCGGGAATAATCGCTTGTTTCCCTCCCTTGATGCATAACATACTATTATTTGCCATAGACATATCAGTCATAATAAACAAAAATCATTTTTCGTTTTTGTTTATTTTACAAGATAATATCAATATTTCTTATTTATTTATATAATACAATATTTGATCATTAACTCTTTTACAAGAGAATTAAAAACAAACTATATTTCCTGGTTTCAATTTTTAAGTTTTTCTCGTCTTATTGTGAGACACTTACCGATTATATTTTGTAATATGCAACAATTTGCAAAAACATGATCTTGTTTTATTTTGTGCAATGGCGGCTCATGTTTATTATCTAACAAATAATAATAGGTAGAGCAGAAAATTAAATCCATTAATTTTCAATTATAAAAACTACATACAAGCTCTTGACACAGTTTTAATCCGTTCATCAAAACTATGAGAATGGAACATAGAATGGTAAATACATAGTTATATAACTAAGAAACAAAATAAAAATATACTATTGCACCAGACTATAAATAGATCTAAAATTTCAGTCCGAGTCAGTCATTTTGAAAGTGTAACACAAATTAAAACCAATCTACTATGCAGCAGTAGTCAAGCAATACAATTTATTGGAGTAATCAGCAAGCAATCAATCATATATTTCTGTTTATTTTTCATCATTCATTTCTTCATTAAAGAAGCCTATATTATAAATTTTCACTTGTCAATTAATACAAATAAGTTAACTATGATTTGTTATAATAATCTGAAATAGAATACGAAACATTTCTAGTTCTACCTTTACTCAATTAGTACTGGACGCAACCTATAATTTACACTATCAGTAAATGAACACAATTACAGTAAAAGCATGTACTATATCTCGAAAAATAAATGAAAATAATATTGTGCTTCCTTTTCATTTAATTTCCTTTTCAATTCAAAATAAATTAAAAATAAAATCTCTATCACTCATCGCAAAAAACAAAATCCCTAGAAATACAATCACCAGATGAAAGTGTCGTAAAATGAAGACGAACAAATTTATTCAGCACGATTAGTTTTACATTTGTAAATTGCGTGAAAGCAATGTACGATTTTTGTAATTAGGTTTAATTCGAGAGTAACTTTACGTTTATGCCACATTAGCGATTGTCAGAAAATTGACAGGTAAATTGACAAGAACATTTTTATTATTTGATCGGGACTGCGAGACGAAGTGGAAAAACAAGTATTTGTGATTGATCTTTTGAGTAGAATAGTTTAGTGACAGGAAACAAGATAGTATTGAAATTTGAAACCTACGTATTAGGCGTTAAGCCTTTGAAAGTATTTTAGTAACCAAATTTCATTTTTAAAAAGTTATGTTTTCCTATGTTGTGAAATAGTTATTTGATGTAACGAAGAATTAACTTTTTTTTTAAATGTAATTTAATATTTATTAATGTATTATATTTATTTTGTTTTATTTGTATATCTAGGTGAGACATTTCTTCCCGAAGATGTCGTTCCATTTTCCAAGCAGAAGACAAGGGATATAAAACAGCTGAGAGAAGAATTAATCTTTTTTCTTAAGGTACTGCCGTACAAGAAAATATATTTTCAGGAATAAATTTAAAGCATTCTTTTCAAAAATAATTTAGGAAGGTTTGATATCGAAAAATATTCGGTGGTGAAAGTATTAGATTGAGAAAGAATTAACATTAATTATTTATACAGGGTGTTAAAAAAAGGGTAAAAAATTTCAAGGTATATACATTTCGATGTGCTGTTTCTCAATAAAAAAGAATTTTTTCTACGATTACTATGAAAAGTTGACAATTACGCTCTCAGTTGTCATCGTAAAGTTGAAGTTTTCTGTGGAACAATCGAAAAATATCTTTTTTGCGCGTTTCCAATGGCAACGCGCGTAAAAGATATTAAATGCGCGCTTATTTCAATAGTTACCAGGGATACAAACAAGACAGAAACTTGTCATATTGACAGTCGACAGAACGAATTTATTTTCAGTACGTTTTTTAATAATTTTAAGATGCAATCGTAGAAAAAAATATGTGTGTATCACGAGCGTAAAGTGCCTTTGTTCCTCTTACACTATTGCAGCGCGAGCCGAATTACCGTGTTGGAGTAACAAAGAATCACTTTACGCTCTTAATACACAAATAACTATTTTCAAAATTCGCAAAATTATGGACATGCTTCTAGAAGAATACATTTCTAGTGCCACTGGTCGACACGTAATATTTAATAAAATAATTCATTTGTTATTCAACATCAGTTACGTGGTTACAAAATCCATTCTTATTTTTGATTGTGAATCAGTACATCGACATGAATATACCTTAAATCGTTCTTACCCTTTTTTAACATCCTGTATATGAAGAAAAGAAACTAAAACATGTATTCCCAATAATGTCGATTCATTTCTCAAACCTAAAACGAGGGATATAAAGTTCCTTAGGGATGAATGGCACTATCTTTACTAGGTATGCATACTCGTATAATTTTTTCACTTCCCTATAAGAAAGTAATT
This sequence comes from Pterostichus niger, assembly GCA_947425015.1. Classification (NCBI taxonomy): domain Eukaryota; kingdom Metazoa; phylum Arthropoda; class Insecta; order Coleoptera; family Carabidae; genus Pterostichus; species Pterostichus niger. The sequence goes on along the minus strand of OX380344.1, from coordinate 23,328,014 downwards.
TATTTCAGAAGTAATTTAGAAACTTAGTTATATGATATCGAGTTCGATTCCCATAACCGACAAACAATTTTCACTACATTAAAACTACCCCTTTGGCTCTTTTGGGGAGGCGTGATTTGACGGCTGGTAATTGCACTTCATGCGAGGAAATATATCACTTAATATATTTCTAACTTGAGTGGAATTCGAATTCGGGATCTCCGAAAAGTAGTATATTATAAAAAATATGAAATTCATGAACAGTTCCGCATGAAGTACGATTACCAGCTGTTCAATTATTTAATAGATTTTCCTTGTAATTAAACTTTTTAATTGTTGATTGATTATGTGTAATTCCTTGATTTATATGTGGAATTTTATGATAGAAGGGAAGTATTTTTGTCAAATAGAAAACGAAATTCAACAAAAAAATTATAACCACGTTTTATACATTACCGTGTTAGTTAATAAGTCATAAAATACTAATATCCTACAGATAAGTATCTAATAAAATATTGCTGGAGTTTATGAACCTATAATATAGTTTATCTTTTATAGATCAAACCACTAATTTCACTAATAGCAATTTAACCAATAACAGTGTTTGAACATACCTTTCTCACTTAAATTTAACCTTAATACGATCCGCATTTCATTTCTAACAAAATAAATATATACCTGTCAAACATTCTATTCGATATTGTTCATTTATAACACACTTACTGTCTAATAAAGTTTTATTGATGCAAAAAAACATTCATTCAACTTTCAGGTGTTTTATATCTCTAGCCTTCGGCTAGAAAAATGCAATGGCGACTTCAAGAAGAAATGTCTCACTTTCTTCCCTTGATATACAAATCAGTTTTTGTAATGAAGATACATTTGTAGTGAATTTGATACTTAAATAGATGATTTTTATTTTGAGTTTGAAAATATATATATATATATATATAGATATACAGGGTGAGTCTGGGAAGACGAACCCCCCTTAACTTTTTTATTATAAGAAATAGAAAAATTTTCTTCATATGGAAGTTTTTGTATATTAAATATACTAATTTATGACACATATAGAAAAATTTTATAAAGTCAGGTTTACATGATACGACTATCAACTTTTATTTTTCAAATAATAATAATAATAATAATAATAAATTTCTTTTTATTTCACAATGGCGAAGTTCAGCTTGCGCTGTTCTACCACTTAACCATTGATACAGTTGATTACATAAGTAAAACTGTTACACAAATTACAAAAATAAAGTTTAACATGTATGACGTAAATATTTACAAAGATATTAATACATATTTACATCGTATAAGGTGTGCGAAAATTAAATTACAATTGAATACATGAAGAGTTACAGCTGATCATTGAATAGTATGTTTCTCAGAGTCCGTTTGAATGATACCAGGTTTAGACTTTTTAATTCATGTGACAAATTGTTATACAAATAGGGGGCATAGTACGAAAAAGAAGATTTAAATCTAGCTGTAGAATATTTGGGGATGTGTAATTGAAATTTAAACCGCGTATTGAGGGAATGAATTGAGTCACGGGGCCTCAGTTGACGAAAAAGGTAATTCGGTACTCCAGTTTTCAATATTTTATGAACAAAACAAGCGTAATGAAGTTTACGTCTGTTAGACATATTTAACCAGCCTAAATTATTGATTCTACTACTTATATGATAATATTTCCGTAAGTTATAAATAAAGCGGACACACGTGTTTTGAACCCTCTGAATTCTTTGATACTGTATATTATGAAGATATGATCCATATACCACATCACAGTAATTGAAACGGGATAGGATAAGCGATTCAGTGAGGGTAGATTTAATTTTTTCACTTAGGTAATCTCTATGTTGCCACAGGGATTTAAGAGTGCAGTAAGATTTTTGAATTAGAGAAGTAGTGTTGTCAATGTAATGCATATCATCACTTATAATTACGCCCAAGTTTTTACCACGGCTTAACACTGGGAGCTTAGTACCTGCTACATTGATATCCACCATATTATTATTTTGTGCTTTGTGATTTTTATTACCAAATATCATAACTACTGATTTAGAGGAATTAATATTGAGAGAATATTTTTCTGAAAGCTCGACAAGGTTTGCAAGGTCTCCATTAATTTGTGAAATGCACAATATAGCATCTTGTGGATTAAATGAGTGATACAATTGTGTGTCGTCGGCATATAGATGGAAGGAACAGAATTTAATTGATTTATTTAGATCAGAAGTGTATAGAGAAAATAGGAGTGGGCCAAGGATGGATCCTTGCGGAACACCAGAGGATACAGATAATAAAGACGAAGTATTATTATTTAGATTTACAGATTGAAATTTGGAGTCTAAATAAGCGTGCAATAAAGTTACAGCATTGGCGCTGAAATTAAAATAATTTAGTTTAGCAGTGAGAAGTGAATGACTGATAGTATCAAAGGCTTTGCTATAATCCAAAAGAATCAATGTAGTAACCTTACCACTATCTGTGGCTACCATGATATCATTAGTAACATGCGTAAGGGCGGTGGATGTACTGTGACCTTTTCTAAAGCCAGATTGCGTAAGTGGTAGAAATTGTTCACAGTAATTTGATAGGCGTGCATGTAACAACTTCTCAAATACTTTAGACAAAACAGGAAAAATGGTTATTGGCCGTAGGTTATTGAAGGTAGTAGGATTTTTATTTTTGGCTATAGGAGTGATAAGGGATATTTTCCAGACAGATGGAATGACGGAATTTGTAATACAGAAGTTGAAAATGTGCACAAGGTAGGAGGTTATATACGGAGTACATAAAATAATCATTTTAACGGATATTTCATCAACACCTGTGGCTTTACTCTTGATGGAATTGATACATTTATTGACCTCTAAATCATTACATAAATCAAACGTAAAATTAGAAGCATCAGTATTTAGTTTTGTGTTGTAATAAAAATGCAATAGCTCTGGCGGGATACTGTCACTAGTGTATTGAGCAGCAAGGAAATTATTGATTTGATCAACATCGCTTAAGTGGTTAGGTATGATTGTTTCTTGTTTTAAATGTATATCAAAACGTCGCAGAGTAGACCAAGCGTCCTTACTATTTGCTGACTTAAGTTTGTAATTGAAGTAAGCTTTTTTCTCTCGCTTAATTGCACTAGTGGTGAACCTAGAATTATTTTATTAAAATAAAAACCGTCATATTTTTCTCTTTTCAAAGATGTAATACTTCTTATAAATGTATATGAAAAAAAATCGAGATAAATAAGATAATTGGGAAATATCAGATATTATTTTTATTCAACTATTCCAGGTTATATATATACCTATATATATATATATATATATATATATATATATATATATATGACTCGGGTTTCTCTGGACGTCACAATATATTTTTCTATTTCCGTTATTAATATGTCATTTAATGTACTGATTTCCATGGCGCTAAATACCATCTTAATCATATGTTAACAAGCTGTAACTTCGAATGTTTTAGTCACGGTTTGAGATATTGAGAAATAAAGTGATATAATTTTTTCGGTTGTATATAAAATAAATAGTAAAGTGTCATTATTTGCAATAACCTATGCCCTCAGAATTCCATCTTTGCTTTCGATAAATAATGACGAACTTTACTGCCTTATAATATAAACTACTATTATTAAAACCGAAAATTTTAAACAAATCATTATTAAACATACTCGTAGGCAGACTATAAGATGTTAATAATTTTATTTTGATTTCAAAACTAAATCATTTGAAAATAAGAAACTGCAATATATCTTGTAGTATATTCTCATAAAATATGTCACAAACGAAGACTTTCCACTGTCGCCCTCGGCAACTAGATGATCAACAATGATATAGATCCAAACGATCCTGTAAGCCAGGTGACCACTTCCTGGTGCTGGCCATGGAATCTATCTCATCAACACACTTCACCGACGTGCACAGAGAAAGGTGCACCAAGCTGACACATCATATAACATATCTCACTATTTCACAATGAATGCACAGAGGCGGAGAAGAAGAAATTTGTTACGGGGTCATGATTATGTAAGCTCTTTTCTCGTTAGTATTACAATATAATATTTTTTACAGCTGTCAAAAAATGTTACATTTTACCAATATAAATATGCGAAGAACATGATTTTCTCAATTTATTTTTTTTTCACGTTCCATTTGTTACAATACTTCAATAATACCTAATTCATATTATTTTTGATTTTTTTCCTTTAATTTATTTGAATAAATAAGTAATTATTGTTTTTTTTTTACTGTTGTAGAAAAAATGTTGTTTGTATTTCACGGGCGAAATTCTTGTCTTTTGGCGAGTTAGAATGACTTTTTTGTGACATTCTCACGCCCAACAAAAAACACACATTTCGCTCATTTATTACAAAACTATTGTTTCATATTGTATCGTATTGCCATGATTATAATAATGCTATAAAATATAATTATTTTCGTAACACATGCACAAGAAACACGTTCTTATTTCCTAATTTTAGAGAGAGAAACACTGCTTTTCTCCCCCAGGGAGAGAAACATTATGTTTCTCTCTCTAGGTAGTATATTTCTCTCCCTAGAGACTACGATTATTAGCTGTTTGCGGCGTATCCTAGGTAACTAGTTAAGCAACCCATATTTGACATTTGTCCCGATAAGACGGTAATTTTTGTGCACTTGTTACGAAAAGTATAATATGCATCACGGAAGGGCGCGGTTATCCCTTGATGCATAACATACTATATAAAACTTTAAATGCGATTATTTTTGTTGCAAATTAAAATGTTGAATGAAGCGCAAATAGAGTGCCAAGAGAGAAATGATTCGCAAGGATGAATCTTATGAATGAATGTTCCGTGAATGTGTCAAGGCTTCGTGCTGCTCCATTTGATATTATTCAAGTAAAAATGCAGTAATTTGAGAAATAATGTTTACCGCCGTCACTGTTCCAATATTTTGTCTTTGTTTAAAAAAGTTTCTGTGGAACTGCAATTTTCTCTGCAGTTCGGAACCTTCTGCAATTTCTTTAGAGTTAGTATCATCTCCTCAAGTGCTCCGAAAGTTCTATAAGAGTGCTGAGAGTAGACACCGGCAACTGCGAGACTCCTAAAATGAAGAAATATCACCACCCTGTATTTGATATTATTCAAGTAAAAATGCAGTAATTTGAGAAATAATCTTTACCGCCGTCACTGGTGCGAAAGTTAATGGTCCGGTAGAAGGTGTTAACAGAAAGATGCGCTATACATTAGTCATGCAAATCGTGATCTGTATATTTAACAGTGTGAAATTATTTAATATGAAAACATCATATTATTAATTATAGATTTCTAATCTATCTACATGGCTTGAATGCTTCATTATCTTTTATATTTTTCTTCCTTGTCACTCATATCTTCATCTGTCTCAAATAGTAATATATTTTAATCCACCAAATGTTTTTCTAATTAAAAAGACGTATGAACGAATTTGTTTGGTATTAAATAATTATTAAGTTTGCCGTAAGGTATGCGCTATTGAAATTTCTAATTATGATTAATAATTTTAATTATTAAGTCCAGTAACCTATATTTACATTAATTAACAGCATATACTGAAATTTAACAATATTGATAGATTTCACTGAAAAATGAGTTGCTAAATTAATATTATATTAATAAATTAATTATGAATTTGAATTTATTATCACACACAGTATGTACCTTTCTAAACATACAAACATATATTGTAATATATGCACAATAGTTTTGTAATTTTCAGTTTTTCTGTTAATTTAGGAAACATCAAACCATCTTAGACAGCCTCTTGTTGCAGATCTGAGGCGTCTTCATACCTGGAAATGTCTCCTGATATTCCATCTTCAAGTTCAAGAATGATATTTAGTAAGTTATCGTATACGACATTTTATTTAGTTAATTTTGAAAATCTATTTATACTATTGACCAGATGTTAAATATTTGGATCTTGCATGTCATTTAGCATTAGAAAATGCTAGAAATAATATCTTATTTACAAAATACAATGGCCGCTGGTATACTTAAATAATCTATGATCGGTCATAAATTATTTAAAGAAAATTATTTGAAATACGAGTAAGAATGATAGTAATTTACTTACACTCATCTTTTATTTCAAATATGTTTATCTAATATAATTCTGGAACGTTTCATAATAAAAAATATAGTGAGTCATACTTTATCGGTTGATTATACAAAACGTTAATGTATTACACCGTTTCAGTAACTAACATTCTGCTAGCGTTATCATAAAAAAGAATCTAACAGTTTGTAAACTACCAAAGCTCCGGTGATGCTAGATAGAATACCAGCTGATCCAAGATGATCATACAAGCTCCGATGACGTTCATGATAATAACAGCTCCGGTGACGCTGGTTAGAGAACCAGCTGATCCAAGAAGATGATACAAGCTCCGATGACGATGTTCACGATGATATAAGGTCTTGTAACGCTGGTTAGAGCACCAGCTGCTCAAGAGGATTATCCAAGATCCAGTCAAGATGTCAAGGAGACTCCAAGATGATGATACAAACTCCGATGACAATGTTCATGATGATAACAGCTCTGGTAACGCTGGTTAGAGCACCAGCTGATTCAAGAGGATGATCCCAAATCCAGTCAAGGTGTCAACGAGACTCGAAGATGATGATACAAACTCCGATGATGATGTCCAGGATGATAACAGCTCTGGTAACGCTGGTTAGAGCACCAGCTGGTTCAAGAGGATGATCCAAGATTCAGTCAAGGTGTCAAGGAGACTCCAAGATGATGATACAAACTCCGATGATGATGGCCAGGATGATAACAGCTCCATTAATGCTGGTTAGAACACAAGCTACTCTCAAATGATGTTAAGGCTGGAGAAGATGGTTAGAGGTCGTATGCTATCCCTGCAAATATAAAAACATTGTATTAATAACATAGAATAGCAAGAAATGTTGGAAAAAAACAACATAGAAAATAACATTTTAATGATTGATGACGCTGAAACTCAGAATAAAAAGTAATAAAATAGAACAGCAATGTATAAGTTATTGTAAATCAGCATACACAAAAACGAAATGAGCTATAAACACATTTTTCTACGATTGCTATGAAAGAAAGATATTTCAATAGTTACCAGGGATACAAACAAAACAGAAACTTATCATATTGACAGTTGACAGAACGAATTTAGTTTCACTACGTATACGCTTTTGAATAATTTTAAGATACACTCGTAGAAAAAATGATGTGTGTATCACGAGCGTGAAGTGTCTTTATTCCTCTTGCACTATTGCAGCTCTCGCCTTCGGCCCGCGCTGCAATTACCGTGCGGGAGTAACAAAGAATCACTTTACTCTCTTAATACACAAATAACTATTTTAGCTAATTTTCCTTCAACATAAAATAAAATAAAGGGAACGTTGTCGTTAATATCCTATAGAAACATGTAAAGTTGATATTATGTAAATAACATATAATCTCCTAATTAATTCAATATACAACTCATTAAAAATTAAAAATGAAAAAAACTTATTGCATAACTGATCTGCAAGTGAGAGATATTTTAACGTTCTTAAAGTCCAACTGCTTATGTCTCCACTTTCATAATCTGATAACACATAAATCTAGCCAGCTGCGTTAAACAAAAAATACTCTAAAACTTGAATAACTTGTTTCCAGTTCCCATAGAAATGGACACTTCCTTATACAAATGCACAAATTCACCATTTGGCGATTTGAGTTTCCGTCAAATTCTTCGTCTTTATTAATTGATTCTACGATCAAATGAAACTAGTTATTAAGAAGTTGTAACTATTAATTATTAGAAAGACTGGTAAATTATATTTATGGTGTGAAAATTTGATAGGGTCAACGGCGAGGTCAATTTTAATAAAACTTGTATGATGTTTTATTAATGGATTTTTAAAGGAGATAATATTAATGTCAAATTTTTACATTTTTATCTTTATTTCTATTATGATATATAATCTGTTAAATTATATCTTCTCATAAATAACTAATTATACAGAATATACAGGATGTTTTTATACTTCGAGGAAAAAAAGTTATATTTTATGTAACGTACTGATCATACAAAACAAAAAATCAAACTTCTAAAATTATGGATGGTGTATTTAAACTGGAGGGATGCACCGCAATTACGTTTACAAAGGAACTCAAAATATGACCCGTTATAACTGAGTTCACAAGGTTCGCACAGGGTTGTACAGCCCCATTCGCCGGTACGTGTATAATAAAAACAACAAAATAACAATCTTTAAGTAAGTATATTTCCTTATTCATACAACACAAGTATAATATATTATAAATATTATATACAAACATAAACCAAACATTTACCTGGTTCGATCCCCACAGCCGACAAACAATTTTCACCAATTTAAATCTACTCCTGTGGCTCCCCCTCCACTAATATCTTTGTGTGCCGTTATTTGACGGCTGGTGACCGCACATCACGCTAAGAAATATATCACTTACCGAGATCTGCTTAGGCAGAGTGCCACACTCAGTAATGGATAAAAGGCGTGATGATATATTTATATTTATACGTGTTCACGCATTTGTTCAACTTAAATTTCTTCAACTAACCCCTAATTTCATAAATTTTTATTCAACATGCTTTTCACAAAATCCAAATGTAGAATACGAGAGTATTTTTAATATAGTGAAGGTTAAAAATAACCACGAAAAATACGGTAAGATTAATTTTTGTAATATTGACGATGATAAATACATTTTTAGTAAATTAAAAATAATATATGTGCTAATTTATATAAGATTAATAAGTATTTATGTCCATTATAACTATTTAATTAAATTTGATATTAAATTGAATCAGTGATTTATTAGAGACGGAAATTACCACAGGGAAACTGTAGTTACAAAGTTAGTTTCAAATCATTTATCCTTTCAAATTTTCAACTTTTAATTTATAATTATAGTTTTAGTTTACAGTTTAATTATATCAATTTATGTTTTCCAAAAACCATTCAAACTTAAAGTAATAATTATAGTTTCCTTTCTTATGGCCTAAATTATAAATAATATATGAAAATTGGCAAAATTTTGAATTTTGTAAAACATTTACTTCAACAGTATAATTTCTTTGCCTATTACTTTGTATGTATGAGGTCAAGGAATTTAGTTTTTGCGAACTCATTCAATTTATACTTGTTCCCTTAGGCCAGTGTTCTCAAAATTTGATACCCTATTATCTCAAAATTAGCGATTGCTATGGAACTGAGAGTAAATCAAATGTTAGACGTTTTATTTATTTTAAGAATAATTTTTAATGATTCGTAATGTTCATTGCCAGTATAGTTAATTTTAAAAAAATATTTTTCTACGATTGCTATGAAAAGTTGACAATTACGCTCTCATTTGTCATCGTAAAGTTGACATTTTCTGTGGAACAATCGAAAAATATCTTTTTTGCGCGTCTCCAATGGCAACGCGCGAAAAAGATATTAAATGCGTGCTTATTTCAATAGTTACCAGGGATACAAACAAAACAGAAACTTGTCATATTGAGAGTTGACAGAACGAATTTATTTTCAGTACGTATACGTTTTTTAATAATTTGAAGATGCAATCGTAGAAAAAATTACATGTGCATCACGAGCGTAAAGTGTCTTTGTTCCTTTTACACTATTGCAGCTCTCGCCTTCGGCTCGTGCTGCAATTACCGTGTTCGAGTAACACAGAATCACTTTACGCTCTTAATACAGAAATAACTATTTTTGCCCGTTTCCAACGGTAACGCGCGAAAAAGATATTAAATGCGCGCTTATTTCAATAGTTAACAGGGATACAAACAAAACGGAAACTTGTCATATTGACAGTTGACAGAACGAACTTATTTTCAGTACGCATACGTTTTTTAATAATTTTAAGAATCGTAGAAAAAGTTATGTGTGTATCAAGAGCGTAAAGTGTCTTTGTTCCTCTTACAGTATTTTTTTATTGCCGTGTTCGAGTAATAAAGAATCACTTTACGCACTTAATACGCAAATAACTGTATAAGCTAAATTTAGACAATTAATGATTCTAATTATTTTTGAGATAATTTTCAACATTTTTCATACCTTTTTTTACCGTATGTAAAATTTATTTTATTTGTTGGTTTATAACCGCCAAAAGATCTGGAATTGAAATTTGGTACGTCAAGAAATGTGTTCTGCACCCTTTAAAATTTATTTAATTCGTTTATAGTAGTTATTACAGACGCAATTAATTTTTAAAATATACAGATAATATTTGTGAAACAGATAGTAATATTTCGGATCGATAAAATAATATTTATTTCAATTCTAGTCACCGCGAGTAAATTATTTAATTACAATAGATAGTATTAACCGCGAAATACGACGTCCTAAGTAACAAGCTCAAACGGCGCCGTGACTTCACTCGACATTGCATCAGCAATAAAAATTTCTTTCAAGCCGAGCCCCTTGAATCTCTGTTCGTATACAATCCCGTTACACTTAAAGTAAATGCGGGTCTGTATACATTTCTATCTAGTCAGTTGCACGAGGTTGCAGATCTCTCACAGTAACAATTTCATCGATAATGCGACTCTATGTATTAAGAATAATATGGCTTTATTTTTATTTTTCAAAATTTATTATAAAAATAATTACCATTTGTTTATAATTAATATACTGATATAGTATGCATCAAGGGAGGGAAACAAGCGATTATTCCCGCGTGTGAAATTGGCAAACCGAGAGGTAAGCGAGGGCCGAAGGCTCGAGCTGAAGTCGAGGTTTGGCAACTTCATGCAAGGGATAATCGCGCCCTCCCGTGAAGCATATTATACTTTTCGTAACAAGTGCACAAAAATTACTGTCTTATCCTGACAAATGTCAAATATGGGTTGCGTAATTAGTTACCTATGAAACGCCGCAAACAGCTAATAATCGTAATCCCTAGGGGAGAAAAGCAGTGTTTCTCTCTCTAAAATTAGAGAATAAGAAAGTGTTCTTGTTACGAAAAACTACTATTATGAAAAATTAAATTAAATTATAAAAATAAAATAAATAAATATATCATCACGTCTTTTATTTAATACTGCCACTATTTGTTGGCTGTGGATATCAAACTCGGGTTCATAGATCCACAGACCAAATAGAAACCACTGACCTACATAACTATAAAAAATAATAAATTATAAATAAAAAATAAATAAATATATCTTCACGCCATTTACCCATTACTGGGTATGGCACTCTGTCGTAGCAGGTCTCGATGAGCAGTATATTTCTCGCGTGAAGTGCGAGTACCAGCTATCAAATCACGGGCCTCATAGATGATAGAAGGAGCCACAGAGATAGTTTTAATTGTTTGCCGGCTGTGGAAATCGATCCCACAGACCCTCTCGATAGCACTGAACCATCTACACAATTATAATGAAATTGAAATAACACAATATTTTTTTTCGATAATCTATATTTTCTTTCATTATTTGAAATAAATTGAACTCACACAAAAATGTTTTAATTAATAATTTAGTGCCTAAATTCTTAATATAACAAATAATATCGTATCGAAGTCATAGTTTTAAATAATGAAACTTCGTGTTCTTTATTTAAAATTCTTCGCGCTTATTAAAAAAGAAAGGTGTGTCCAGTAACCATCAACATTTTATTTACAATCTTCTTTTAATAAACTTGCTTAGCTAATGAGCGATGTCTTCACAACCTACTACACTGTTAAATCTACAAAAGATATAATCAAGAAAACATTTGACACGCAGCGCCAGTATTCGCTAGCGGCAGAATCGTGAGCAAACTCACACGAGTCTGGTGTGAATCTCCACCCACTGAACGTGTCTGCAATTTTAATGAGGCGACCGTGATTAATGTGATTTTTTTTTTGTTTTTATATTATTTATGTCTAGAAATTTAAATGCTGATGCCAACGTAGATTTTGGTGATGTATGGATTTGTGAAATAGAAATGAAAGTAAAAGTCATGTTGGTATATTTCAAATTATTTTAATCATGCTAATTTGATCTATTATTTCGCCGTCTATTGTTCCATAATTACTATATTTCTCGTCTCTTATTTTTAAGATAAAAAATAAATATATCATCACTCCTTTTAATTATTACTAGATGTGGCACTCTGCCGTTGCAGATCTCGGTAAGTTATACACGCAAAATGCAGTTACCTGCCAGAAAATCACGGCCCACGAAGATGTTAGTAGATGGGAAGCCACAGGGATAAAAAATGTTTGTCGGTTGTAGGAATCGAACCCGGGTTCTCAAATTCACAAACGCGATACCATTGATATGAATATTTTTATTCGAAACTAGCGCAATAATATTTGTCCCAGTCCTTTAATATATCTATCAATTTCTTTCTTGAAGTTGACGCATGCAACTTTTCTTTTTATTTTTGACAAAATGTTAAAAACTGACTCCAAACTGCAGATTTACTTCTTTTTTATATTGCGGGACTATATTTATATTTTTTAACATGACATTTTAGATTTTCCTTAAAGAAAAATAGTTTTTTATTGTTAATTTTATTTATTTGATATAAATTGTCATGAATATATTATTCTATCATAACTTGATTATTTTAAGCAAAATATAAAACCTAAATTATTTTTACTTTTTGTGTTGGTGTCGTTACGATTTTCTTACTGAATCTACCCTCGAGCATTAAGTCATATCAGAAAAAAAAATTATCGTGCATTCCAACAACGTAAACTGCACCCGTGTTTCACTGGTGCAGATTAATACATTGTTGAAATACACTCGAAAAAAATTCCCGGAAAGAATCAATACTCTAGGGAGGAAATAATAATTTTCCATTAGTGAAATTCGTAAGTGTAATTAAATCTGCATGGTTGCCAATAAAATAAAAGCTGTCATTTAAAAAAAAATAAGTATTTGAGTAGGACCCAGGAGGATCATAAGACGGTCCTGCTTATAAATTTCTCTTCTATTCCAATTTTCAGTTGCGCGTAACTCGAATAAATAAATTAAAACATACATCATCATCATCATGATCCGGTTGAATAGCGCTCAGCTCACGAAACAAGAGCAGTGTTAGTTTCTCCAGCAGCCATCAGAGGCGCCGTGCTGCCGTTGGGTGCGACTGGCAGACTGTAGATTCTTGTACATCGAACATCAAGAAATGAAAAAACCGGCGATCGTACTAATAAATTACTTTCAGTTCGAATTCATTATAAGCGGAGAAATGGTCTTCTTATGTCGTTTCTTTTTACTTAATGTTTATTTAGATCGCTTTTGCTTTTGCAACTTTCAGTTTTACTTTTCTCTTGTGGAGATTTAAATTGGATGTTGATGTTTTTGTGCTTCGAAAGAATTTTTAGAGATGCGAATTTCACAAATATTTAACTATTATTTTTATTTCAGATAAACTTTCGTCCAAACTAGATGGAGAGTACCTTTCTTATTTTTTTATTTCAAACAAATTAATACCTAAAGAAAATTAATTACTAGTATGAAGATAAATCGTATTAATTACGACGACATATGTGTCATGTCGCTTTTTACTAGCAAATCTTAGTTTACCTCTTTTAACATTAAATTATTAATAATGTTAGTACTTGTCTGTAGAATGATTAGAAATGAAAGTAAAATTATAACGAGGAGAATGGACCATCTAATTAAAACAAAAACAAACAAACAAAAACTCATCATACAAAATGACGATCGTAGAGAGATTTAATTGCCTGCATATGTTATACTACAAGCATATTTTACGCTAATTTAACAAAAACAGGTAGTTAGGAAACGGTGGAGACAATCGTGAAAGTAAATAATTGTACACACTTAAAAAGAAAAACATATATTTATTTAAATATTTCATTAAGTTAAAAACTAATATAACATAGTGTAAGTACAATAAAATAAGTCTTTGGAAAATATACAACAATTCTCAATGATAACAAACTATTATAAACATAAGGAACACTTTCCCTTTCTAAGAAGAATTGAGCCCTTTCCCTTGAAGATATTTCAGCCTTTGACATAAGCAGTTCTGTAAATAGGATTATAACTACTGCTCGAAGAAGCCTGATGACTTTTCTCCGTTTGCGCCGAATAATCATTTGCATTTTGTGCAACTTGCTGCTTGGCCCCAAACTGCCCTTGAACTTGAGCTTGAGCTGTGCTTCCAAGCTGAATATTAGCTGGAAGCTGCTGTATATGAGCTTGACCCAACCCAGTCGCAAACTGAGGCGCTAAGGCATAATGACCTTGAGGAAACTGAGGTTGCTGGACATATTGAGGAGCTTGTTGAGCAAACTGTGGGATTTGTTGAGCCAGGAAATGTCCGGAATTTAACTGAGGCTGATAAGGTTGTGCATGAGCCAAGACCTGTTGAGGAGCAAATTGAATTGGAATATGTGTATGTTGAGGCTGTGGGATCTGAGCAGCGAATTGAGCTAATAAAGCAGGATTCAATCCAGATAAAATTTGCTGACTTTGCGCCGGGATTATGTAAGTAGCTTGAGGAGTCTGATGTTGAACTGGCCCAGCAGGAGGGCTAGCTACTTGCTGAACATTTTGCGACTCCAGCTGTGGTGAAGGGATCACATGCAATGCCCCACTTGGTAACCCTTGTTGATGATACGCAACTTGAGGTTGTTGAGCACTTTGTTGCAGTCCACCTTGTGGCAATCCTCCTTGAGATAATCCTCCTTGAGGTAATCCACCTTGAGGCAATCCTCCTTGCTGCTGCAAGAGTTGATACTTAGCTTGAGGGTTGTTACTGTAGTAACTCAATAATTGTTGTACAGCTTGTTGGAAGAGTGGACTTTGATGACCTCCTTGATGACCTGGTTGAGCGATGATGAACATCGCAGCAGGCTGTTGCTGTTGAGGCACAACTTGTTTTTGAACCACGTATTGAGGGATGTATTGATGAGACTGGGATTGTTGAATCGGTTGATGTGATTGTTGGATGAGGGTGGTTTTCTGAGCTGGAGCAGAAGGGATTGAGTTGAGGGATGATTTACTGGAGGAAAGTTTGTTTGAGGAGGATATATCTGAAGCTTCGGCTTGGCTGTCGCCGAAGGTGCTGCCGATGCAGCATAGGACTAATACCTACAATGAAATGGATGAGACACAATACTAACTTCTTTAACTTCATTTATTCAATAGATAAATTCAAATTTAGCTGAAAGTTCAATCAATTTTAGTCAAATCACTTTACCAACTTTTCGGCTTTACTGAAACCTGCATCAAGGATTATTGATATGCTTAATTAATATAAAAATGTGCTCATAATTGCCAGAAACAATAAATACAATAAATATTAATACGCTCACGAGTATTACAAAATTTTGATGAAGGCTTCAGTTAAACAGAATCCTTGGTGAAATAATTTTATTTAAATTGACTAAACTTCAAGCTAATCTTTAATACTGCCCGATTAAATTATTCATTAGATTCATTCTGCAATTAATCTCCGCCATTTACACATTCATATTTCCTTTCATAAAAACTCGTCTCATCTTTTATTCGTGCAACGAATTTTCAATCTTACAATTTGTATTCTGTTAATCAATTTAAATTTATGCAAAAAAACTATATGAAAGTTTGATTGCTTCTTGATACAGCTGGACCGGTATTTTCACTTTCAAATGTGTATCGAATAAATAATGACATATCAACATATTTAAAATAGTTCAAATTGTAAACATCTACTACATGATGTTTTTAATCTAATTTGAAACAGATAAGACATTAAAAATTCTTTGGAACAACAGAGCAAAATAAAATAATTATTTTCAAACAATTTAAAGTCATATAAAGCTACTATCACACATATTCAACATTTGATATAACCCGACTTGTCCAATAAATGTAAAGCCTTCAAGTGACAAGTCCCTAGTCTCAAAAATAATCTTATATGTAATACAGCAGCTTTCTTATCAATTATTTCTTGTTTCACGTAAAAATTCAGCTACTTAAAACATATTATTGAATGTATTTCCCGTAGATTTTAATTATTAATTAGCTATAAAAACGTTAAAATAGTGATCAATATTCAGAAAAATAATACAGCTTTCAAAAAAGTTAACATTCATTTTTATTGTATGCATATTACTTTCTCAGACATTGCTATTGACAATGTTCAAGAAAGTAATTTTCTTGAACTCTGCTATTAGCACCGTCTACTAAAACTTCTAAAATGCAAAGTATTTGTTTGAATTATCAAAGTTACTGTTTCCTTGGTTACTGAATTAAGTTTATAAGTATAAAACTATGTTTAAATTAAAATTTGTAATAAATTTTACAGTTTTTTAATGTTCAAAATGCTAAAATATTATGTACACCTCGTCTGTGACGTGTGTTTGATGTACTTAGAATGTTGTCTGACTCGGCCGACAAGTCTATTTTTCAGTACACCAACCAGTTATTTCACACTAATCACTTTATCTAGTTTAAAATATTAAATTATTTGATACATCATTTAATAATTCTTTTCAATTGCTGGATTTTTAGACGAAACAAGTTATAAATTCGAAGTTAAAAATACCGTCCTTAAATGTCACTTTGTTGAAATAAACCGATTACAAATAAATTCAAAAACCACAATATTAAACCACCGCGTAATAAAACCACAAAAATTATCTACCAGCAGTTTCATAATTCCAGATATGATGTCGATGGAGAAGTAAATAATGCCGCGACCACTCTCACTGTCTGCGAGCGAATGATGCACCATCAAGAGTCTCCCATTTATTTATAAGAATGTCTGCATGATTTTTCTACAAAAACGTCCCCTGCCCCAGATTTCGCGTTTCATACATAAACATCGCGACGTGCAGCCTTTCCCTCGTGGTAGACAGAAACGACAACACTTAAATGATGCTATATCCTTGTTCTTCATGTGGTGACATTGACCGTTGCTGGCATGCTGCAATGAACATCAAGTTCATTTGTTTCAGCCGTGCTATTGTTTATAGGAGTTAATTGTTGGTGTTGGATGGTTCGATGATCTGTACTTGCTTCTTGTAACGATGCTTTTGATTCTAAGGAATTTGGTTTAATTATTCTTTTAATTAATTGTGCCTCTTAAACCTTCATTATTCTCTTAATTAGTTCTGTGTCTTGATTATTATTGAAAGCACAACACATTGTTACAATTTTGTGCATTAAATTTACATTAATGGAGCTATTCTGTAATTTTCTATAACGCTACAGTTCTGTAAATTTGAACAAAAGCACATAGATTATTGTTGACAAATACATTTTATGCTATTTGACAGTTAAATATGATGCATTATAGCAAAATTACAGAGTAGCACCATAAATTAAAGTTAAATGCATCACTAAATACTTACTGCACTGATCTATTTTGGTACTTCATTTTCTTACCTTTTAGTACTGCATTAGTTGTTAGTTATCACATACTATATCACTTCATTAACGTTATTTCATTAAATAAAATAATCAAAAGGCTTTTTAATTCAATTAATGCTTTGAAAAACATGAAGAATTGAGTTTAGAATCATCTCCAAGAATATAAACTCCATTCTTCATGTTGTTCAAAGTGTTAGCACATTAAATTTATTATAAATTATTAATATTAATATGGGGTAGGTGGCTCAGTGGTATCGAGTCGGCCTGTGAATCTTGAGAACCCTGGTTCGATCCCCACAGACGACAAACAATTTTCACCAATTTAAAGCTACCCCTGTGGCTCCCTCTCCACTAATATCTTTGAGGGCCTTGATTTGACGGCTGGTAACCGAATTTCACGCGACAAAATATATCACTTACCGAGATCTGCTTAGGCAGAGTGCCACACCCAGTAATGGGTAAAAGGCGTGATGATATATTTATTTTATTTATTTATATAAATTATTAATATATTTTTTTTTATTATATATTTTTTTATTTTTTTATTTTTATGGGGTAGATGGCTCAGTGGTATCGAGTCGGCCTGTGGATCTTGAGAACCCTGGTTCGATCCCCACAGCCGACAAACAATTTTCACCAATTTAAAAATCTACCCCTGTGGCTCCCTCTCCACTAATATCTTTGAGGGCCGTGATTTGACGACTGGTAACCGCACTTCACGCGACAAAATATATCACTTACCGAGATCTGCTTAGGCAGAGTGCCACACTCAGTAATGGGTAAAAGGCGTGATGATGATATATATTAATATATTTCGATTTTTAAAAATGTAATTTAAATTTTATAAAATGTGACTTGTCTATCATTGTTTCGATAATGGCCCAATTTCTGAGACCGAAACGTCAGCAACATTAATTGAAATAAAAAATCCTACTAAATTCATCCAACAATTTTCTATTAATATTTTCGGCTTATTCAGTTTTCCTATTTGAGTTATTACATAAAATTCGATGATAAAAATTAATTTTTTTTTTACTTTTCTTCGTATGAATAGAATTAGGCGGAAATCATTCTGTTCTGTTAGAGATACATAACGGGCCCTAGAGCCAATCCTGGTATATTTACATTCTGCTAAGTACTGAATAATAATTATTCAATATCCGAACAGAATCGCCAGGCCGGACCATGCATCCTAAACATAAAGACAATATACTACACTTCGTCCAGTTTCTGGCAAGAGCTGGACTGCCCTGCTTATACCTTAAATGAAAGATATAGTGCAATGCAAATCAGCCGACGCCACGATACACAAAAAAAGTTTACCGTCCAGCGGACTCCACAATTTCAAAGTAAAATCAGAGTTATACTGTTTCACAAGTTAGAGCAAAAAATTAAAGGGTATATTCTGTACGACGTGCTGATCATGAAACAAAAAGATTTTTTTTAAAATTCGAAAACTTAAGGGTTTTAACCTAAAACATTTTTTGTAGTACTGCACTGGATTCGCTTTCCTATTATACACAAACAATGAAGTAGGTATCAACTACGAAAGAATAATTACACAATTCAATTATTAGCAGTTATTTATAATAGAATATTATTTAATTAATAACTTTAACATAATCATCCACCCAGTGGCAGTGGCAACGAAAAATTTTGGACTGGGAAACATGGAAAATAGTTTTGCGATTTAAAAAAAAATTCTTTTTGTTTCATGATCAGTACGTCGTACAGAATATACCCTTTAGTTTTTTGCTCTAAGTTGTGAAACACCCTGTATACAAAGTAAGAATGGTAAAGAAGAAAATAAAAATTCATTGTTGTATAGAATGGTCCACGAAATCTGTGTCATTTGCAAATAACATGGGAAATAACTTTCCACTACGATTGCTTCCCTGAGTAGTTAGCAGGAAAATGTCTCAAATAAAAGTTGTATGTTCCATGTTATAAAGAAGAAAATAAATTTACTTTCATAGTAAATGTAATTTAATCAACAAATTTTAATCAATTTTGTTTATTTTGTGACATATACAACATCAAAACTTCGACTATCATTTGAATGAACTAATTTTATTTAGTTTGGAGTAGGTAGCTCAGTGGTGGATTTGAGAACCCGGTTTCGATTCCCACAACCGACAAACAATTTTCACCAAATTAAAACTAGCTCCGTCAGTACGGTGGTGTGCATAGCGATACGAAATTCGAATTCGGAGAACCCGAGTTCGAATCGCACTCAAGCTAAAAATTATATAAACTATCACACTGCGGCTCGATGAGTGCGGACCCTGTACTGTTATTGGGATTAAATTCCTGTTGTACAGCGTAACATAAATAAATAAATAAATAAACATCTTTGGGGGCCGTAATTTACTGGCTGGTAACTGCTCTTCAAGCGAGGAAATATATCACTTATCGAGATCAGCTACCCAATTTTATAAAGGACATAAAGAATATATTTCCATAGTAAATGTATTTCAATTAACAAATTCGAATCAATTTTATTTATTTTATGGCATACATTACTGTCAAACTTCGACTGTTATTTGAATAAATAAATTTTATTTATTTTGAAAGTAAATTAATTTGCCGTTTATGAAACTGGCCATAATGATTTCATAATTTAGATACATACATACATATATACATAACATCACGCTATATCCCATTAAATGGGGTAGCACGAACCCGTCAACATTCTCATCCTGACACACGATACTCGATTCGACCACATTAACACTTCCTCCATACAAACTCTTTCTTTTCTCACAACCAAAATCCATCAACACGCAACAAACATTCATCCATAATTTAGATGTAAATTCATATAAACAAAATCTGTTAATATTTTGTTGTTTGCTTGATTACGTATTATCGTTGGTCAAATTTTGTCAGAAGTTCTACTGTAGGCGTATTTTATTTTTGGTGTTTCAATATTGTTAATCATACTTGAACTTTAATAGTTTAATGAAAGAAATATATTTAAAAATGAATTAGGCAGTTTCTTGAAAATAATTTAAATATATTTACAAATAATTATACTTCGTGCAATAGTTTCTCTGTAATATATATGACATACATATTTTGACATATAATGAGATGTTGTCATTTTAACTGTCAACGCTATCTATTTTTTTTTATATTAAAAAGGCTTTCGAATGCAGTGCCATCTACTTTGTTCGTAGGTATACCAGTGTATAGAACGTAACTTTTTATCTTTAAAATATACAAAATTTGACCAATGATAATACGTAATCAACCAAACAACAAAATATTAACAGATTTTGTTTATAAAATCATTATGGCCGGTTTCATAAACAACAAATTAATTTACTTCCAAAGTAAATAAAATTTATTCATTCAAATAACAGTAGGGTAGATGGCTCAGTGGTATTGAGTCGGCATGTGGATCTTGAGAATCCTGGTTCGATCCCCACAGCCGACAAACAATTTTCACCAATTTAAAAATCTACCCCTGTTCTCCACTAATATCTTTGAGGGCCGTGAATTGACGGCTGGTAACCGCACTTCATGCGACAAAATATATCACTTACCGAGATCTGCTTAGGCAGAGTGCCACACCCAGTAATAGGTAAAAGGCGTGATGATATATTTATTTATTTAAATAACAGTCGAAGTTTGACAGTAATGTATACCATAAAATATATAAAATTGATTCGAATTTGTTTATTTAAATACATTTACTATGGAAGTAAATTTATTTTGGCGTTAGTACTTCAATAATTACTATATGCTATTTCATTTAATGAAAGTATTTCTTTAGGACAAACGGAATAAATTTTCCTTAAAATTATAAATTAATCTAAATATATAATTTTAATTGATAAACATTATATGCTTCTGGTTTCATGTAATTGTTTCCTACAAGTATTTATTTCTGCATTTTTTCTATATATAAAACCAGTTAGTAAAGAAGTTAATGCTTCCGTAATGTTCTAATCTTCATTTCTAATTACATGAAATAATGTAGCTTTTCATGCTCTTTTTTTAAGATAAAAACACTTGTAACATCTTTACGCATTTTAATGTAATAATTTAAAACTTTTACTTTTTGAAGTAAACATTCTCTTGTTATTTTAGCAAATGGCACATGTGTGAATAATTTAGAGTTGAAAATCAATTATTAAAATAATAGTTATTCCAATATATTAACTTTCATTACAAGCATTATACCACTTTAAAAGTGATATTATCTCCGAGAGAAAAATGCCAATTAACTTTCAATAATTCTGATTATATCTCTAACAAGTTCATCTCCATTAGTAAAAGTGTTTAACGATCCTGTTTTTTTTTTATTTTATTGCCTTGTCTAATGTATATCAAAGATCAGAGAGTTGTAAAATGCGTACGCAAGAAATTAAAATTATAACTTTGACAAAAAGGAGTTGCCTGAAGCAGGCATCTTTTTAAAGCATTCCAACATAAAATTAGCACAAAAATTTGTAGAGGAAAGTGTAGTTCACACTAAAATTTTAGTTTATGGATAGAATAATTGCTTGACAAGAGAGAGTTTGTGACTTAAACTTAAAAGACTTTAATATGTATTAAAATATACATGTTTATGGCATGCTGTATCCTTTTTTATTTAATAATTTGGGATATGTTTGGCGAATTATAGACGTCTTAAATTTAATTTGTTATATAAAAAATTAAAACATTTTAAGACGTCTTCAATTAAATTTTGATATAAATTGAATTTCAAACATCTGAAATTGAATTCAAGACATTTTAAATACAATTAAAGACGTCTTTAATTGAATTAAAGACGTCTGAATTTCAATTTTAGATATCATAAATTAAATAACAGACGTCTAAAATTGAATTAAAGACGTCTTAAATTCAATTAAAGATGTCTTTAATTGAATTAGCGACGTCTAAAATTAAATTTTTAAAACCATAAATTAAATTACAGAAGTCTGAAATTCAATTTTTAAATTACAGACGTCTTAAATTAAATGAAAGACGTCTTAAATTCAATTTTTAAAACCATAAATTAAATTACAGAAGTCTGAAATTCAATTTTTAAATTACAGACGTCTTAAATTAAATGAAAGACGTCTTAAATTCAATTTTTAAAACCATAAATTAAATTACAGAAGTCTGAAATTCAATTTTTAAATTACAGACGTCTTAAATTAAATTAAAGACGTCTTAAATTCAATTTTTAAAACCATAAAATAAATTTCAGAAGTCTGAAATTCAATTTTTAAATTACAGACGTCTTAAATTAAATGAAAGACGTCTTAAATTAAATGAAAGACGTCTTAAATTCAATTAAAGACGTCTTAAATTAAATTAGAGAAGTCTGAAATTCAATTTTTGATATAAAAAATTAATTAAAGACATCCAGAATCACAGGAGTAATTTAAATTTGTAAGTTGCAGGAGTCGATCTCGAGTTCTTAAATAAACAAGTCGATTCATTTCCACTGAGCTATCTACCACATAAATTGAATTTAATTTTTGTTGTAAAAAATGTCTGAAATATTTTAAATACGATTCTGAATATGCACTAGATTTACATATTTTTTACAAGTCTTTTCATTCATATGCAATGAGTTCTAATTCTTTTCGCGATAATGACAATTTTTCTTAAAAAACGAGCTTGTTAGATGTTACAATCTTGAATTTCATTCATTGTCTAACCTATTTAATTGTTTTCTGAAGGTAGATTCTAATTGACGTTAGTCGTGTGTTTGAACTAAACTTTCAAATGTTATTTAAACGTTCTAATTTACTTAAACAATGAAAGAAACGCTTGTTATGAAATAATAATAACTTTTGTTTTTACTGTTACTGTTTTACTGCTTATTGATAGTTTGCAAGACGTCATTTACATACTTTTCCAAATAACATTCACAACAAATTTCACTTTCAGTCATTTCAAGTTTCGGCTACATTTCATAAGCATAAGAAAAACATTCATTTGTGTATTTATTTATTTATGTTACTCTGTACAACACAAATTTAATCCCAATTACAGTTCAGGATCCGGACTAACTACGCTGCAGTATAGTAGTTCATATAATTTTTAACTTTAATGAAATTCGAACTTAGGATCTCTGGATTCGAATATACAGAATGTCCAACGAAAACTGTGCCATGGAAAATACGTTTTCCACTATCAATACTTCCCTAATTACTTTATAAGAAAATGTTTTAAAATTTAATTATTATTTTAGATACATAATTAGCAATTAATAAAATCTAACTGAATTTATTATATTCAAAGTAGACAATAATTGACAATGAAAAAGTCAGCGATTATTCAATTTAGAAGGACTTTTGTAATGAAATAAATGTAAATTTTTATATAATTATTTTGGTGTTCGGTGAAAGCCATACCGTTTAAATATTACTATAATCAATATGATTTATAATCATAAATTTAAAATTAATTATCTGTTATAATTGATAACGAAAAATGTCACTGATTGTGGTAAGATCAGATATACCCATTATAAATAAATAAATAAATATATCATCACGCCATTTACCCATTAATGGGTGTGGCACTCTGCCTAAGCAGATCTCGGTAAGTGATATATTTTTTCGCGTGAAGTGCTGTTACCAGCCGTCAAATCATTAGATTTAAATTGGTGAAAATTGTTTGTCGGCTGTGGAGATCGAACCAGGGTTCTCAAGATCCACAGGCCGACTCGATACCATTATATCTACCTTTATTTTTAATGCATGATCTGATACCCTTCTTTTAATCATTCTATATTTGCCATGTTATTCGTCTGTGGCACAGTTTTCGTTGGACACCCTATATATAATTGTGTCCATTACAATTATACACATACATAATAATATAAAAGAAACTGATAAAACTTTAATTTATATAACAACAAAGACACTAGGTAAAGAAGTGAGTTATACCATACTGATGAGCTCTAATAAGAGCGAAACGCGTCTATGGTTACTAACTGCGCTGGCCAGCCTCTGACGATGCCCTCATAAGGTGGCTGAATTTTGTGAAACTTAGCCAAGTGTTTATTTTATACTTTTTTTTTTCTTTAATTTATAATTGATATTTATAAAATTGGTATATTATACAAATTATTATTGTTGCAAAATGTACTTAAATTTTCATCTACTTTTACAAGTACATATATTCAATTTCGTTTAACATTTTCTCTTTATTGCAACAAATACGACAAACATTGTAAAACAGCAATAGAAAGTATGCAACGCTAACATAAATATTTCTGTTCATAATAAAATAAAATCAAGTTCACATATTAAACGGATGTACACCTGTTTGTTACGAGATTGGAAAAATGTACAACATGTTCCACAAGAATTCTGACTGGAAATAGCAGATTAGAGATTATAGCAAACAAATTGGATAATGTGATAAATGGACTTTCACTATTATTTGGAGAATTGATAGTTATTATCGATGTTTAATATAAATATACTGGGTTAGTTTCACTCATTTATCAGTTGCTCATCTGTGTCTTTCACTTTAATTCCGGTACAGCACTCAAAATTATATAAATACGTAGCTTTATGGCATGCCATACTCGTTTTTATTTCGTTATTTGGGACATGCTTGTCGAATTAAAGACGTCTTTAATTCAATTTAAGACGTCTATAATTCAATGTAACCCATTTAAAGATATTGGTGGTATCAAAAACCAAACGATGATCATTTTGTACAACAGAAACCAGGGTTGGCCTGATTTAAATCATGATTTACATCTTGATTTAAATCAGTGTCATTTTTATTTAAATTAGTTTTAGATTTGATTTGACAGAACAAAACAAGTGTCTTAATAAAAGTTCAGAATAAATAAAATATAAATATATCATCACGCCTTTTACCCATTACAGAGTGTGGCACTCTGCCGTAGCAGATCTCGGTAAGTGATATATTTCTTCGCGATAAATGTGGTTGCCAGCCGTCAAATCACGGCTCCCAAAGAAGTTAGTGGAGGGGGAGTCACAGGGCTGACACGATACCACTGAGCCACATACCCCATCATTTATTTAAATAATATTTTTAAGATTTTTTGTAAAACAGACAAAATAATTTTCAATATTTATTTATTAAATGAATTAATATTAAATATGAATGAAACAAATTTCGTGTACGAATATCTATAAACACATATTTAGTTTAAGAAAAACTTATAATGTGCAATAATAATTGAAACTACATATTTTTTCAAAGAATTTTTCATATAAATAGTAAAATACTAATAACTTTTACTCCACTTAGTAATGTAATTTAAAAATTTTTTAAAACATCAAAAAATCAATGAAGCTCAATTAATAGTAAAATGTTGGGGCTCACTGAGTCTCAGTGTGGTAATTCATATATTTTTAGCTTAACTAGGATTCGAACTCGGTAACGCTAACGACACCAGCGTACCGCCAGACAAATGCGTTACATATTTGTTTTGAAAAATGAAAGAATCGCTGAAATAATTATATTGCTTTCCAAAGAAACTGGTTTAAAAGAAAACACTTTAATATAGGTATGTGGCGGAAAATTATGTAAAATATCACATATACAAGACATTCCTAATTAAGAAACAGTAAAGATAAGTGTTCATTTCCTACAGGAAATCAACCAATAGGGTACATTATAACCATCCACTTTCCTTTTCATTCTACAAATCTCAACCTTTCTGTCCAATCCACCAACAATGCAACAATCACCGTTGTTCAGTTCTTTACTAAATGTCCACGTCAACATATACGTACACAACGCGAGCACCAGTGACAGGTGAAACGTCCACTCGTCCAGCAGAGTGCGTTCCATTCCCCTTACATCCCAACCACACATCGTGAAAGTATCTCCCTCCTCTTTGGTTCTGACCACCGCGCACGAAGAAGTCGAGATGACCTGCCCCAGCATTCTCATTTTACTTTCATCGCACTTGCTACAAAAATCCGCTGGCGAGGCAGGAGGCTGCGCTTTGAGTCGTGACGGGCTCCTGCAACAGTTCAGTTTTGCAGGGTCGTACTTCAAAATTTTTGTTTATTTTGTTGTTGATGATGGCAACAGAAAGTTGATATATAACTAAAAAGTTTGTAATAAATTAATCATTTTTAATGTATTTTCACCACGTTAAATCTACCCCTGTAGCTTCCCCTTCACTAACATCTTTGGGGCCCGTGATTTGATGGCTGGTAACCACACTGTGGAATTTGAGAACCCTGGTTCGATCCCCACAGCCGACAAACAATTTTCACCAATTTAAATCTATCCCTGTGGCTCCCCCTCCACTAACATCTTTGGGGCCCGTATTTTGATGGCTGGTAACCATACTGCAGCGCGAGCCGAAGGCGAACACGGTAATAGTGTAAGAGGAACAAAGACACTTTACGCTCGTGATACACACATCATTTTTTCTACGATTGCATTTTAAAATTATTACTAAATGTATGCGTACTGAAAATAAATTCTGTCAACTGTCAATATGACAAGTTTCTGTTTTGTTTGTATCCCTGATAACTATTGAAATAAGCACGTATTTAATATCTTTTTCGCGCGTTGCCATTGGAAACGCGCGTATTTAACACCTTTTTCGCGCGTTGCCATTGGAGACGAACGACAAAGATATTTTTCGATTGTTCCACAGAAAACGTCAACTTTACGATGACAAATGAGAGCGTAATTGTCAACTTTTCATAGCAATTGTAAAAAAAATAATTTCTGATTTGATAGTTTTTCAATTATCCTGCCGATAGTTATCAAGAATTTTATTCGGAGATGAAAAACACCAATCTTTAGTTTCTCGAAAACGGTTGAGAGGAAGGTAACAAAAGAATACAGTATATTTATAAATATAGTGAATTATAATACGTTAGTAAATACACGCCAAAACTTTCTTTTTCTTTCAAATTTGTCGGGGTCAAACGGAATAACATTTTACTGAGATACAGATCACTATATTTATAAAAAGACTGTTTTTTTTCTATTACCTTCCTCCCAACTGTTTTTAAAAAATATATTCGAAAATGTAAAATCATTTTCCTTTATTATTTTATTCAAATTATTACAATACTTTATATTAACTATCATTTTTTATGTATTTTCACCACGTTAAAACTACCCCTGTGACCCCTCCACTACTAATATCTTTGGGAGCAGTGATTTGACGGCTGGAAACCGCAATTCACGCGAAGAAATATATCACTTACTAAGATCTGCTAAGGCAGAGTGTCACTCCAGTAATGGCTAAAAGGCGTGATGATATATTTATTTTGTAATACTAGTTTTTCACAGCGTAGTAATATTGAAAGTTAGTACCGTTTTTTTGTCAAATAACGTATATAGTTATTTGTGTATTAAGAGCGTAAAGTGATTCTTTGTTACTCGAATTGCAGCGCGAGCCGAAGGCGAGAGCTGCAATAGTGTAAGAGGAACAAAGACACTTTACGCTCGTGATGCACACATAATTTTTTCTATGATTGCATCTGAAAATTATTAAAAAACGTATACGTACTGAAAATAAATTTGTTCTGTCGACTCTCAATATGACAAGTTTCTGTTTTGTTTGTATTATTGGTAACTATTGAAATAAGCACGCATTTAATATTTTTTTCGCGCGTTGCCATTGGAAACGCGCGCATTTAACGTCTTTTTCGCGCGTTGCCATCGGAGACGCGCAAAAAATATATTTTTCGATTGTTCCGCAGAAAATGTCAACTTTACGATGACAAATGAGTGCGTAATTGTCAACTTTTCATAGCAATCGTAGAAAAATTATATATTTGTGTTTCAAAGTATAGTATTTTTTCCAAAAATTATTATTTGTATTTGTGCTTTGAGCTTGAGCAATGCTAGGTTTTATATCACAATCTCTCTCTACATATTTTCAGAGTAGATTTTCAACTAAATAAATAAATATATAATGACTCTTCTCTATCCATTCCTGGGTGTGGTACTCTGCCGTAATAGATCTCGATAAAGGATATATTTTTGCGGTTATCAGCCGACAAATTATAGCCTCAAGGAACAATTTAAATGTGGTGAAAATCAGTTTTCTATTTTAAGAATCGAACACGCGTTCAATTCTAAGAATAAATTTGCGTCAAAAAAATTGTAATATTTCCCTGTACGGTCCTTGCCAGGGAGTGGTCAGTGAGTGTACAACATAAAACTAATGTATGAATCTACAAATCGCGTCCAAGTCGTCGACCGCTCACAGAGTGTGAAAGTGTACCTCAGTGACTCACTCACACAAACATATATTCACATTAATATGAAATGTATCAAAACGCACGTGCTGCGGGCTACTATATTTATATTCTCCGTAACTTAAGACTGTACGTCAATGCGCTTTAATCCAAGCTGGCTTTGACAACCGGATTGTTTTGTTATTTATCTTCTAAAAGGATTCGTTTGTTTTGATTTTGTTTCCTCATGAGGAAAAGTTGAAAAGCAGGGAAAGTAGGGTTAAAAAGACAACTCTAATGTAATCATATATTTCACATGTCATACTTAGTGAGTTTAAAGCAAAAAAAAAATGTTTTTACACTTCCTTCTGCAAAAAGTTGTATCTAAATATCTTTTCAGTTTACATATTTGTTGTGTAACACAAAAATTATGTAATTTTGAATTATAAGAGTAGTGCTAGTTAAAGCAAAAAAAATATAGGTGTCCATGAATTCATCATTTATTCATTATGAAACTTTGATACACCCAAGTGTAAATGATATAGAATGAAAAAGGGAAAAGGAAGTAAAAAAAATGCCTATTATACCACATTTAATCCTAACTTTTTTATAAAATGTTGTTTCATATTTCGTTTACGCAACAAGCCTTCAATCTTATCCATCTATTAATTCCTGTCATTCACGTATTTCTTACGCTCAATTTCACAAACCTTTCATTCAACGTAATATGTTGAAAAGTTTGTTTAATTTTATGTATGTATTCCAAAAACACTACAATGTTTAAATGAGTCAGTGGCCAATAAAAACTCTAGATTTCTTGCTTAGTGCAAGTTAATTATGGTATTTATATTACAAGATATTTCTTGTATGACCTTTTTATTGTTGCTTTGGCAATCGTGTAGAAAAAGGTTTTCTCGATTTTGTCAATAAATAAAGTTTTGTTCCTTCAATTGAAAAAAGAAAGAATAAATTATAGAGTTGTAGTATAATATACTATTTCATCATTCAAATTATAGTTCATAAAAATTAATTTTTTGCAACCCTCTCAGAAAGTAAAAAAATTCTTTCCGCAATTAAAAGAAGAAAATCATAGTTTTCATCCCTAGGGAATAAAGTATAAAGAAATTAAAACCAACAAAAGTATGATTTTATATTAGTAACATCCAGGTAACATCGGTAAGGAGAATGTTAAATATTATTTAAATATTTAATTTATTTCTGAAAATAGTACTTCCTGATAAGGAGTAAAAAAAATATGTTTACCTCGTAAAGAAAGTGTCATTTTTCCGTCAAGTGCTTTATATGCCTCACCTTCGGGAAAAAATGTATCACTTTCTTTCCTTACATACAAATAACTATTTTTATACAGGGTGTTTCACAACTTAGAGCAAAAAATTAAAGGGTATATTCTGTACGACGTGCTAATCATGAAACAAAAAGATTTTTTTTTTTAATTCGAAAAATTAAGGGTTGTTAACCTAAAACATTTTTTGTAATACTGCACTGGATTCGCTTTCCTATTAAACACAAACAATGAAGTAGGTATCAACTACGAAAGAATAATTACAAAATTCAATTATTAGCAGTTATTTATAATAGAATTTTATTTAATTAATAACTGTAACATAATCATCCACCCAGTGCCAGTGGCAACGAAAAATGTTGGACTGGGAAACATGGAAAATAGTTTTGCGATTTAAAAAAAATTCTCTTTGCTCTAAGTTGTGAAACACCCTGTATATTGTTTATATTTTAAGCATCATGTCTCGTATAGAAAGTACCATTCTCTCGCACTAAAATCATCAACATCACACACTTAATACAAAATTAACTAATTCTTGTCCTACAAAATAAATGTTCAAGTAAATGAATCAGGAGACACACGTCTCAATTGTAAACATCAAAGTTAAATTCAATTTCCCCTATTGAATTCATTAATCGATTATTCTACTTTCCAACAAAGGAAAAACAAAAACTTCACATTCAATTTCGATCATCCATCAAGAGATTCAACAATCACTGATTCACTCAGTAAATGAACAACGCCATTGTACATGCATACAACAAGTGTACTTCCTCGTAATTATATTACTTAGTTTCGGCCATGACGTGATCTCTTATGTTGTAGAAGAAAAGGAAGTAAAAGGTGTAACTGTAGCAAAGAATGTTGTGGAAAGACTGTAATTATCCAGAAGATACAAATTGCTTTGTTCTTCGCTTATGCGAGAGATTGGGTCTTTCACTAAATAGTTTTAAAGTTGGTTTGAGGCTGAATAGTTTCACTTTGTTTTTATTGAAAAATATAAAATAATTCAATACATTTGTTCGTTTTGGCACTTAACGTGTACGATTTACAACCAATAGTATATTCAATATGTAATAGAATTTTTAATTTAAATGCATGTGTGTAGAAATTGTTGCCAAAGTATTACTTTTACTTATAAGTTACAATCATCAGTCAATTTTAATTGATTTTATAAATGTTAGAAAAAACTAATTTTATGGGATAAAATAGTAACTGTTAAAAATCAACATAGGGCGAATTTGTGTGATATAAATGTCAGTAGATCTTTCCGATTTCATTTGCGTTTATGCTACGACCGGTAACTTAGATAACAGTTCGTGAATTTGTTTGACGTCGCAAAATAAAGACCAAAGGAGTAGTTCGTAATTGTAAGATAACGTATGTGTACTTGTATTGTGATGTGTAACTGTTAGATAATAGTTAGGAAATTAGTCTATGGTTAGTAACTGTGCTGGCCAGCCTCTGACGAGGACCTCATAAGTTGACTTGGAGGCTGAATTTTGTGAGACTTAGACAAGTGTTTAGTTTGATATTTTATTATTAAACCTAGTTTCACCAAGTGAGCATTCAATTAATTTTGTCTTTGTTGTTTTTATTTAAATTTCTTTTTATAATGTTCTGAAAATTGTTTGTCGGCAAAAGGGAATCGAACCCAAGTCTCAAATCCACAGGCCGACTCGAAGTTACTAAACCACCTATCCCATTGTAATATAACTATATATTAAAAAATCATGGATGAGAAAATTTGTCTATTGATTTATAGATTGCTATATATAGTTTGAGAACCACTGGTTTAATTTTTTTCTTCAATAAGTGAATGTTCCCCTCGATCTCTTAAAACTTTTATTTCGATGATTTTTTCTATTTTTAATAATAAAAACAATAATCGTGGTGTCCCATATCTATAAAACAATCGGTATAAGAATACTGTAATGTATCTAAAAATGCTATTGTGCTACAAAATATGTATTAGCATCGATTGACTATATTTGCAGTTAGGTAATGCCTTTCAAAATACTTATTTAACTTCTATTTACAATAAAATTATTCCCCATGTTTTTAATTATTTAAATATCGAATATATTAATAGACACCTATCATTATTCGTTGCCCTTTTCAAGTTTAACCTCATTTACGAGGGCAGCGCCAAAAATTCCCGGCCTGACAGATCCAAGAATCCCAGGACACAAACATCTCTCAGCAGTTCAGCGCCAGCGTCGTGTTGAATGCGTTCGATCCTTTTTGAAGCTCTGTGGAGAAAATCTTATGGACGTACATACATACATACATACATACATACATACATACATAACATCACGCTATATCCCATTAAATGGGGTAGCACGAACCCGTCAACATTCTCATCCTGACACACGATACTCGATTCGACCACATTAACACTTCCTCCATACAAACTCTTTCTTTTCTCACAACCAAAATCCATCAACACACAACAAACATTCATCCATTCGCTAGTGTACACTGCGCTTGTTTCTGAAGATGGTCTCCGCACAATTGCAGGTAAACACTCAAAACATCTAACCAATTAATCTAAAATCAAGAATCATACGCTTGTCTTCATTCATCATATTTATCCCGCAATTAATTTTCTCCAAACATTCCTATCCTGACACACCACTTTTGCTTCAACCACATTCATAATTCTTTTCATACAAGCTCGTTTATTCTTCACGCTCAGAATCTTTCGCTCACGCAACAACCCTTCAATCATATTCATCCATTTGTTCCTAGGCCGTCCACGCAAACTTTCACCCTCAATTTCACCAACATACACCTGTTTCACCAATCTGTCATTCGACATACGTTCTACATGACCAAACCATCTCAACTGACTTATTCCCACTCTTCTTACAACATTCTTCCCAATCTCACATTCATCATACACCAATGTATTCCGGACACGATCTCTTCTAGTATATCCACACACACCCCGCAAAGTGTTGAAGACAATTGCCACAGGGGATAAAACTATGGTTCTCTACTATAGTTTCTTATCCAAAAGAGAGTCGATGGAATAGAGGAGTAAAGAAGAAATGCTGCCAAGAAAGTTCAGGGTCTGTTAGTTAACAAAAAAGGTGATGTCAACGATTTTTTGGGATTTTGACGAAATTATTTAAATATAATTTAAATAACGCAACAGACAGACAACGAAGCATATTATGCAGCACTCCTGCACAAATTATGACAAAATATTCGAGAGGAAATACATAGGAAACTGACCAGAGACGTGCGTTTGCTGGACGACAATGCAGCCGTGCACACTGCTGGAATTACGCAAGCGGCAATTCGTAACTGCGGTTTTGAACAAATTATTCTCCCTCCTTAAAGTCCAGATATGGCCCCCACTGACTATTATCTGTTTTGAAATTTGAAAAAGGACCTTCGAGGGCGCCATTTCTATGACGACGATAAGGTGAAGACTGCAATTTGGCCACATTTTGAAGACAAACCGAATAAATATTTTTTTAGAGGTATTGAATTGTTGCTGAAACGTTGTAATAAGAGCATTGATGTCAGGAGGGATTATATTGAAAAATAAAATGTATTTGTGAGTCTACGCCTTTTCTTTCATAGTCAGGACGGAAACTTTTGGCGCTGCCCTCGTATCTATGTCCAATAAAATGTAATATGAAATAATATACAGGTGTTTCAGGACTAGTGTAACAAACTTTAACAGCTTATTCCTGAGGTCATTTTTAGCCAAAAATGTCATATGAACATAGGTCCTATTCCTTCTAGTTACCAAAATACAAGAGGTTGAAGTTCTATAAATAACACGAAATTTTCAAATTTTTGTAATCAAGATACTTTCGGAAAACAAGAGTTTTATTGAAAAGTCATTTTATTTATTAATATTAACATGCATACGAGTTCAAGGCGCTCATTTTGAACACTTGCTGTAATTTTTTTAAAATTTGTTATCTTATTTCATATTGTGTTAACCTATTCCATGTTTGGTTATGTTGTTCTGTGTCTATTTAATTGTATGTTTTGTTCTCTAAATCGTATTCGTTAATATTAATCAATAAAATTAATGAAGACAAATAGGGTATGATTTTTCAATAAAACTCTTGTTTTCCGAAAGTATCTTGATTACAAAAATTTGAAAATGACGTGTTATTTATAGAACTATAAAACCTCATCTAAATGATCTAGGATTCATCGTTACTAATGTTGCTGGAGGCTAATTAAGTTCATGAATTTATTTATATATGAAGTATAAATTGATAAATATTTACTATAAAACCATGTATCTATTTTAAATTTAGCAGCAGAGAACTTTGTTAATATAATAAATATTATTTGTTTATTAAAACCTTGCTAGGAAGTTGGTCAATTAAAAATTGAAATTGGACTCCTGGCCTAAAAATATGCGAATACTTTTAATTAGTGTTTGATTGACTTTGTCTTCATTGAAATGCTAAATTAATTGAATGGTTCATTTTATAGATGTCAAGTAGGTGGTTCAGTGGTATCAAATCAGTCTTTGGATTTGAGAATCTGGGTTCAATTACCACAGCCGACAATTTTTGCCACATTAAAAAATTACCCTTGTAACTCCCCCTTCACTAATATCTTTGCGAGCCGTGATTAGACGGCTGGTAACCGCACTTCACGCGAGGAAATATATCACTTACCGTGATCTGCTGCTGCAGAGTGCCATACCCAGTGGTGATATATTTATTTATCCAACACCCACTACTTATAAAGTCATTATTGTTGTCATTTTAGATTAGTAAAGTGGCTTATAAGTCACACGTGAGTTATAAGTCATAAGTCACGCATAAATTATGACTTGTAACTCACTGTTGAGTTTAAATATAACAAAGTTGAAAAAAGGTTGCAGCTGTAGTATTCGAAATGGAAGACGAGAATTGTATTCCCGAAATAATCATTAAGGAAGCGGAAAAAGCGGTTGTTGATATTTTATCAAAAAATTCTACAAGTTCCTATGAAAAACACTTTCATTCATACCTTTGACGTTTCTAGTTGTCATCCAGTCTTCAAACATATGAAATTCTTTTTCATAGGAACTTCTAGACTTTTTTAGTAAAATATCAACAACCATTTTTTCCGCTTTCTTAATGATTATTTCGGGAATAAAATTCTCATCTTCCATTTCAAATACTACAGCTACAACCTTTTTTCAACTTGGTTTATTTAAAAAAATTGAGTAACCTAGACAACAAAACAAGAAAGTATGGCTAACTAGAATATTATTTTAAATGTAGACAATTGTGTCAAAATTTATATTTTAATGTCTTAATTGTAGTTGTTGGATAAAATTTCGTATGCCACTCGTGTGTTATTACAAATAAGTCACTTCAGAAAATTATTCCCCTCGGCCTGACGGCCTCGTGGACTAATATTTTTCTCGCGTGACTTATTTGTAATATAACACACTTGTACCATAAATAACTATTATTTATTTTCAAACAAGACAAGAAGAAAGTGTTTGGCAGATTTATTACTATTTCTTTCTTAATTTATAATATCATCATTACAATGTAAATTAAATTATTTAAATAGTACGTTCTACATTTCCATTTAAAGTATACGCATCCCATATACGTTTTACTAGTCTTGACTACTAAGTAATAATATTCAGAATACATCCGCCATTTAAGGAAAAGGAAAGAAAAGGTTCAATCAGTATTCTATGTGAAAAGATCTGATGATTTTAGTTTGATAGGAGTTTCATTTCTTTAAGAACAGGATCAACATCGTAAAATTTCTCTTTGTGCAATCTAGAAACACATTTTAGGAAATGCACTGCAGCATATTTTAGGAATTTCACTTTCAAAACTTTTATAGCTTATAGATTTATACATTTATATCTACCGGAAATATATTTATCTTGACAAGATTTTATATAAAATTAGTTTTGAATTATTTTTATTTCCACTATTTTCTGATGCAATAATCTTAACTTGAACATCTAAAACTACAAGTCCTAATGCCCTACATAAAGTGATCTACAATGATAAATGCACCCTTAATACTTCATTTTTATTTAAATACATCAAAATATGCTGCCTTCATTCCTTATAGATTCGTTGTTAGAGAAGTGGGCGTAAGTGAAGATTTACGAAACAAGTGTACAGGAGAAAATGGATGTATGTTTGTTGCGTAATGATGGATTTTGGTTGTGAGAAAAGAAAGAGTTCGTGTTAATGTCGTCGAAACGAGTATCGTGTGTCAGGATGAGAATTTTGACGGGTTCGTGCTACCCCATTTAACGGGATATAGCGTGATGTTATGTATGTATGTAAAATATTAATAATTTGTATCATTTTGATTTCAATTATTTATCTCTAAAACAAGATAGAAACGTTTGACAACCGACAAATAAAGTTAGGCACCCTTAATCGACAGCCTTACCAGCCGAAAATATGTGTACAATTATAGTGGAATAATTATTAATGAACAAAGAAAGAATTTGAAATGTTCGAATCCAATATTAATTTTTAATTTGAATACACCGAACACAATTATTTATCAGCGTATAACTGTTGTGGAAATAAGGTATGTAAAAATGTGTGTAACTACATGAGACGGGGTCGTGTGAGGAATAAGTTGGTGTATGGTAAGTGTAAAATTGAGTAGTATGTTGTTAGAATAATGGTTGTGAGTCAGTCAGGGTCATTTGGCAGGGGCGGATCCAGACTTCGAATTAAGGGGGAGGGTCTCGCATGGGGGGGGGGGTTATTCCCCATCTTCTAAATATAAAAAAACATTTGTATTTGCTCATATTATATTCCTGCTTTAAATAATTTTTACAATCACATTAAATCGTCTTTGGAATCGCATTAAATCACATTAAATCATCTTTAGAATATACTTAGATAACAAAATCAATTCGTCGTTTGCTTTTTGCAAATTTAGTGATGATTTTATCGACGTCAATCTGGCAATAGGCTCACATCCGCTGAAACACAGTGCTAACGGAATTGGCTGAACTCAGAATCATGAAGGCGGAATCGACTGTCTGCTGTTAACTAACAATATGTTTTAGATGTAAGAGAATGTGTAGCTTTAAGCAAAATTACTTTTCTATAAACAAGTATAAACGTGGTGAGGAAAAGTAATTATTTTTTCACCTCAAAAATTTCCCCTAAGAACGCCAACACTTTTTAAATAATAAAGTTTCAATATCTAAACGGTTCTTCGATAGAATACAAAAATTATTGAATTAAAAGTTGATTTTCTGAGTGCAAATGTCGGTAGTCACATACTTGACTAGGTCTTAAATAGAATACCTCTCCCATCTGCGGGTCGAAATAATATCCCCACAAAATATTGGTTTTTGGCTATTTATTAGAATAATAAATCAAACAATAGTTCTTAATTATCTTTGAATTTCTAAGTTCTTAGATAATATTTTCTATGTAATTTGTTTAACAAATTGAGTTATCGTAAATAATGACATCATTATTATGTATTAGGGCCAAATAACTATTAGAGTCAACAAATTAAAAAAGTCTATGCTTAGGGGGGGCTCATAACCCCCATGACCCCTCCCCTGGATCCGCCACTGTCGTTTGGCCAAGTTGAGTGTTTACTAGATGTTAAATTAGTGAAAAAGTATAAATAAGTGAGAATAAAGGTGAGTAAATGCGTGTACATCCTAAAAATAAAGGGATGAAACTGTGTGAAGATGATTATTACTCGGCAACAAGCAAAGAGAAATTAACCCCAAGTAACAAAATTATTTATAAATTCCCTAACGATTATAAAATAATAAATTTGAATGCAGGAGATAAATTAGTTAACCCACAATTGGGTAAAATTAATATTGGGGATAATTGAAAATCACCCTTTGTTTATAATATAGCGTGATAATTTTTATTAGGTCAAAAACACCAAAATATATTATCAACGTAACTCTACTATTAGCAGATTCTCTACACCCACAATTGGGTAAAATTCATATAAAATATGATAATTAGGGATAGTTGAAGGTCATCTTTCGTTTATAAGTTTGGGTGATAATTTTTATTAGCTTAAAGACATCAACATATATTTACAAATAACAGTTTTCTTACACCCACAATTGGGTAAAATTTATATTGAGAATGATATTGGAAGGAAGTTTAAGGCCACCCTCCATTTACTTATTCGGGTGATTATTCGTCTCAAATGATAAGTATTAAAATGTTAAATAATGCAATATTTATTTATTTTTCTAACGTACTTAATAGATCTGTGATTGCAGAACTACTACTCTCGCAAAAGATAAAAAATATTTGATGATACTTATGTTTAATCATATTTGAACTGTGATCTGCAAGTGCAGAGTTGTAGCTGCTCTCAAAAATAAATACATAAATAATGCAGATACTTACTATTTCCTCATTCACATGCGCCTCCACCAGATTTGCAGTGTCTTCGGACTAGAATTTCGAATCATACAAATTGAATTGATATTTAATTTAAAATTCTGCGATATATATTAATTAATTAAACGAAACTAAATGCGATAATATTTGATCTAATTAATCAGAACAATTAAATAACAATATTTTCTTACTTTTTCAATTGCAAACTGCAAATATGTATCTTTGTAAACACTGTATATCTGTACAAATTTTTAAATGTAAATATTTTGCTAAGCCAGACAAATTATACATCAATAGGCGAGGCATAATCTTATTTATCATACTTATTTAATGAGAAAACAACTTTTGAAACTGATTTTCAATAATTATTTACAAATATTTACATGTAAACAATGATAAACAAATCTCATCTGGAATGCAGTGCTCTAATTGATAAATGCAGAATTGATTAATTATTTTATGTTTTATTAATGATCACTAAATATTAAAATAATACTTTTTCTACTTCCTTTAGGAAATAGACGTTTTATTTCACTTATTTGAGTTAGGTAATGAACTGCATTATTTAACTAGTGAAATAATGATGTAACATAGCAACAGATATCTTGGTAGACGAATTCTGATGTGTTATTATTTTATTTTTTGAATTTATAACTGTCATTAATATGTCAAAATTTCATAATTTCTAAAACACTCTTTCGTTTTTATTAGAACGGAAGTAGAAAAAATATTGTATAAAACTAGTAAGGAAATAGGTTATTACCTTACTTATGTGTTTACATAACTCGACTACGCCTCGTTCTGCAAATTTCACATGCGTAAGGTAATAACCTTCATTTCCTTACTAGTAAGGAAATAGGTTATTACCTTACTTATGTGTTTACATAACTCGACTACGCCTCGTTCTGCAAATTTCACATGCGTAAGGTAATAACCTTCATTTCCTTACTAGTTTCACAAATAGCTATTGTTTAACTAATTTTCTAGTGAAATAATAATTATTGCACGTTGCACCTATAATCAGCTATTGAAACAAAAATAAAATTATAATGAAGCTACAATTGTTTACACAAAAGCACTGGAATTCTTGCTGCCATTATAGACAAAATCAAATGAAATAATATTGGGCTATGGCCCTCCCAGAATTTTTGGAAGGGGCCTTCAAAACGCTTTTATGAAAACAATTTTTTGAGGTCCTTAACACAATTTAACCAAAATGTATAGATGAATATAAATTATCTATAATTTATTTTTGGGGTCTCCAGTTATATTAGGGGTCCTCAAATGTTGCTGGCTCCCCACTAATTTTATGTTGCGTACGCCACTGATTTTGGCTGTCAGCAATGCTTGTTGTAGTTTCGCGCGATAATCTCAAATTAAATAAAATAAATAAATAAATATATCATCACGCCTTTTACCCATTACTGGGTGTGGCACTCTGCCTAAACAGATCTCGGTAAGTGATATATTTTTTCGCGTGAAGTGCGGTTACCAGCCGTCATATCACGGCCCTCAAAGATATTAGTGGAGAGGGAGCCACAGGGTTAGATTTAAATTGGTGAAAATTGTTTGTCGGCTGTGGGGATCGAATCAGGGTTCTCAAGATCCACAGGCCGACTCGATACCAAATTGTATTTTATTATTTAATTTTTACCCAAATATGTTGGATATGTTAAATGATTTATACACACTTTCTATCTCTTGATGGGATATAGTATCTATATATTTCATTTATTCATATTTGGTTGCGAACTAGACAAAAGAAGAATTATAAACTAGTCAGATCATTTATTTTTTATTCATGTTATTATGTGGGTCACACCAACAGTAAACTTCAAATTTGGACGATTGATGTTAGAGCTCGACCCGCGTAATTTGCTCGCGATTTATTTTTTAC
Organism: Pterostichus niger; assembly: GCA_947425015.1. Classification (NCBI taxonomy): domain Eukaryota; kingdom Metazoa; phylum Arthropoda; class Insecta; order Coleoptera; family Carabidae; genus Pterostichus; species Pterostichus niger. The sequence continues at coordinate 23,287,934 of OX380344.1, read as the reverse complement.
TTTCGTTCTAGGTTCGGCCCACGCCCTAGGTGAAACTCTAAACTCTTGAGTGTTACAAATTATTGCTCGTTGTTTTCTTTCTTTGATGAATGTACTATAAAATTTGTTGTTTCATTGCCTCAGAAATATTCGTAATTTTTACGCCTTTCTTTTTCATAATTAATTACTCACGAGCATAAATTTCTTTGTTATATTTTAAAGAGCAATATAAATGATGTATCTCATTAAAGACAAAAATCTCACATATTTAACTTGACAAAAATACAAGCAGTTTAATTTAAACTAAAACTAATTAACTGAATCTATTTTTATTCTGGATTGAAATTATTGGCAGAAAACTAAACCCGATATATTTGTATTTAAAGTTAAAACTAAATTGGTATTAGTTACAAATCTGTTTTACAAATCTACTTGTGAGAGTTTAATCGTACGATTAAATTTAAATCGTCGCTGTATAAGTATTGATGTTTGTATGTAGCCATGCAAACGATATTGAACAAACTTTTTGTATGCTGTTACTTTGGATATATTTATTTACTCTGTGTCATTGCGTCAGATATTGATAATCAAACCTTCTCAACTACAAGTGGATATAAAACCATTTAAAAAGAAAAATGGTGTTGATTCATATCAAGAAAGGAGACCAAAATCAATTCTTATACGAAACTCCATCAAGCACCCCAGTTGAAGATCTAATAACGTCAGTAACTACTATTTACAATGGACGTTTAAAAATAGAAAGAATCTGCGGCGAAATGGAAGAACTGGCAGAACATGGCACTTTGTATCCTCCTGAAATACTTGGTCTAACTGAAGAACAAGTCGAAGATTTAAAATTAAAAGATAGCTGGGGAGAAAAATGCATTCCTAGTGGCGGATATAATTTTGTAAAAGATCCAATTGGTCGTAGAAATGGTAAACAACCTATGCCACAAATGCAAGAACTATTAAAAAAGACAATTCAAGAAGCTAAAGAAATGATATCAAAGAAATTAGTTGATAACGAAAAAACTTTAACAATGAAAACGGTTCAACAAGCTCTTGATATTTTAAAAGGGGCTACTATGATTGTATATCCAATGAAATTACCACCCCATGACGTCATAAGAATGGAATTTGAAAATATTGAAGATTTAGCTGGGACTCAAGCATCTTTGGATGTTATTGATCCTGCTACTGCTCAAGTTTGGTTTTGTGGAAGAGAACTATTTAGAGATAAACTTATCAAGGACTATACTGGCAAAAATGATAAATGCAAGGTTTGATTACATGATTACAGCAATAACTCTTTATTATTTCCTTTTTTCTATTAGGTAATAATGAAGTTATCAAAAAAAGGACATGGTGCACCAGCCAGAGAACCTGTTATGTCAGAAGCTGCTAGAAAACAGCTGATGATGCATGCTTACAGACAACAAGAAGAATTGAAAAGATTACAAGAGGATGACGATGATACTTATATGAATTCGGAATGGGCTGATAGCACCTCAATGAAAAGATCTTGTCAGGGGATGAAAAATATTTCATGGAGACCAAAATAAAATATTTCTTGTATTAACATGTATTTAATTTTTCTTTTAACTTCAAATAAATAGTAAATTTACAGACATTTTATACACCTTTTAGTTGCTTCACAATTATACATACTTGAATTTTGGTTGCATAAATTCAAGCATTTAAGAGTCCCAGAAAATAACATAACCTATGTTTTGCAACTGTCATTGGTGTAAAATATTTTTACATATTTTGTATTCTGCGCTGTACTTGTTGTACTTTATATAAAAAATGGTTAAAATAGCCTTACAAATAAAAGCAATATTTGAAAATGTTGAAAAACTGAGTACCTCACAAAAAGGTTTTAATTATCTACTAAAAATAAAATGTTTGAATTGTGGCGAAGCATCTGACAAGTGGCATGATGTAAATGATGAAGTTACAGTATCCACTGCTAGATCAGAAACTAATTTTCTTATAAAATGTAAATTTTGTTCTCGAGAAAACAGTATGGATATTATTCCAGGCACCAATGGTAAACAATTACAGTAGAAGTTAGGAAATCATTACTGACATTTGATTTCACAGGTGAATATACATCTGACGACCAAGGAAAATTTAAAACTATTATTATATTTGATTGTCGAGGAATGGAACCAACAGAATTTTCACCAGATGAAGGATGGATAGTCAAAGTAGAAGAAAGTAACAAAGTTTTTAATGATGTGGACCTGTCAGAAAAAGAATGGGTTGAATACGATGAAAAAATACAGCAATCTGTAGGTATTTACGAATTTGAATCCCAGTTTATTAAAGTTAAATAATATAATGTAAAGTTGCAAACGTGTTTTTTATAAGGTTTGTTAAAAATAGTGTACAGTCAATAAAACTTTATTAAAATTATTTAAGCACAAGCGACAATGAACTCTGCATAAATATAATGCTAACACACCTATAAAATATTTACTTAATAATGAAAATTATATACAGTTTCATAGTTATAGTAAATATAACAGTGATTTTGTTCACAATTAGTAAGTTTGTGGAAATGATAATGTGCAATAACGTCAAAAATTTAAACATCTAATTCATTCAAAATCTTCCTACTATATTCTCCATTCTCGCAACAAGATTATTAAGAAGTTTCTAACTTATAACGAATTAAGCAACTCTTAATAGCTCTACTAGCTAAAAAGAGTTCATTTCTGTAACAATTATCTCTACATTTATTACTTGTGTTGTCTAATCCTTACATTTTAAGTTGGAATGTAAAGTTTAAGCAGTCGTACATGCATTTTATAACAGAAAACACAGTAGATTAATTCTGAATGATGAAAAAACAGTCACAATTGAATATTTTAACATAATGAGATCAAACTTGAGAAAGACGAGAGTGGAGATCATCATTTCCACAAATTCACCGGCAGGACTATGTAAACCTTAGAAACATCACTCGAAATACTAATAGAAAAATAACAGACGCTCTTGATGACTGCTGGACAACAGGCGCCATCCACGCTTGATGTTTAAGTACTGGATTATAGCGCGCACGCATATTATCAGTCCTGGAACAGAAACAAAACATAAATTGTAAAAATTATATAATAGAAGACTGTTTCATTATTTTTGCCATAATGAAAACTGGCTGGTCAAAGTCAAATTGTCCTTTACGCTCCCGTATTATCAATTAAATAATAGAAAATATACTAAATCCACTAAGTAATAATAAGTAGCCTATACAACATATTTATTACAGTATAGTTAATAAACTGCATATATTCATCGACAAATATGTAATTTAAATCATTTACAAACCAACTTTCAAACAAGTTTTACCTAATTCTGAATTTTGGATTAGTCAAATTAAGCTAAATTATATTCTCAAAAAAAAAATCAACAAAGTCCAATATAATCAAATTTGGCAGAATTTAGCATCAAATTAAAGCCTCTTGGGCAGAAAATTAGTAGTAATTGTTAAAAATGACATTTAAACGATTAATTGTTTAAAAAATTCGAAGATTCAATTTTTTTCATAAGACTTACATTTTTTAATTGTAGGAATAAGATAAGACTCCCTATTAATTGGATTACTTGGCTTTAAAATCTAGTACAATTTATTTCGAATATTACATCTTTTCTCTGACAATAAAAACGATTGTTTTTTCAAAAAAATATATCGAGTTTAACATTAAATTACAGCTGTCGTGCAGAGAATTCTAGTAAAAGTATAAAAAATGTCTTTTAACTGATCATGAGTTGGTTTTCTTTAAAGTTATATATCGACTTTCAATTAAAAGGTCTATTGCAGAGAAATAGTGCCTACAGTAGATTTTTAATTTTGCTACTAAAATGGCTGTTTTTTTCCACAATATTTTGTAATACATATATAGAGATAAATAGCAAATGTAAAGTTTCTTTGAGCCGCGAGATGTTTAAACAATGGCAAACCCACCAGTTTCGTGAGAGCAACAACAACTGTCAAGTATTTATTGAGCAATATTGTGTTTATAACTCACCGAAGGTCATGATTAGCCACCACAGCCAGCTATTCTCCCGAGAAGCCAAATCTGTCGAATGTTTAACGATAAGTGTCCACTTAGCCAATGACAGCCCGAACCCAGACAGAGCACCATAACGCGAGGCAATAGTATGGCAGAAACACATCAGCAACAAGAATCCAATCCAGTTAAAAATAAACGCAACTAGAAAAGAATCAAACTGAGCTAACGGATCTGATGATTCAAATCATCTACTTGCCGAAAAATGCAGTGAAAAACATGAAATCGGTACCCAAGAGTCCGGTATCGACATCAGTTTCGTTTGCTTCAGCATCTATGGCGAGAAACGCCAAAGGCTGTCCTGGAGGACGACCAGATATTGGCTAAAATTTTCAATAATTATTCTGCTAGAAATATGCATATTTGTATCATACCCTTGCTGGATGTGTGGGCTCTCCTTGTAAAGTCTTTTCTCTTTGTACTTCTTCATAGGTGGGTAGTTTAGTAGCTACTTCATAAGGTGGTGGTGCCATAAAGTCTGGCTTCGGAGGAGGAATGTCCTCATTGTCCGAATTATTTACGGGAAATCCCAGAGACACATGAGTATGGGGCAGATATGAAGCTTGAGCTGCTGGAGGAGGATTGTCCTCCGAATTTGGCTGATTTTGCTACAAAAATTATTTGTTAGTTACCGAAGATGGTCATATGATTAATAACAAAAGAATGACATACAAATGTGGAGATACGATTTTATCAAAATGATTTATTACTAGCTGAAAATGTTAAACAATAGAATATGTGCATAATAATAAATCATTCCAGATGCATTATACATGTATTAGAACATGATAATAATGAAGAAATGTGACAGAAACAACATATCACAAATTCAATAAAACCATTAATTGATTTATATTATGTGATGTGTAGGATTCGAAATGGCATCAAGTAAATAAATTGTACTATGTAAAAATTTGTTAGTTATTGTTATAACAGTTTAAATACCATTTTATAGTTGATTTATCTCAGTATGTGGTAAACTGACAGATTAGAAAACACTGACAAATAATGCAATATGGCTGTCTTCAAGACTACTTCTTCTTATTTACTTAATTTAATTTTATACAGTTATTTTTAAAGCACAAATAAATTTTAATATCAAACAACTCGAAACACTCTTTATTCATTCATTATTATTTCAATTTGTAACAATTATTCTAAATAGTTTTAAATTAATTATTATTTTTAAGTTCTGTCAACAAAGTTCACATTTCTGCCGTGAATTCTTCTCAGCGCTAGTGTAGCAAAAACTGTTGAACTCGTGAGTTTGTTGTGGCTAGTCGAGTTGTGCGCGTCGCCGATTGTGCAGTGCGTGACGCATTCAAATACATAATAAACATACTTTTAAAAAATGTCAGAACATTATTAAACAACCTTAATTTCTGCATCAATTAAAATATCATTAAAAATACTTCTTGTTCATTGTTTAAATCATTAAATCTGCATTTACATATAAAACTTTAAAATATGTTTCAGTGACATTCTGTGTTTAGAACTTGTTGCATTTGTGATTGTTTAGTTGTAAATAGTGCATAATTTCAGCAGCATTGCAACACATCTGTATAATAATTAATCAAGTAAGTTATTTAAATTATTTAATTAGTTGCTAGAATATTAATAGTATTTAACATTTACTTTTAGTATGAAAGGTACAAAATTTTGAAGGTTACCTTAAATTTTATGCATTTATTCAAATTTAAAAAAAAATAATACCGTTTGATTTTAGGTTAAACAGTAAAACATATTGCACATTAATTTGTAATTTAAAATCTGTTTAAACAAATTCTTCAGATAATATTATTCATTAAATGTCATTATCACCCGATTCATAATTCATACTGACTGCGTATGTATGAAACATTTAAAAATAATAAAACAAAGAATATGTTAAAATAACGGTAACTTGTCGTATGCTCGTTACATTCTGTATAAATGTGCTTGCGGCTACCACGAAAGTTTAGCAGAGCGAAAAAAGTTGATGAAAGAGTCTTTTAAAACAGTGTGTTATTGTTTGTTATCACCGGATACTCACCCATCTAATCCACACATGCTTTCCTGTTAGTTATCGTCTCATTGTCTCATAGCACATTCAATCAGATTTAAGTTTGTTGCCAAGCGACTCTGAACCTTATTCTGGTTTCTTTGAATTTTTATCGAGTTTGCTGAGTTACAACACGTTTTTATTTGTTGTAACAAATGCAGATTTGATTGACAGATGGTTCAGAAATTCTTCCATATTGGCGTTTATTTGTTTGAACTGAATAATATTGCAATACGTGATTGCTCTGCTAGTTATAGTATAAAATAAATAATAGTTTACTGTTAATGCCTGAACGTTTTAAAATATGTTCATTGCTCTTATATTTTATTATTATAGTTATATTTTATTTGAATTCTTTAGTTGGTATGTAAATGTTGATTACGACTTGCGTGCTTTATATAAATTAAATCATACATTTATTATAACAAAAGCGTATTAGTTTATACAGCCATGTCTAAATATAAATTTTATTGGAAAAGACATTAAAAATTTGGTCGTGTGGCTGTATTATTCATACTAATTATTAACTGTTGTATAGCATATAAAAACAATATTATTTATTTGTAAATATTTAATATCTAACCATAAATATATATTTATATAGATAACTATATTATGTAAATAGCCAATTGTGATAAGAATTTGTTAGACTACAGATATAGGAAATGCTTTGATGGAAAGTAGATTAATTTTTGTTCATATAAAACTGAACAAAATGTGCAAAACTAACAAACATAAAAACGTATAAAATACACAAATTTTAAGACACAATATTTAGATCAGCATTTAATTTATTTATGGAATAGATGGCTCAGTGGTATCGAGTCGGCCTTTGGATTTAAGAACCTGTGTTCGATTCCCACAATCGACAAACAATTTTCACCACATTAAAACTACCCCTCCACTAACATCTTTGGAGGCCGTGATTTATCGGCTGATAATTGCATTTAACACGAAGAAATATATCACTTATTGAGACCAGTAATGGGTAAAAGGCATGATAATATATTTATTTATTTTACTTAATTTTCCGTCTATACTAAAAATGTTATAAGGATGGTGTTGCTACGTTTATATGGTATATATTTAAAATTAATAATAGCAATTAATGATATATTTTCCTCTCGTACAGCACTTAAGGGTAAACCGGTCCATTATTAGCATATTCTTGTTCAAAATAAATTAATAAATGAATATTCAGCAATTGCTATTTCTTCCCCTCAGAATTGTTATAATATAGTCTTTATGAATTACTGTAGGTCAAAGTTAAAGATGCCCCTTGGTCAAAGTCTCACAGATTTTTTGATATTTGAAACAATTGTACAAGAATCTGACAGATCTATGACAACTAGATATAAACAGAAATTATGTGTTAGGTGATCGTGCAAAATATAAAATAAACTTTAGAAATAAAAAATGATTATTTTTAATACATGAATTAATAGTAAATATAGCTATTATTCAATATTATAAGATTTGTGTTTCAATGCTATTCTCTTATTTTAAATTGTTATTTAAATATTGCACCTGTTCTTCCACCGTAGCAGATCTCGGTAAATGATATATTTCTTCGCGTGAAGTGCGGTTACCAGCCGTCAAATCACGCCCCTCAAAGATGTTAGTGGAGGGGGAGCCACAGGGGTAGATTTAATTTGATGAAAATTGTTTGTCGGTTGTGAGGATCGAACCAGGGTTCTCAACTAATTTATTTAAATTGTATATCTCAATTTTCAATTTTCACCAATTTAAAAAATCTACCCCTGTGGCTCCTCCACCACTAATATCTTTGGAGGCCGTCATTTGACAGCTGGTAACCGCACTTCACTTACCGAGATCTGCGTAGGCAGAGTGCCACACCCAGTGATGGGTAAAAGGCGTGATGATATATTTATTTATTTATCTCGTTTCAAATAAGAATGATGTAATGTATTCTTGAAGTATACCATAGATTTTCAATTTTTAATTAACTATAAAAAATGAGAGCAAATATCTACAAAATTATTTTGTGAATTTAAAAATAGGGTTTTTGTCACAGTGAATAGTGAAAAGGCATCTATATAAATATCTCCTTACTGCATTCTTACGTGATTAAACAGACTGAATTAAAAAAAAAAATATCTACGGCACATTTGTAGAAACAATCGACAGATTGTGCCACTGCCTTTTTGTTCCGGACAATTTAATATTTATATACAATTCAGAGCGTGTAATATTTATTTAGATCATTTTCACTCGTTTGAATTTCAACTAAGCCGTCGAATAAATCGGTTTTCTCCTGTCGACAGATTTACCAACTGCTGATAATTTTTTTGCACTTTGATTTTTGTCTCAAACGAGAAAGTTGCATTGTGCTTTGTAGAGCATTGTTGACGTTTTTTGTTTTTTCTTCAACTATTCTTGCTTCTTGCACAGAAAGCGGGAAAATCAGAACTTTGAAATGCAATTAAACCTAGGATTAATTACTTTCTATAAAAAAAAGACGAACAAAGAGTTTTGTTCTTGGAGTATGTGGGTGGTAGATTTTTTCTAAACTTTGTTAAAGTGTTAAATGTGACAAAATTTGTCAATTAAAAATTATTAGTAGAAAGTGGTTTGAATGACATCATTTTTGGGTCACAGGTCAAATAAAACCTGACAGTTGACACTTAACCTCAATTAGAAAGAATATTTTCTGATTGTATAAAACAGAAATTTTTAAATCAGAAACGTGTTGCTTATGTCATCAAAACTGTAAATAATAAAAACTGATTCTTACTGTATAATAATCTTCTGTTTAGGGCTACAAATTAATGGTTGGTAATTGTCTCATTGCAAGGTGATATATTCAGATATTAATAAATATATAGAGAGTTTCAAAATTATTGCAAAATTATTAAAATAAATATGACTTTCCCTCTACTAACATTTTGGGAGCCGTTCTTTGACGACTGGCAACCGAACTTCACGCGCATAAATATATCATTTACCAAAATCTGCTACGACTAGTGTCATACTCACAAGTAACTCTACCCAACTGTCACTCACCGATTTAAATGAAACTTGGCACACTAATAGAACTCTAAAAAATATTGAACCCCTATTTTTTTTTCTTCCGGAAGTTGTTTTTTAGGAGTACAAACCACCCCTGAAAGGTGGTAAAAGCCATAAATGAAATTAAATAATACCAAAATATTACGCGTTCAACATGAGTTACCTCCGGGTTTTTGAGATCGCCAAAATTTATTTTCGGGGTCATTTTAATCATATGCAGGTTTTAAGGGGTTAATAAGGGGATGGGGAGATGAAATTACGATATTCAACTGAAATAGAGTTTTAGGTTCAAAACTAGTTATTCGGGGGTTTTTGAATCTATTTTCGAGGTTACCCAATGTTGAACACGTAATATTTTGGTATTATTTAATTTCATTTATGGCGATTCTTGCTTTTACCACCATTCAGGAGAGTTCTATTAGTGTGCCAAGTTTCATTTAAATCGGTGAGTGACAGTTGGGTAGTGTTACTTGTCAGTAATACTTAAATTGCGTGATGAAATATGTATTTTTATAAAAAAAATATTAATAAGCTTCTATACATCCTCTGGGAATTAATTTAAAAATCGATCCAACTTAATTGAATAAATTAAAATCCAGCTTTTAATAATTCATATTCATAAATTAATAATCGAATATTCAATGTACATTACCTAAGTGTATACCAGCATTTTAATTATAATAATGATATAAATTGAATTCTAAAAGCATTTAATATATTGGGTAACATAAAAGATAATTTATTTAAACTCTACACGAAGAGTATTTAATTAAATTTTACATAATTTGCTCTTAATTATAAAATGTTGGTGTTCATGGGAACCATCAATCATGCATTGCATTCATTCAATTTATAATCACGATTAATTCAGTCAATCACGTATATATTTTCATTAGTACCGGTTTTACATATTTTTAGACTTGAAGAGCTGTATATTTATACTATTTAACATTTATTCATAAAAGTCCAGCTATATACGGGGTGTCTACTTTTTTTTTCCGAACATAGGAAATTCAATGTTAAAATTTTGATTTAGCGATATCTCTTTAGCTATTAATTTTAGAACAAAAGTATACTGAAGAAAAATATTCAGAATGAAAAACTGCATTCATAGAGTATAAGTTAGTCGTTCAATTGTTTCTTATATCCGAGTTAGAAGAAAAAGAAAATACACGCTTTAAAGCAATTATCAGAGTGCCATGAGAAATAAAACAAATTAGATAACTTAATAATAGGTATTTATTTGTCTAGATTTTGTAGAAAAAAGAAAATAATAGTTGCTATAATAAATTTTATTTTATTTTTTTTCTCTGGCTTCCTGGCTGACCAACTACTAAGGTCATATGCCGCCATTACGCCCTGATCCTGCGTTTTAGATCTTAGAGTCAACAGCAACGCGGGTTTCTCGGGAATAAATTTTATTATTAAATTAAATGCTCGAATAAATAAATAAATAAATTAGAGTAAGCTTCCAATTCTGGTCCAATATGTCAAATAATGTCAGACACAACAAACAAATTATTGTTTTATTTCTCATGACACTCTGATGAATGCTTTAAAGCGTGTAATTTCTTTTGCTTTTAACTCGGACATAAAAAACAATTGAATAACAAACTTATACTCTATGGATGCAGTTTCTCATTCTGAACACTGTTCTTTAGTACAATTTTGTTCTAAAAGTAATAGGTAAAGAGATATCGCTAAATTAAAATTTTAACATTGAATTTTTTATGTTCGGAAAAAAGTAGACACCCGGTAGGTACAGGTGTCTCCGGATGAAACGGCCTAACTTAAAATATTGTGATTTTTTAGATTAGCCAATCAAAACTTCAGAATTAGCTAAAACTGCAAACCGGGCTGTTACTAATTTATAATTAATCTTCATCAAACATTCCTATTCTACCGCTCTGCACGTTATCCCCGTTCCCACAAGTTCATGTATTCCTTCAAAAACTAAATAATAACAGTGGCTGATACTATAACTTTTGTTTTTGGGTGTTTTAAGGGGTAAGGCCACTCTAAAATTTAAAAAAACTGCATTTTTATTTTATTTGCTTAAATTATAGTTTAAACCCTTAGGAATAAGGGACAATTAATTTAAATGCCGCGCGGAAGTATTTCAGAGGAAAAAAGCATATATCTGTTAGTACTAGTATATTATATATATGCATATATATGACTCGAAACTTTAAACGCGTTTTTCTCGAAATCATATTTTCAAAATCGGGCGAAAAGAAATCTGAAATACTAATTGATGGATCGTGCTGAATCTTTTTATTTCTTATTCTAGATATAAAATACTCAAAAACTACGAGGGCTTTTTTTTAAGTGCTTCATTCGTTTTTTTATGGTAGTTTTTATACAGAAATTTAGTCCCGCATAATGAACTTTTTTTTCAAACGTGCGCCATTTTGTTAAAAATCACAATTTTCAAAATCCAGCCCGTAGTTTTTTAGAGTAGACATCAGAGATTAAGAAAACATATCTCTTTTTGATCCAGGTCCATTGCTGTTCCCGGAATGTTTTCGCCCGATTTGCACTACGCGCCGAGAGGAGTCGCCATTTTTTTTAATTTCTGACGACAATTTTAAATATTTTCTTTAAACAATTTTTTTAAATAAAGTTTAAAGAGCACTAAATAAAGATCCAAAAACAGTTCTTAAGCAGCACGTTTAGATTTCGTTAAAAAATCTAGAAAATGACCCTTTTTTCCTTGTCTAGAGTGGCCTTACCCGTTAAGAGCACGGTTTTAACATATTAGAGATAACTAAATAACTAGTCTTAAAACAGGCGAAAACAGAGCTTATGGTAGCAGTAATTGTGTATTCTGCTCGATATACTTTCAAGTTCGTTATATTTACATATGAATTGGTGCAACACAGAAGTTTATTTACAAATGATTGCGTAAGAAGTGTGCATGGCCAACTTATGTAGAACCGATAATGTTCCGAATGTAAAATGTGGCATTCATTCTGTAGTCGCTGTTGGCTTGTTTACTTTCTCTGCTTGCTGCGATCGCGATCACGAGACTTGTGAGACTTGCCGATCTTTACCTCGCTGACATTCTAACTACTTTGCGCAATTTGTTCTTAACGTCAAACGAGAGATTATAATGCCGACATAGGTATAAGTTGAACTTCCTCGATTGGATGCTAAACTGATATATGCCAACAGCAGAGGAACTCAAAACTGCACATTCAAAATAAATTAATATATCATCACGTCTGGGAGTGGTATTCTATCGTAGCAGATCTCAGTAAGTGGTATGAATAAAATGTGGTTACCAGCAGTCAAATCATCTTAGTGGAGAGGGAGTAATTTTAAATATAAATATATCATCACGCCTTTTACCCATTACTGGGTGTGGCACTCTGCCATAAGCAGATATTTTTACGCGTGAAGTGCGGTTACCAGCCGTCGAATCACGGCCCACAAAGATGTTAGTGGAAGAGGAGCCACAGGGTAGATTTTAAATTGGTGAAAATTGTTTGTCGCCTGTGGGAATCGAACCAGGGTTCTGAAGATCCACAGGCCCGACTCGATACCGCTGAACCACTTACCCCATAATTTTAAAGTGGTGAATATTAAAAGTAATATAGTAACAATTGTTTATCGAAGGTATCTAGAAAATTAATTCAAAAGATGTTTATTTTCAACAAATTAATTTAATTTCTTAATTTTTCTAAAATGCAAATAAAAAATAAATATGTCATCATGTCTGATACCCAAAATGAAAAAATATATATTAAATATCGAATGTTCTTGCTGTTATAAGCCCGGTTTTATAAAAAACAAAATAAATTTACTTCCATAGTAATTGTACTTAAATTAACAAATTCAAGTTAATAATATATAACATTACTGTCAAAAGTTCGACTGTCATTTAAATAAACAACTTTAATTTACTTTGTAAATCAATTAATTTGTCGCTTATAAAACCGACCTTAACTAAATTAAATGTATGGCTTTATTTCTTTTACTATTACGTGTATAACTTTGCAATCAATATTTATTTGTGATATTAAATAAGAATCGAATTAGAAAGTTTATTGTGCTTACAAGGAAACAAAAGCAACTTTTTGTTCGAACAATAGGACACATAATTCAATTTTTTTATTAATAACTAAAAATAATCGAAACAACTTTTAAATTTCATAAGTAATAGTTGCACTTCTAACGAAAAAGGAAAATACAACATGGGTTCAACTTTCAGTTCAGTTCATTTCACACAAGGTTTAACATTAAATATAATTAAACAGGTCGTTAAGGAATGAGTTTATCCGTTAATTACACATTTCGAATGTTGGGTCTTTTAGACTTCCGTTTCTTAAAAATTAAATAATACTTATACAATAGCAGACCCGCCTTTTTTGTTCTAAATACTGTATTATTAGAGAGAATGCAAAGTTATGTCACAACAGAATTACTTGACATGAAAGGTATTTTAATTTGCGGAACATACTATTTATACAAAGATTTAATCTCAGAAATTTATGCAATCTTTAACTATTTCAACCACAGTTCACTTAAATTACAAATCTCCCAGGTTATTATAAATATTTTAAATTTAAACAATACATATATTCGCCCGAAAGGGGCATGTGGCAGAAATAAAGATAAATAAATAAATAAATATATCATCACGCTTTTTACCCATTACTGGGTGTGGCACTCTGCCTGAGCAGAGCTCGGTAAGTGATATATTTCTTCGCGTGAAGTGCGGTTACCAGCCGTCAAATCACGGCCTTCAAAGACATTAGTGGAGGAGGAGCCACAGGGGTAGATTTAAATTGGTGAAAATTGTTTGTCGGCTGTGGGGATCGAACCAGGGTTCTCAAGATCCACACCCGTCTCGATACCACTGAGCCACCTACCCTATAAAGATAAAATAAAAATAGATTGATTTTTTTTAACTTATATATCGGACCAACTACTCAGGTCATATGCCGATATGTCCTTTGTATGGCCGCCACGGGTGGGACCCGAACCCACGACCTTATGATCGTCAGTCAGGCCCTCAACCCGCGTGGCCATCACGCGGGACAATAGATTGTTATTATTTTAAATAATAAATAAAATAATAATATATCCAATATGAAACAGAACACAAATTATATTTTTATGCGATAGGTGCAACACTCATTTTAATGGTCTTTTATTTTATTACATTGATAATATAAAATAACTAAATATATCATCACGCCTTTTACCCATTGCTGGTTGTGGTACAGTGCTGCGGCGGTCAGTGACATATTTTGTATGTGGAGTGCGGTTACCATCTGTCAAATCACGGCCACAGAGATAATTGTATATGTATGATGAGATTCAGGAATATTTGGCAAATATATGTTTAGTGAGTGATGAGTGTATATCACATTTGGTGGAATATTGTGTGATGTTATTTATGTAAGTATGTTTTTCTGAAATCGTCAAGAAAATACCTACTTTCCTGACGCATTTTAGTATGGAAAGTAAGTGTTTACCTGAATAAATAAACTAAATAACTAAAAAATGTAATAAGATTTTTATTTATTTTTATCAATAATATTAATACTAAATATACAATTGCTTAAATTACTAAAATTTATATATGACACTGGCGAATTTGAAGCTAAATTTATTGTTGCAATCGATAAATTACTTGGAGATTTAGTAAATAAAATAAGCAAGTAGCACATTTGCTGACAAATTATTTTGCTTTTTCCAATCCATGAAAATTTCATACTCTTTATCATATCGGTCTTTGGACTTGCTCGGTAATAAATTTTCAACAGCCGCAATTGCTTGATTTAAGATTTCAGGAGGAGTACTTGAAAATACCGCCTCATACTCATTTTCATCTATATTTTCCAACATTATAAAGAAATCTTCTCTGTCAACAATATTACTTTTGACACAAATATGTTCAATAGATTTTTCACATAAGATATTGTTTTCAACAACTTTTGTTATCACCTTGGATATGTAGTTTGCTGCCAATATGATTCTTACCAAAAAATTAAATATTTTGAAATATTTATTATTAATTATATTAATAAAATATAAATATGAACGATTTCAGAAAAAATAGTATACATAATACGTCACGAAAGTGTTTTACTTGATTCAGCGAATTAAAATACTCGGCCTGACGGCCTCGTACTTCATACAACCGCTTCGTCAAGTAAAGCATCACTTTCCTGACTTATTATGTAATATACTATTGTATTATTATTATTATTGCATATACATATAGATAATGTAATAAAAAAATCTTACCGTACACTCGGTTTTGTTTTGCGTACATCTAAAAACTTTAGTAATTCATGTATTTTATTTAAACTATATTTTTGTCTTGTACGCAGTCAATTGGAATTTGCATCTGTTTGTTGGTCGCCACAATATTTTATTTACAATGAAAGAATTGAAAAAATTCAACACAAATTCTTACGTTATATGCGTTATAAATTTCCACAAAGAACTTTAAATTTAATATCTCTTGAAAACAGGAGAAAAGTATCCGCCTTGTCATTTTTATTCAAAATTATTAACAATATATTTAATTGTAATAATTTGTTAGATGTTATGCAATTTAGAATTCCCAATTATTGTATGAGAACTAATGAACTTTTCAAAATTGTTGGATGTAAAACAAATTCTGCATCAAATTCTCCACTTAATCGAATAACTTCTATGTATAATACTTTGTGTAATTCTAATTGCACCATACATATATTTTCTGATTCCATAAATGTATTTACAAACAACGTGAAAACCTATTTTTACAATGTTTCAATTTTGTTTGATTAATCTTATTTTTTATTATGTATTCTATATTTTAAGTTAATCTGTTTTTGTATCTTTGTGCTGCTCTGTTATTGGGACTTTGTCCTGTTGGGCAGCTGAATTTTCAAATAAATAAATAAATTTACTAAATTATTTACATACAGACAATTAAAGTTTCAAAATTGTTATCTCTTGCACATATAGTCTATTCAAAATAGGCTCCTCGACTATAGCCACAAACTAGTAAATTTGTCATTGAGACTAGGTCCAAAAACATCGTACTAAAGACAATTATGGGGTAGGTGGCTCAGTGATATTGAGTCGGCCTGTGGATCTGGAGAACCCTGATTCGATCCCCACACCAGAGAAACAATTTTCACCAATTTAAATCTACCCCTGTGGCTATGAAATGAGAAATTGTTTTGCTTATATAAATATTAAGGAATAACACCATGTATTTGACGGTTGGTAACTGCAGTTCATAAGCATAAATATATTACTTACTGAGATCTACAACGAGTGCCAATGCCAGAATGGGTGAAGGCATGTTTATTTTTTGTGAATTTTTGGTTGAACCGGTTCAAAAATCGAAATTTATGCACCGGTGCACGAGAAATACACTCATTCCAACCGCATTTCAATATCTCTTTTAGTTTTTGAGATATATCGATTTTTGACTCTTTTTTTTTTAACTCAACTATCTCGAAAACTAAAAGAGATATTGAAATGCGTTTGAACGACTGTATTTCTCGTGCGCTACTTAACTTATATCGAAATTTTACCATTTTTGAAAATTTTTCAAATTTTTTTCAAAATTTTCTTATAAGAATTTCATTATCTCCAACTTTTGGAAATTGTTGAATGAAAATTTGAAAAAAAGTTTGAATATTTTCAAAAATGGTAAAATTTCAGTATCTCTTAGTTTTCGAGATATGGGCTTTCAAAGTTGTTTTAAAAAGAGTCAAAAATCGATATACCTCAAAAACTAAAAGAGATATTGAAATGCGGTTTGAACGAGTGTATTTCTTGTACTCTGAATTATATAGAAACATAATTTTAAAAATTTCGATTTTTGAACCGATTCCACCAAAAATTCACAAAAAAATATATCACGCTTTTGAAGCATTACTGGCAGTGGCAGACGAGCCTTAAAGAAAAGTATAAAGAAGCAATCGTCATCAACAGAATGATATTCCCAGCAGTTCTTCACAAAACCCTGACATTTTTATATACAGTACAGTACAGTACAGTTCAGAGCAGCTTTCATGCATTCTTACTCAATTGTGAATTGTACTTTACGCATGTAGTGTGTGCGTGTGAACGAGGCATAACAATACGATGGAAATTCATTGAAATTTCAACGGTTCATGCACCTTAACAAATGATAACGACAACTAGTTTTATCATTAATTTGTGTCTGCAGCCCACGTGTTATTTCGGTAATTTCATGTTATTCTCATGTTTTTAGGTCAGCGATAATCATTGGTTACAGTCAAATCGATTGTTCTGAAGCCTTAATATTTTCCAAGTCGTGATAATTTCATAGCAGCCTCTTGTTACTTCACAAGAAATCACCATTAACGTAACTATTTTTCGATATTATATCGTGAACGAGAAAGCATTTTGGAATTTACGATTATCTTTTATTTATTTGACCACAATCTTAGAAAATTATGTTTTTTGTTATTTTCAAGTAACGGAATATTCGGCTATCTTTATTTTCAAGCTGTAATAATAATCTTTAAAATATTCATTGAATATTTATGGGGTAGGTGGCTCAGTGGTATCGAGTCGGCCTGTGGATCTTGAGAACCCTGGTTCGATCCCCACAGCCGACCAACAATTTTCACCAATTTAAATCTACCCCTGTGGCTCCCTCACCACTAATATCTTTGAGGGCCGTGATTTGACAGCTGGTAACCGCACTTCACGCGAAAAAATATATCACTTACCGAGATCTGCTTAGGCAGAGTGCCACACCCAGTAATGGGTAAATGGCGTGATGATATATTTATTTATTTTATTTTTATTGAATATTTGTTCATCAGATTCATCCTACTATTAATCGGTATTGGTGAAGCACGTATTCACCTCCAATTACTTTTACCATAAAAATGCATTCTGTGCTAAATCCGGCCTAATGCCTATGGCACACTGGTCGAAGAGCGTCGATGAGCATCGATAAGCTCTTCGATGAAACAACAGAACGCACCCGTCATTGGCGAAAAATAAAAGCTTCTAAAGTTGAGAAAGAAAAACTAAATTTCAAAAATATGGTAACGTGAAATGAGACACACAAGATACGAGTGAAATATGTTCGTTTCATCGATGAGCTCTTCGATGGAAATAAAGGAGCCTCTATTTTTCGTCTATGACGGGTGCGTTCTGTTGTTTCATCAAAGAGCTCATCGATGCTCATCGACGCTCTTCGACCAGTGTGCCATAGGCATTAGGCCTGATTTAGTACAGAATGCATTTCTTCATCTACATTTATAATTTCTTTTATACCGCTCATTCATCCTTCTACTTCCATCCATTTATTTTTAATGTACTCCACGCAATTTCTCATCCTCAGTTTCTCCAACATATAAATAATTATTATCACTATTTTTACATAAATTTTTATTTTCTTATAAACAAAATATAAAATGCATAAATTTGTTCAAGGTATAAAAAACGTTATTAATTACAGAAAAAATGGAGTTAGATTAAAATTTCAACTTTTGATTACAAGAAATTCGCATTCAATTTCTCCTTGAATTTCGTACTAATTTTGTCCTTATTTGAAGTTTGGCATTTATAAATATTTGTCAAATGGACAACAGTGGAACCGCGTTGGCCTATACAGGGTGTTTCACAACTTAGAGCAAAAAATTAAAGGGTATATTCTGTACGACGTGCTGATCATGAAACAAAAAGATTTTTTTTTTGTAAATTGCAAAACTATTTTCCATGTTTCCCACAAAATTTTTCGTTACCACTGCCACTGGGTGGATGATTATGTTAAAGTTATTAATTAAATAAAATTCTATTATAAATAACTGCTAATAATTGAATTGTGTAATTATTCTTTCGTAGTTGATACTTACTTCATTGTTTGTGTTTAATAGGAAAGCGAATCCAGTGCAGTGTTACAAAAAATGTTTTAGGTTAACAACCCTTAATTTTTCAAATTTAAAAAAATTCTTTTTGTTTCATGATCAGCACGTCGTACAGAATATACCCTTTAATTTTTTGCTCTAAGTTGTGAAACACCCTGTATATTAGAGAACTCTGGTTCGATTCCCACTGTCGATGAACAATTTTTCCCACCCTTGTGGCTCTCCCACTACTCACATCTTTAGAAGCTGTAATATAACGGCTGGTAACCACACATCACGCGCAAAATGTATCACTTACTAGGATCTGATAAGGCATTGTTCCACACCCAGTAATGGGTAAAAGGCATGATGATTTATGCAAATTTTGTAAATTATATAAATAACAACCTTGAAAATTTCAAGTTTAGCAGAATCGAATTAAAATTCATATGAATCTCAATATCGCCTAATATACCATTAATCAATTTGACAGCTTGCAACCTTCGACCCAATTTCCAGATATAGTTTGTTCAAAAATAATTAAAACAAAATTTTCACAATAGAAAGGACAGGCATATATGGAACATAAAAATTAATACAATTTCTTAATATCTTGCCAAGGATAAACAAAATAATTATTGCGTTTGATAAGTTAGAATTTCCACAATTCCATACCAAACACGGGCAATTATATCATGGCCATCTGAGCATTTAAATTAGTCATTCTTAGATGACTAATTAAAATGGAGAAATATATTCACAAAAGAAAAACTCATGGAGATAAGATTACTGTAGTTTTATAATTATATAAATAAGGTGGAATTCAAACACGTCTTTCACATTCGTCCCATGCTGATTCAGCCCAAAATTCTGTTATAGTATTTTCATTTTAAACCCGAGGGATCGGCATAAAACGATTAAACGTCCCTGTTCCATATAACTACAATGAAATCTATTAGTGCGGCTACCACAAATCGCTTAACGATGGTCACAACAGGTATTTTTTTAAGGGTCGTATTCAGCCTAAAATTATTCTTGTTTTTTTCCTATGATTGACCATTTAAAAATTACTAATTCGGATTAAATTATCCAATTAGCAGTTATGTTACTCAATAAGAAGATTAAATATCCTGTACTGTATCAGACTGAGTAATGTAGGTAAATGTTTAGATTATGTTTGTATATAATATTTATAATGTACAATCCTGTGCGAACCTTGTGACACCAGTTATAACGTGTCATATTTTGAGTTCCTTTGTAAACGTAATTGTGGTGCATTTAATCGTTTTGTGCCGATCCCTCCAGTTTAAAATGAAAATAGTATACCTGTGTCATACATTACTAGGCTACCACATGGACACTGTTCATTTGTTATCACAAACAAATGTGTCAAACTTTAGTCTGGTTGGCAAAAATCATGATTTAATTAATTTTTTAATTTTCTTCTAATTATTTTCGATTATTATTGCACATTACAAGTTTTGGCACGAATTTCTAAAACTATATACTCGACTATACGTGTTACCAACTTGGGTGGCAAAATTGAGAAGTAAGTTAGGGGTTGAAAATGCAGGACAATTGGTATTTTTATTTAAATATTATAACTGTAAAACAACTAACGAATAATGAAAACATAAGTTAGGTGTTGAAAAGGCAGGAAATTAGTATTTTTTGTTCAAATATTATAACTGTAAAACAACTAACGAATAGTAGAAACATAAATAAAAATGATATTGTCCCGCGTGATGGCCGCGCGGGTTGAGGGCGGCCGACTGACGACCATAAGGTCGTGGGTTCGGGTTCCGCCCGTGGCGGCCATACAAAGGACATGTCCGGCATATGACCTAAGTAGTTGGTCCGATATATAAATTTAAAAAAAAGAATGATATTTTTTCATAAGAATATATGATTTAGTTTATTTATATTTTTTTATGAATCCGTTGAATGGATATCTTGTTTTGTTTAATATTAATTCATTTAATAAATAAATATTAAAAATTATTTTGTGTTTACAAAAAACCTTAAAAATGCTTTTTAAACAACTGAATTTTTATTAAGACATTTGTTTTGTTCTGTACCGGAAATATAATTAAATTAACACAAAATACAAAAAAAATCAAAAATGATTTAAATCAATGATTTAAACAAATTCATACTGTTATTGTTAGTATAGTAGCAAAGTGTACCTTTGTAAAATAAAATAAATAAATATATTATCACGCCTTTTACCTATTACTGGGTGTGGCACTCTGCCAGACCAGATCTCGGTAAGTGATATATTTTGTCGCGTGAAGTGCGGTTACCAGCAGTCAAATTACGGCCCCCAAAGATGTTAGTAGAGGAGAGCCACAGAGGTAGATTTAAATTGGTGAAAATTGTATGTCGGCTGTGGGGATCGAACCAGCTGAGCCACCTACCTTTGTTATCGTTCCAATTTTCGCCTTTATAAGGGCATTCTTATTTAAATATCCTAATAGGCAACCTAAGATCAGACCCAGGCAACAGAATTCTAAGATGGGATCGTGGATCGAATTAGCACTCATTGAAATTTGGGTCGTGGACGAACGTGACGTAATCGCACGTTGCAATTTAAAGTATCAAATCTAAAATAAAGGTGTTCTTAATTGACCCAGAGAATTTAGTATATAATCAAGCTATTAATAATTTCTGTCATTGTTTATAAACAATTTGCCAAAGACAATAGAACGGAGTATAATTCTAGTGCTTGATGCTATATTAATTCTTGCTAGCCTGCTTAGGAATGGTAGTAAAATTTTTATTTCTAATTAAATTGTTCGTAAATTATTATGATTACTATTGATATTAACTTCAAAATGAAGGCGGTATGTTAGATTAGACGGTTCTTTATTATAGTTGAAAACTTGTAACTATTCCCATACGTGTGCTGTTCCTATTAGAACAATTACGCTTGCAACTAATTTAAATTTATTGTGAAGTGGCGAGGATATTATAAATTGTATTTATTTTTAAGTTATATGTTTAAAATATTGTAATAAATTTGGAAAATAAATAAAATAAATAAATATATCATCACGCCTTTTACCCATTACCCGTGGCAGTTTTCGGTAAGTGATATATTTTTTTGCGTGAAGTGCGATTACCAGTCGTCAAATCACGGCCGCCAAAGATATTAGTGGAGGAGGAGCCACAGGGGTAGATTTAATTTGGTGAAAATTGTTTGTCGGTTGTGGGGAACGAACCAGGGTTCTCAAGATCCACAGGCCGACTCGATACCACTGAGCCACCTACCCCATAAAATAAATAATTAGTAATACATATTTAATATTGTAAAATACCTTAAAAAAGAAAATGATTCCAAAATTTTATTTTAAAATAAATAAAAAATGCTGCTACCAACCGTCGAATAACGGCCTCCAAAGCTGTTAGAGTAGGAGAAGCCACCTGGGTAATTTATTGTAGTAAAAATTGTTTTTGGCCGTGGGAGCTAACCTGGGTTCTAAAATTCACAGTTCGACTCGATACCCATACAAAAATGAAATGAATTTAATTTTCGAGAACTGTTATTTATAATTAATAATTATTATAATTTATAATGGGATAGGTGGCTCAGTGTGCTCTGTGTGTCCCCCTCCACTAATATCTTTGGGGGCCGTGATTTGACGGCTGGTAACACGCGAAGAAATATATCACTAACCGTGATCTGCTTCGGCATAGTGCCACATCCAGTAATGGGTAAAAGGCGTGATGATATATTTATTTATTTATATAATTAAGTAAATTGTTATTCTATTTGAACTCGATAATTTTGTAACTAGAATTAAAGTGCAAAATATCAAATTAATATATTTTAAATAAATTTACACAACTAAATTGTTCAACATGTAACAATCATATTTTACGAGAAATATTTTAGAATTTATTCCAAACAAAAGAAATAAATTATCAAAGATATGCTAATTATATTCAACATTATGTTCCTAGAAAGTATCAGAATACATGAAAGCAAATACAAAAATAGCAAAATATCTTGTTATTTATAAACACGGCATCTCTTATCCCAAAGCAGAAAAATATTCTAAAAATACCGGATGATGAATCACTCCTCCAGATTCTCATTCAAGGGCTGTGTCAGTGTATCATCTCTCTGACTCACACAGGGTTGCACTAAGGGGCGGGGAAACGGAAAATGTTATAGACAGAGGCTTGCTGCTTGAGCCTGCCCTTATTTGGCGGTCACGTGGGCCACACATGTTTCGTTAGTAAGTTGTAAGGGTGCGGTTCATAAGGATTTTCGATGTTTTTGGGTTTCAGGTCCTGGAGAATTAATGTGACAATTTGTTATGTTTTAAGCTTCATTTGTTTTGAAGCTTAGTAAAGCAGTGATCGCATTATTTGTTTGATTTAATTAGGGACTCCTTACTTGTTTTTAACAGGGAACATATAGACCTTCATTGAAATTAGGGTAACGTAACGACCAACAATATTTATTTGTGTATTAAGAGCGTAAAGTGATTCTTTGTTAGTCGAGCACGGTAATTGCAGCGCGAACCGAAAGCGAGAGCTGCAATAGTGTAAGAGGAACAAATACACTTTACGCTCGTGATACACACATAATATTTTCTACGATAGCATTTTAAAAATAGTTAAAAACGTGTACGTACTGAAAATAAATTCGTTCTGTCAACTGTCAATATGACAAGTTTCTGTTTCGTTTGTATCCCCGGTAACTATTGAAATAAGCGCGCATTTAATATCTTTTTCGCGCGTTGCCATTGAAAACACGCGCATTTAACAAAGTATTTTTTCAATTATTCTATAAAAAAGTCAACTTTACGATGACAAATGAGAGCGTAATTGTCAACTTTTCATAGCAATCGTAGAAACAAATTATTTAAAAACGTATACTTATTGAAAATAAATTCATTCTGTTAATTGTCAATATGACAAGTTTCTGTTTTGTTTGTATCCTTGGTATCTATTGAAATAAGCGCATTTAATATCTTTTTCGCGCGTTGCCTGTGGAGACACGCAAAAAAGATATTTTTCGATTGTTCCACAGAAAACGTTAACTTTACGATGACAAATGAGAGCGTAATTGTTAACTTGTCATAGCAATCGTAGAAAAAATAAGTTATTGGTTTCTTGTGATATATTGAAAATTTATATCTATAACTGAAACCTAATAAGTTAACGTATGACGGATCTCAAACATATTCCAGGAACAAGAGACACCACGCTTCGATTGCTGCTATCAGTTTTTTGTCTCAATTTTTTTTGCTACGAAATTATTATTGGAAAATATTCAATGGAACCGTACCGTCCTAAAGAATTTTTTTGTTGCACTTTAGAATGTCACTAATCATATTTTTGAAGTCAGCATGATTTGAACGCACAGACTCTAGTTTTAGATACAAGTTTTATCTCGGTTTTATTTCCTAAGTAACAAAATATTTAATCAAAACAATAGGTACCAATTTAATTATTTCAGAACTAAAAAATACGATAATTCAAATTTTGCATAAAATATCAAGTTGCCCTTTATATTAAAATCAGTGCTGCAATTGTTTATTTATGTGACATGATCTCAGAAATGGATCAGCAATACATATTTTGTCGCTGAACAAGCGAAAGTTCGCGAGTTCAAAAGTTCAAAAATCCATCTGCGTCCTAGTTTTCAAATGTTTTAGATTGCGCTAGAACCTGTAGGTTTTCTCTACTCCAATTGTAATATAAAACATATCTATTAAATAAATAAAATTCGATATATGTATAAAACGTAATAAGTACAATTTATTACTTTCTGTTTGTACTTAATAGTTGATCGATAAATAAACATTAAATATCAAGAATCTTCTTGTGCATCAATACAGATTGAATATATACCGGGTGTCTACTTTTTTTGTTATATAGGAAATTCAATGGTAAAATTTTCATTACGCCATAAATTTTTCCCTATTAATTTTAGAGCAAAAGTTTAAATACAAAAGTTGTTCAGAATTAAAAACGAGCCTTTATTTATTGATATACGAAGATCTTGTCAGGAGATACAGGTAAATTAAAATTTCCATCTTTAAGCCGTTTACAGAGTGCCATGAAAAATAAAACAAATAATAGTAAAAAAATTCCACCAAAATACCATCTTACACACTGAACTTTTTCATTTGTAGTAAATCTTTCCATTATTTTAATCTGAATGAAACCAAAGTAACAAATAAAAGAACACAAACTGTCAAACTCAAAGAATACTAGACAATACAATTATTTGTTTTATTTTTCATGGCACACTGTAAATAGCTTAAAGATGGAAATTTTAATTTACCTGTATCTCGTTTGGCAAGATCGTCGAATATCAATAAATAAGGGCTCGTTGGACGCAGTTTTTAATTCTGAACAACTTTTGTATTTAAACTTTTGCTCTAAAATTAATAGGGAAAAATTTATGGCGTGAAAATTTTACCATTAAATTTCCTATATAACAAAAAAAGTAGACACCCGGTATATGCAATATGTATTTCAATTTCATAACATAAATCAAATATACATACTTTTGTCTTTATTATCCGCATATAAAATCCTATAAATAATTTACGAGTGTTGTGCAGTGTATTTTGACAGCTTAATGCTCAAGTAAAGGCCTGTTCACCTGCAATGCATTGTGGGAGTATATATTCCGGAACAATAGAGCATCACAAGAGTGAGGGAGATAGCGAGAAATAAAAGTGCGAATGCAAGAACAATGTTGCACCAGTAACATATGTTGCGTGCATGAAATTACTATTTAAGAATCATTATATGTATTCGTTGCAGAGTCGGACTTAGGAGATTTATGTATCGGTTCGATGAAGCCAGAAATTGATATTGGAATGTGGATAATTTCATGAAAGAATTTTTTACAGTTTGTTCTAGATATAAAAGTAATTATTTTTTCTTGAACCAATCATAATTAGAACCTGATCACCAATAAAAAGACGGACAACTGAAAATTTGTTTATTTGATTTAACTATTTTTCTGCGATTGCTATGAAAAGTTGACAATTACGCTCTCATTTGTCATCGTAAAGTTGACGCTTTCTGTGGAACAATTGAAAAATATCTTTTTTGCGCGTCTCCAATGGCAACGCGCGAAAAAGACGTTAAATGTGCTTGTTTCCAATGGCA
Organism: Pterostichus niger; assembly: GCA_947425015.1. NCBI lineage: Eukaryota > Metazoa > Arthropoda > Insecta > Coleoptera > Carabidae > Pterostichus > Pterostichus niger. The sequence continues at coordinate 23,261,826 of OX380344.1, read as the reverse complement.
ACGCGCGAAAAACATTATTTCAATAGTTACCAGGGATACAAACAAAACAGAAACTTGTCATATTGACAGTTACCCAAAATAAATTTATTTTCAGAACGTATACGTTTTTCAATAATTTTAAGATGCAATCGTAGAAAAAAATATGTGTGCATCACGAGCGTAAAGTGTCTTTTCAATTACCGTGTAACAAAGAATCACTTTACGCTCTTAATAAACAAATAACTATTGTATATGTAGGGAAGACATTTTTTCTTGACAGTGCCGTTTCATTTCTCGAACCGAAAACGAGGGTGTTTCAAAATGATTGCACAAAAATTCAACTTTTATTTACTTGGGAAGTAAATTAATTTGTCGTTTATAAAATCGGCCAATTAGAGTGCCAGTTGACAAGAAAACCAAAGTGCTAAGAAAACAAAACAAATAGCACAATTTCGTTCCACATTTCTTGTTCTTGTGACAAAGGTTCAAGTGAAAGTACCCGTTGAACATGTGCAATTTAAAGTACTACCAGCATAACAACTCGAGTGCTAAATGTTGACTTTGAAGTTCCAGTCACGCAAAATGTACAAATATATACAAATTAGCGAACTCTCTGTTCAGTTATTAAGTCACCAGGACTGAGAATTTTATTTTAAACGACCTAATTATTGGTTTAATTATTTAATAATTAATTAGTGTAACAGGATAATCATCTGTTACGGCAGAAGCTAATTGATGTTTCAAGTTTCTTGTTCGTTTCTACTGTTTTTGTTTTATAAATAATAAGTAAAACATTATAATTATCGATATTCAAACCATAATAAATCAGTTTTTTAACCTCGCCAATTTCAATTAGGACATAATTAATGTTTATTTTTATTAATGTAACATATGGATTAATTTTTTTCAAATTTGTAAAAAAAATATAGTTGATCCATTTGAAATTTCAGAGTTGATATTAATTACTAGTGAACCGGAAATGATATCACTAGCTTACATGTTGCTGTATAAATCATGTTATATGAAAGAAATTGCTAAGTTGATATATTACTCGTAGCAAGTTTAAAATATAACACCCTGTAGATTTGCGGTGTAAACATGGTTATTGTATCTTAGTATTATTTTTACGCAACTATCAAACAAAGTCGACAAATACGCGCACAATTCCGTCCGAAAAATAGTTATTTACGTATCAAGTGCAGAAAGAACTCGCGGTCTTGCAGCATTCGCTTCGCTCATGCAGCAACGGACCACTCATTCAAAAAAAATCCTTTCTGCACGAGTTGCGTACACTATTTTTTCTACAACCATAAACCAAATTTTGATAAAAATAATAAAACCAATTTCAGTAATTTGAACATCTCTGAATTTTTTTATTAATTTAGAAACTTTTAGAAAGATACCTGGTTTAATGTATCCATGACAACTGACAATGACAAACAAACTCAAGAAAGTATACTGTATACAGTTTATTTATATTAAATTACTTTTCTGCGCTAGTGCGGAAATAATTCGCATTTTTTGCACTAGTGCAAAAATCTGCTACATTCATAATAAAAATAAGTTGAAAAACGCCTACTTTTTTTAATGGTTGTAGAAAAAATATTTTTTTTGTTTGCTGTTCGACAATAGTTATTTACGTGGCCAGCATAGTAAATAAATTTTTACTGGCGAGCTGGAAAGTCACTTCCTTTCTAATCTTTCTGACTCATTTTCAGTTCTTACTATAGAGTGTCTTAACTGCAATTTACTTCCAAAACAAGCGTAAACCGTTGCTTCTTTCATTTCTTTATAGATTCATTGTTAGAGGAGTGTGCGTAAGTGAAAGATTTATGAAATAGTTGTTCGAGAGCGAATGAATGAATGTGATTAAAGGTTTGTTGCGTGATGATGGATATCAGGTGTGAGGAATGAATGAGCTTGTATGGAGGGAGAGTTAGTGTGGTTGAAGCGTGTATCGTGTGTTCGAATGAGATTGTTGACGTGGAATAGTGGATATTCTGTGAAAGCTTCAGGGGTTCGTGCTACCCCATTTAATGCGATATAGCGTTATGTTATATATGTTCTATGAGCCTGTAAAATTTTACAGGGCTATGCGCTGTAATTATTCATTTACTTAGTTACTATAAATACCTATAAAGTGTTATTTACATAGAAGGTGAAAATAAATAACTTTTATCCAGAATCAACTCATAATATGCATTTATTTGTGCTCATTGCAGCTATATATCGGGACCAATTATACACTAGTGGAATAAAGTAATTTTATTCCACTGTTAAAAGAATGAAGGAATAATGCACAGAAATTAGTCAAATTTATTGAATTACTTATTAATATTAACATTTACATTTTATTAACACTTAAATCATTGTTCGTGTTATCTAATTTAATGTTCTCTTTCCAAAACGGCTGGTTTTTTCAGTTTGTACCCCTTACATTCACTCTTCAAATAAGCTGTCAGCTTGCTATATTTTGAAATAACTATATTTTCTTTAACCTTTATAGTAGCCTTCAACATGGTATACTTAGACCACGTTGATGAAACCGCATACTTTTTCTTGATTTTATAGAAATATGAAAGCATGACTTCTTCATTTCCTTAGACTTCGCTGGCAATACACGCCGAGTTGCTTCAAAAACTTCTGTAGGAATAGAGTCAATTTCTTCCATTTTCCATCAAATTCATAATGTTTTTCAATGTAACCAACGATAAACAAACATCCTGTCATAGCAACAAATGCCACAGTAATGCATTTTTGTTGACAGCTCGTATCTAGAATTTGATAAATTAAAAAATGACATTTTCTAAAATGAATTAATTTTGAATCAAAGTTTTGATTGTGAATAAAACGTTATATTGTATTCGTGTTTTAGTTGCGCATTATCCACTCAAGATAATTAAATGCTCAAACTTCGTTCTCGCATTTAAACAATCTTTCGTGGATAAAAGTCACCTAAAACACTTATACAATAAATAACTATTATAAATCTAAATAAATAAATAGAGATTATATTTAAATAGATTCTTTTACAATCTTGAGCGTTCTTTTGCTAGAAGCATCCTCTTCACTTCTTAGAACGCAAGTCTTTGTGTATTCTGCAGAAGGTAGAAGGGCAAATGTCCCTTTACCCTCCAGTGGCGGAGAAGGGCACGGAAACCCATCTTTGATGTAGCATCCGTTCACAATTCGAAGAAGCTCTTCTCTTCTTTCTTGTCCATTCTTCTTGCTGCAGTTACTTAAATCCCTAGAGCAGCGGCAGTGTTAGTGACTTCATTGTCTCGCTTCTCTCGAGAGACGTCTTTTGTTTTTATTTTGTTGTATGAAAGAAGCTTTTGTTTTTGCAGGAGCAAGAGTCTGCTACGAGATTTGTATTTAATTGGCTTGGTTATATAACGATTTAAATCGTTTTGTGATGGGATGTTAATTGTTGTGTACCGGGAAGATTTAAAACAAGTGGAAACTAAATCATTTTTATGGTGGTTTATTTCTTACTTCCTGGCGCATGTCTACAAGGAAACATATGCTACACTGTCTGCTACAGTTTAAAGATTATTTAATGCTTTAGATTTTCTTTACTGATGAACACATAATCCTATAATCTTTTCTGAGCATGATTTTAAAATATACTCGATTAGTGTTGCCGCGAGGCTAGACAAGATTAAATTCGTCTTGCTTTTAATGAACATGTTCTTTTCAGGATCATATTATTGTAACAATTACAATAGAGCGTTTATATTAATTAAATAAATAAATAACCTAATACATAATTAACATTAGAATTAAATAAATTCAAAATTAACTTATTAGCTACTTATAAATATTATTTTAAGTGACATCATATGTATTAATTTTCAAATGAAATTATACATCTTCTAATCATTTGTATTTTTTTTTACTTTTAAAATTAGGTATTGACCAAGCTTCAATTTTTATATTTTTCATTGGATTAGAATTGATTAAACGATGGTATAATTTAAAATACTATTGTTTCTTCATATGACATCATATTCTAATTTTAGAACTTCAAAAATTATATCTCATGTGTAATATACAAATTTTTGCAACGGAATTATTATAATTTCGTCTTATTATTTATTTATTTATGCTATTGTGTAGAACTGGAACTTAATCCCAATTATAATACAGGGTTCGGACTCACCGAGCCGCAGTGTAATAGCTCGTATATTTTTAGCTGGGATTCAAACACGGGATGTTTGGATTCAAATGCCGTAACGCTAACAATACCACCGTACTGCCGGACATTGAATATTCAAAAAGGGGATTAAACAAAAGTAGTTAACAGTCTATTGCGTTAATCGAGAGTTTCGGCTAGAGCTGGTTCTGGTTCTCGACATTTCCAGATTAACCCGAATCTTGTAGCAACCTACTTGATGCAATTAAAATTGTTTAAAAAAGTGGGTCTAAATAAGTTGAGATGATTTGGTACAATATATCAATACGCCTTTTTCCCCATTACTGGGTGTGGCACTCACCCAAAGCAGATCTCGATAAGTGATATATTTATGCGCGTGAAGTGCGGGTACCATTCGTCAAATCACTGTCCCCAAAGATGTTAGTGGAGGGGAAGCCACAGGGGTAGATTTAATTTGGTAGAAATTGTTTGGCGGCTGTGGGAATCGAACCAGGGTTCTCAAGATCAACTAGCCACCTAAAAAAAAAATAGTTCGGGAAATATAGGATGAGAGATTACATAGACCAGCGGTTCCCAACCGGTGGGTCGCGACCCGTAAGGGGGTCGCCTTAGCTTTTTTGGGGGGTCGCCTTGGCTTTTTTGAGAGGAAAAAATATAATCACTAAGTCCTAAAATATATTTTGTCAAACCTTTTATTTTTTGTTTTATTGATCAAATATGCGAAAGGGGGGTCGCGAACATTTTAAAAAAACTAAAAAGGGTCACGATTAAAAAAAGGTTGGGAACCACTGGCATAGACGAACTAGGAATAAATGGATGGATATGAATAAAGGTTTGTTGGGTGAATGAAAGGAATTATAAATGTGGATGAAGCGAAAGTAATAAATATAAATTTTAACTTGTTTACGTATGAAGTAGCTACGAAAATAATTAAATTGAAAGCCTATATTGCTTATTCAAGTAACAAGAAACTAAATTGAAAATTTAATTTCCTAAAGCCGCTTTCCTTTCCCTCAACAATAATTCATACACACATATCTTGACAACAAAGCCTCAAGGCATCACATCCAATACCCGGAACCCGGATTCACCGGAGCGCACCGGAAACATCGCCGTCACATCGCGACGGCGTCGGAAACTGTCTCTGGCGCGCGCGAATCAGGATTTATTTAATAATAGAAACGTCGCCGTTTCTCAAAGAGGGCTGTGGCTAATAATCAACCGTACTATGACGTCATGACTTGAACAATTGAACGTAGAGAGCACAATGACGTCGATCGTTTTCTGTTATTTTGTTTGCAATTGTACTCGTAATGGAAACTAGGTTTGGCAGTGACTTACCTATCTGTTCCGTTTGGAATATTTTCTGGTTTGCAAACTTGTTAATGAATTCCGGTTTTAGTAAAATGTGTTGAAACTATTTTTATTGTAACAGGTGAAATTCTATACACAGGATATGATTCTTTTATGACTATGTAGAACTAGGTTAACTAAATCAGTAAACGACCTTTTTTTACTTAAAAAATGTTGCTTTTAAAGTGATATTGACATGTGATTATTCATCGTTATATCGTTCAACAGATTACTTTTCTTTCATACAAAATTCCGTGGTGCAATATACCCTAATGGTTATAACTGAAATTATGAATAAATTTATTTTTCCCAATATTCGAAGAATTGGTACTTTCAATATATATAAAAAAAAAATCCGTTCGGGAAATTTAGGGTAAGATTGCTTAGACGTTGCAGATTTCGGTAAGTGATATATTTCTGCGCATGAAGTGCGGTTAGTGGAGGGACAGCCACAGAAATAGTTTTAATGTAGTGATAATTGTTTGTCAGCTGTAAGAATCAAACCCGGGGTCTCAAATCCACAGGCCGACTCGATGCCACTGAGCCACATATTCCATAAATAAATTAAGTGCTGATCTAAATATTGTGTCTTAAAATTTGTGTATTTTATATGTTTTTATGTTTGTTTCGCACATTTTGTTCCGTTTTATATGAACAAAAATTAATCTACTTTCCATCAAAGCATTTCCTATATCTGTAGACTAATAAATTCTTATCATAATTGTCTATTTACATGATATAGTTATCTATATAAATATATTTATGGTTAGATATTAAATATTTACAAATAAACATTAACAACGTGAAAATTATATTTTTAAGTTTGCGATACAAGAAATTTAATAATCATTTTATATAAATCAAAGGAGTCGTATTTGCAAATGCACATCACGTTTCCTTGGTCACCATGTTAAATGACATTTCCCTCACTCAATTTAGTTGTGATAGTAACTGTTTTCCTCACTAGTGAGGAAAGTTATTTACTTTTATTACTAGCGAGGGAAACGGTTTCTATCACAACTAAATTAAGTAAGAGAAATGTCATGTTGAAAAAAAAATATTTAATGTATGCTAATATTCATTTATTATTATTACCATCAGTGGTCGAACACGAATTTTTTTTGCGTTTTGCGAATTTCGAAAAAATTATTTTTGCCTTGTGATCAGAACATCAAATAGTATATGTATATACTTACATTTTTACAACAATTTTGAAACACCTGTATACTATTTTTACTTAAAAGAAACGCGAAGAAATATATCACTTACCGAGATCTGCTATTGAAGAGTGCTACACCTAGTAAAGGGTATAAAAAGCGTAATGATATATAGTTATTTATAGAAATTTTTCCATCACTGGATAAATATCCTGATAACTATCGGCAAAATAATTTTTAAAATGTCGCATCAGAAAATGGCATTCAGTATAATTATTACTTTTGTATTTACTTCGCTGATAGTTATTGGGAAAAAGATGGAAAAATGAGCCCTTAAAGTAACTAATTTTATTTAATATTAGTACCATTAAAATACTATACTAGAAAAAGCCTAAATGATCAACTAAAAGCAGAAAATGGTATCTCCTAACTAATAGATATTTATTAAGTTTTTAAATTGAAATTAAAATGATGAGTTTGCTCAATCAGTATTTAAAATAAAGTTTGGAAACTCTGTTTGAATATTGAAGTAATAAAATGTACATTAAAGATATGGCAGCACTCAAAAATATCCACTGACTTCATTCACCAACAAATCTTAAACTATCCATCATGCTTCAAAACTAATTTTAAACTCTACTCACACCCAAAAATAGACCCTCTGAAACTGTACTATCAGAACACATTTACCCCAATATTACCTAATAAAAGTATAATAAATCCGGCTGAACGAACACTCATCAGCAAGTTAAGAACTAAAGCTGGAGTTACACTAAAGAATTTTTAGTTATTCTATTGTCGCTGACTTCAATTTATAAACAAACTAGTTATTTGTGTATTAAGACCGTAAAGTGAGTCTTTGTTACTCGGTAATTACAGCGCGAGCTGCAATAGTGTAATACATAATTTTTTCTATGATTGCATCTTAAAATTATTATGAAAATAAATTCGTTCTGTCAACTGTCAATATGACAAGTTTCTGTTTTGTTTGTATCCCTGGTAACTATTGAAATAAGCGCGCATTTAACATCTTTTGCGTTGCCATTGGAGACGCGCGACAAAAATATTTTTCGTTGTTCCACAGAACACGTCAACTTTACGATGACAAATTGGAGCTTAATTGTCAACTTTTCATAGTAATCGTAGAAATAGTTATTTGTGTATTAAGAGCGTAAAGTGATTCTTTGTTACTCGAACACGGTAATTGCAACGCGAGCCGAAGGCGAGAGCTGCAACAGTGTAAGAGGAACAAAGACACTTTACGCTCCTGATACACACATAATTTTTTCTATGATTGCATCTTAAAATTATTAAAAAACGTATGTGTACTGAAAATAAATTCGTTCTGTGAACAATATGACAAGTTTCTGTGTTGTTTGTATCCCTGGTAACTATTGAAATAAGCGCGCATTTAATATCTTTTTCGCGCGTTGCCACTGGAGACGCGCAAAAAGATATTTTTCGATTGTTCTACAAAAAACGTAAACTTTTCGATGTCAACTTTTCGTAGCAATCGTAGAAAAAATAAATTACGAACGGTAAAATAACCGTCACTTAGCAACCACAGTAAACAATCATACTTCACTGAAAAGATGAACTATTCATACAAATATTCTAACAAAAAAAAATAATACAGCCAATTAAAAAAATATAATTGTACCTGAATGATTCAAATTCCACTATAAGCTACTGTAATTGGGATGAAGTTCCTATTATGCAGAGTATCAAATAAACTGCCAAAACAATTAGTTCCTTGTAAAGTAATTATCCCTCGCATTGTATCCATTTTATTGTCGGTTCTTCTAAGAATTCTTCTAGTGTAAACCGTCCTCAAACCTATATACCATGCATCCTTTACGACATCATCACCATCAACAGCACAACCTCCATCCTCCTGAAATAGAACTCGGAATCGTAGACGCAACAGAAGCAGCACGGTCTACTGCTTCAGCGCGCTACCAAGCTGCATGTGCAGAAGGGAGTCATGTAGTTTCCTTCTTTACCGACGATGACGTGGGGATATTTTTAGAGATGGCTGTTCCATATACGTGGACTGCTGATTACTTTACTTTTCGGAGGAATTGGGAGAATGCTTTGAGTTAGGTTACTAACTATTTTCAGCATTTGAAAAGGGTGGAAAGTTGACTTTACTACTCTGTAAATTTGTGAGGAATTATCGGTGTGTAATATAAGTACACCCATACCACGCTATACGGCCGCTCTTTATACTGCATTTCGCTATAACGGCAAAAAACCCTTTTTTTCCCATTGAATTTGTATGAATTTGTATTGATTCCTTATATGGTTTTTCGCTTTGCGGCCAAGTTTCGTGGAACGTATCTAGGCCGTAAAGCGAGGTATGGGTGTATTACCATGATTATTATGTACATTTTATATGTTATTACAGTACTAGTACTGAAAAATCTCACTTTCCGGACTGAAATCACTATTGTAAACATGCTCCTACGATACAGTTGCTCGGTTTTTGGTATCTAGTAATTAAACCGAAACTAATATACTTCAGGAAAATATATACTATAAGACGTACTGATCATGAAACAAAAAGAATTGTTTTTAAATTCGCTAAATTAAGGATGGTTTACTTAAAATGAACATGTTTAGGACCACTGGATTGGCGTATTTTATTGCTTGGCGTACTGCATTGCAGTAAATTAAATTATTAATTACACAACATCAGACATTTATTTGATGTTGTGTAAACAATTACTTGTAAGAAGATTTAAATAAAATTATTAAAAATAACTATCTACCAGTGGTTAACAAACTGTTGCCTTTAAATCCGATGTAAAATTTTTTGCGTATTTAAAAAAATTCTTTTTGTTCCATGATCAATACGTCTTATAGTATATTCTCTTTAATTTTGTATGTGTTGTAATTATTGATAATACAAAAAAATAATCTATATTACAAAAATTAGATTAGATATGGACCTGCGGCTTCACCATTAAATTCGTCATAGTTTTGTGCATACGAACAAATATTTTTATTGATTAAAGTTAATCGGCACATTGGGTATGATATAAAATGGAGTAGAATTTTGCTAAAATCTACTTTTTCGAAAACTATATCTCAAAAACTACAAAAGATATGAACATACTGACTTGACCATTGTACTCTTCAAAGGTTTTTATATAGGTATGAGAATTTACCACGTATACGTGGAGTCCAATAGAATCACGAATTTGTTTGAAAATGAATCATTGAAATAAAAGCTATTTTGATAGTTTTGCACTAGTGAGTTTTTTTTTTCGATTTTTGGCCAATTTCAGACTGTTTGCTCTGAAATACTTTTTTCTACGATTGCTATGAAAAGTTGACAATTACGCTCTCATTTTATCATCGTAAAGTTGACGTTTTCTGTGGAACAATCGAAAAATATATTTTTTTCGCGTTTCCAATGGCAACGCGCGAAAAAGATGTTAAATGCGCGCGTCTCCAATGGTAACGCGCGAAAAAGATATCAAATGCGCGCTTATTTCAATAGTTACCAGAGATACAAACAAAACAGAAACTTGTCATATTGACAGTTAACAGAACGAATTTATTTTCAGTACGCATACGTTTTTTTTTAATAATTTTAAGATGCAATCGTAAAAAAAATATGTGTGTATCACGAGCGTAAAGTGTATTTGTTCCTCTTACACTATGGCAGCTCTCGCCTTCGGCTGGCGCTGCTATTACCGTGCTCGAGTAACAAAGAATAACTTTACGCTCTTAATAAACAAATAATTATCTCGTACGAATATTATAACGATAATTTACATACATATGTATTTCGATCCGCTGAATTCAATGGTGAAGTTTCCAAGTGAGTATGTCATCTAGTTTTTAAGATATCGCTAAACTGTGTTTTTATGAGAAGAATTTTGTTCCAAAATTGTAAAATATAAAAATTACTGAAAACTTGTTTATAAGTCAACACGAGAAATACAATGCCGTGGAGCGCATCCTCATAACTTATTTAGATTTTGAGATTTCACTGTAGATATCTTCTTCTTCTTCTGATGGCACTACAGCCCAAATCGGGCCTGGACCTACTGGACACACCAAGCCGCAATTACACTGCCGTACTGTCGGTTTTCGTAGTCGAATGCTACATTATTTTTAAGGCGTATAAGTGACTAGCTTATAGCGCCCGAGTGTGATAAATACATGTAACCGTATTTGATATTTTACGACAAATCACACATTGTCGACAGGCGGATTCGGACTGACGAACCTTGGTTCGGGTGACGTCACAGTATGTTAAGAGATGTGCCTTAACAAGTTCAGCCACCGCGTCTGTAACTGTAGATATAGTAGATTTTTTTCTCAAATTTCATCTCGTTTTAATACAGTGGCCGCGAAAGTGGGGTTACAGGGGGTTGCAGTTGCAACCCCTGATCATTTTTGGGGGTTGCGCTGCAACCCCTGTTCAGGACACAAAAAATAAAATAAAATACCTAACTAAAATACGAGTACGAATTTAAAATCCAAACCGAGACATCAAGGAAGTAGAAACTCTACTTATATTACTGTTGACAATTTCAGCTTCAGAATCGTCTGCCGAAAGGTCATTCAGCGGGGTTCGTCGAATTTTGACTTGGAACCGTACTTCAATGTTACAAAAACGATTATTTCATTTAATTTTTCTTCATATACACAAAATTAAAACATTGGACATTGATTTAAATAAAGTGATGAAAATATTCATCAATAAAACCGCAGAGCGAATGACAGTTTTCTTAGCAATAGAGTATAACTGTCTTTTTCAATTTATACAGATGTAAAAACTTTATAAAACTGTTACATTAATTGACAAAAACAAATTATATTATTAATATAATGTATCTCACCTAATTATTCATTTTAATTGCCTAAATTTATCTGTGTTCTATTTTTACTCGGGTCAAAAAATTTCGCAAACCCTTTCGATAAAAGGTTCCGCGGTCTCTGTTTTACTATTTTTCCTCTAACTTCTTTACATCTCAAAAACTTACTTCACGACTTCATATTGCATTCTTGATAGCTTCCTCCATAACTATGAATATTTTTATCGACCGTTAATTATCTACTTAGTCCAATACTCATAATTAAACATTTATAATTGTAGTCGTCATGCTTTGTGCATATTATACGTCAAGTATGATTTATATTATACAATCAAATTCATTTCAAATGATATCAAAATCATACGCACTAATAGTTCAATAACTGTTCAATTAACCTGGTTCGCTACCAGTGAATTATCAATAAGTTAATTAGTTTTGACAAAACAATTAATAGTTTGTGTCGAGATATCGTTGGTTTGCTAACTGTTCAAATGGTTGATCTAGCACTGAAGTTATAACCTTATCCACTCAACCGGAAACAGTTTTTTTGTTTCTGGTTCTCCCTTTCCTCTCACCTGAGGTTTATATTACTAGTGCGAAGTTAGCAGTGACAGACAGTTGTTGTAAATCATTATTTCTTAATAGTGTATTTTACAGAGCGTGCTACGCTTATTAATTTTAATTTTTGAATCATTTTTGGTTGCTTAATTATTGGATTACAGTTTAGTTTGCGTGTGGTGTAGTTTTTGTCTGGTTTTACAACCTTGATTTTTTGTTTAGAGAAATAAATCAAAATATTGTAATTGATCTTCGCGAATTTTTTAGACGACATATTTTTAAAATTGTAAAATTTGATGAGGGCTCCGAAAGACAAATGAAAGTCATTATTTTATCCCCAATTTTGTCTAGATTTGTTGGTGATATTGGGAGATTAGCAAATTATAAAATTATTTTTTATTATTTTTAAAGTCAGTCTTAATCAATTTATATTAAAAGTATGACCAGAGGTATCGGTTTCCATGGTAATCAGTTTCAGTTCATTGCAAAATAAAAAACAACAAAATTTTTTTTCGTAACACGCACAAGAAACACGTTCTTATTCCCTAATTTTAGAGAGAGAAACACTGCTTTTCTCCCCTAGGGAAAGAAACATTATGTTTCTCTCCCTAGAGAGGTGTTTCTCTCCCTAGAGACTACGATCATTAGCTGTTTGCGGCGTTTCCTAGGTAACTAGTTACGCAACCCATATTTGACATTTATCCCGATAAGACAGTAATTTTTGTGCACTTGTTACGGGAGGGTGCGATTATCCCTTGTGTGAAGTTGGCAAACCTCGACTTCAGCTCGAGCCTCACTTACGTCTCGGTTTGCCAACTTCACACGCGGGAATAATCGCTTGTTTCCCTCCCTTAATGCATAACTTACCATTATATAACTTTTTAAAAAAATATATATTTTTTTACTAATATCAATACGCGAAGTACGTGATTTTTTTCCTCATTTACATTACTATGACAACTTGTATTTTACGTACAGTTTTGCACCCTGGTGCGTAAAATGAATATTTTCACACTGTTTCGCACCCTAGTGTGAAAAATTAGTATTTTACGCATGCTCTCTAATTATTTTTGCACGTTCGAATTAGTTACAACATCATTAGTTCCAATTTCCAAATTTATATTCTTTTTTATTTTTTTCCTTCAATTTACTTGCATAAATTAATAATAATTATGATTCTTTTTTGTCAGCTGTAGAAAAAAGTTTGTATTTCATGAGCGAAATAAATAAATAAATAGATTCTTATGCGCAGCCAAAAAAAAAACCTCATTTCGCACACTTACAATACAAAAATAACAATTTTGTTGCCATCGCTTCGCCCATCATTTCAATAATTAGATTTTAAACTGTCAAATCATTCAAATCTTAAAATTCATATTGAAACAGCACAGCACAATAATTCTTTCTTTCTGGCAACCTTGAGCTGTAGCTCAAGCAAGCAGAGCACGGCCACGAAGCAAAAACTATGTTTTATCGACATCAGCGGCTCCGCATCGCCTGAGGGTCAACTGCGGTACGCATACAATGTGTTCATTTTGCGGACTAATTGAACATTATGGAGGCATCGCCTTGAAACGTGCGAAGTGCCGGGCGCTCTGCCCCAGGGGCGGAATGTTTACAGTTTCACACCTCGTTACTTTGTTGTAGGAGGGCGACTCTCATTTTTTTAAGGATGTTATGTACTTACAGGAAATGGGTTCCACTTACAAATATTTTCGCTGAAAATTGGAATATATTAATTATTGATTAAGATATATTTACTGTTTTTATGGGGCAGTTGGCTCAGTGGTTTCGAGTCGCCCTGTAGATTTGATAACCCGGGCTCGATTCCCACAGCCGACTAACAATTTTCACCCCTGTGCCTCCACTAATATATTTGGGGGCCGTGAGATGACTGCTGGTAACCGCACTTCACGCGAAAAAATATATCACTTACCGAGATCTGCTACGGCAGAGTGCTACATCCAGTAATGGATTTATTTATTTTATATTAAAATTAATTTTTTTACATTACTTTATGGGGTGGGTGGCTTAGTGGTATCGAGTCGGCCTATGGATTTTGAGAACCCTGGTTCAATCCCCACAGCTGACAAACAATTTTCACCAATTTAAATCTACCCCTGTGACTCTCCCTCCACTAATATCTTTGGGGGTCGTGATTTGACGGCTGGTAACCGCACTTCACGAGTTAAAATATATCACTTACCGAGATCAGCTTAGGCAGAGTGCCACACCCAGTAATGGGTAAAAATGCGTGAAAATTATATTTCCCTCACTCAATTTAGTGATAGTACCCGTTTCCTTCACTAATGATGAAAGCAAATAACTTTCCTCACTAGTGAGGGAAACGGTTACTATCACACCCAGTAATGGATAAAAAGTGTGATGATATACTTATTTATTATTATTATTATTTTTTAATTTGTCATTTAAATTTCATTTTTAAAATTTCGCCAAAGACCTTAGTTGTGGGGGAGCCACAGGGGTAGTTTTAACGTGGTGCTAATTCTTTCCCGGTTGTGGGAATCGAACCCGGATTCTCAATTTCACAGGCCGACTCGATACCACTGAGCAGAGTAGGTGACCCCATAAAAACAAATAAATATATCTTATGAAAAAACGATAGAGAAAAATTGATTCCATTAAATGGGTGCTGGAGCACAACCTGAAATATTTAAAAATTCACTTTATTCTGCTCTTGTTTAACTTGTATATATAAACAACAAGAAGAAATTCTGAATTCACCGCGATAAAACTCTCTCAACAAACATAAAAAGAACATCAGCATCATGTCTGGCTAAACGTGTGACAAATGCGTATCGATTAAGATCACGATTCACGATTCACAAGTCGGCGACTGAACGGACGAGTAGCTCTGTTGCGGTGGCGTGGAATGAATGCGATAATGCTTGGCATGATTCGCAGTTTCACAGTTTCGCATCGCGATAAGTCTGTGGATCGCGCCAGATCCGGTTCGGAACCGTTCCGGAGCCGGCGAAACGGAACGGAAGCCGCACGCACCACTTACGCTGTCCAGAGCGGTGAAGAAGAGAGAGGACCGCAAGCGGTAAATGAAACATGGAAAATGTGCTTGATGAAATTGATACAAATTGGGTCTGTGACCAATGACCATAGTTGAAATAAATTATCAAATCAGTCAATAATAATAATAACAATTATATACCCGGCGTAGAATTGAAATGTATAACATAGGAAATACAATGGTTTTTTTTAATATGATGATTGTTGCTTCTCTAATTAAATTAGATCAAAATACACAAAAAAATTTCAGTATTAAAAATGCATCTAATGTATCTACTTGTTGCTCAATTATTTTTCATGCAAGAGTAACAAGCAAACGAAAAATAACTTTTTTCTACGATTGCTATGAAAAGTTGACAATTACGCTCTCATTTGTCATCGTAAAGTTGACGTTTTCTGTGGAACAATCGAAAAATATCTTTTTGCGCGACTCCAATGGCAACGCACGAAAAAGACGTTAAATAAAAAGATATTAAATGCGCGCTTATTTCAATAGTTGCCAGGGATACAAACAAAACAGAAACTTGTCATATTGACCGTTGACAGAACGAATTTACTTTCAGTACGTATACGTTTTTTAATAATTTTAAGATGCAATCGTAGAAAAAATTATGTGAGTATTACGAGCGTAAAGTGTCTTTATTCCTCTTACAATATTGTAGCGCGAGCCGTGTTCGAGTAACAAAGAATCTCTGTACGCTCTTAATACACAAATAACTATTTTCTACGATAGATATGAGAAGTTAACAATTACGCTCTCACTTGTCATCGTAAAGTTGGCGTTTTCTATGGAACAATCGAAAAATCTTTGCGCGGCTTCAATAGCAACGCGCGAAATAGATGTTAAATGCGCGCTTATTTCAATAGTTACCAGGAATACAAACAAAACAAAACGAATTTATTTTCAGTACTTATACGTTTCTTAATAATTTAAGATGCAATCGTTGAAAAAATGATGTGTGTATCACAAGTGTAAAGTGTCTTTGATCCTCTGGCACTATTGCATCTCTCACCTTCGGCTCGTGCTGCAATTACTATACTCGAGTAACGAAGAATCACTTTACGCTCTTAATACACAAATAACTATTATAAAAAAAATATAGCTTTAATTGTGCATGATGCAAATCTAAGCTACCGTCACCTATCAGAGTCTAGGGAGAGAAACATTCTCACGAGGGACAGAACCATACTACCTAGAGAGAGAACAAATGTTTCTCTCCCTAGGGAGAAAAGAAGTGTTTCTCCCTCTAAAATTAGGTATTAAGAACGTGTTTCGAAAAGTCAGTAAAAATAATATGTGTGACTGATGATTTAGAGGCATTGTCATTTTTACGACGATATGAGTTAATTTAATATAAAATTAGAAACATAAATAAGACAAATATAATGAAATTTATGTGCTATTCTATTATAATATATGTTTGGTTTTAATGTGGAAATATCACGAATAGGTATGTTTCGTGACTACCATTTAATTTTAATCATATTAAACAAACTTTTATTTTAACTTCGGTTCGTTTGTTTCAGGACAACCACTCAAAGGAAATAATGGACTTACATTTAATGAGGTAACATATTCATAATAAGTAATTAACATATTATTTATTCTATTGACAACTTTCATTTGTGATATTATAGGCCTTGCGTAATTTTTGACCTTTGATTTAAATAATTACGATATTTTATTCAAACAAGTTATAATTTTTCTTCCTTGTAAACAGTTAGAGAAATTAATTTATGTCTTTCACATTGCAGCCAACTTTGCTAAATTTAGATTTGAATCATTTCCGTTTCCTCTAAATATAACAAACGAAATTTCATCTCTTTAACTTTTATTGACTTTTAATTTAATTTTATTCTGTTTTATAAAGGTCAAACTGAATTAAATTTTATTTGAAAGAATCTTCGTTCTATACATTTATATCTCTTGCCACTAATTACTCATTTAAATTAGGTAATTTCACGATTTAATAATAGGCACGTTTAAATAATCACACGTATGATATAATATTAAAAACATTAGTGACATATATTATTTATTTATATTACGCTGTACAACAGGAACTTAATCCCATTTACAGTACAGGGTCCGCACTCACCGAGCCGCAGTGTAGTAGTTTATATAATGTTTAGCTTACCCCTTTTACCCATTCCTGGGTGTAATTTGCGTTTAATAAGCAAGATTCCACGCAAACACCTGTCTCTGATTTTAACTTATAAATAAATATATCATCACGCTATTACTAGGCGTGACACTGCCGAAACAGATCTCGGTAAATTATATATGAATATGGCCTTATTTTTCTTCCCTAGGCAAAATAAATTTACCTTCTTTCCTTGGAATGAAAGGTATCACTTTTTTCTAAATTAAGGAAAGATATTTAAACTTTCTGACAGGGGTGTAAAAATACTATTTTATGTCCAGTATTATAGTTATTTTAAACACAAAGTTGAACTACCTGTTTGTCTTTTATCGAGGTTAATATAAATTAAAAATGATCAGTCAAGTAATAAATCATAATAATGCATTTGGTCACGATGTTACGACTTGTCACAGACAGCACACATAAAGCATGATTCTCTTGTGACTATAGTAACATGATAATGACCTTGAATTTAAACATAAAACAAAGCATTGACATGATATCATCATTACATTCATAAACTTTTTTTATGTGCCATGTGCCTTTGCAGTTTTGACAATTTTTTTAGTCTGTTAGAAAAATAAGCTTCGCTATAATACATTAGAGTTTTTATTTAATCAGAGTTAAATTTTTTAAGTAGATGAAACAGAAGTATAACATATGCACAAGAAACATGTTCTTATTCCCAAATTTGAGAGAGAGAAACACTGCTTTTCTCCCCTAGGTACCAAGTTTCTCTCCCTAGAGCGATGTTTCTCTCCCTAGAGAGATTAGCTGATGCGGTGTTTCCTAGGTAACTAGTTACGCAACCCATAGTTGACATTTGTCCCGAAAAGACAGTAATTTTTGTGCACTTGTTACGAAAAGTATAATATGCTTCACAGGAGGGCGCGATTATCCCTTGTGTGAAGTTGGCAAACCTCGACCTCAGCTCTAGCCTTCGGCCCTCGCTTACGTGTCAGTTTGCCAACTTCACACGCGGGAATAATCGCTTGTTTCCCTCCCTTGATGCATAACATACTATTATTTTAAATTATGTATAATATGTTACAAAAATGGCGGAAATTAGATCAATAGTCTTTGGATATTTAGATTTATAATCTTATAAATCCATAAAAAGATTTTGTACTAAATTTTAGACGCAATCTGTTATATTGTTAATTAAATTTTGTGCGATCTTTATTAAAAAGACTGTCGTAGTCCCTTGGATATAATTTGTGTTTATTTTCAACCTGGATAGCTGGAAATACATTTATCCGGAATTCGTATAAACGTTGTCCATAGGTATATGCTGGAGTAATCTGTTTTCGGATAATCCAATATTTGTAGAAGCTGGATACAGATGTTCTAATATTTAGATAAATCGGATATTAAGAAATGTAGATTAAATAACAAGTTAAAATTGTTAAATATATATTTGAAGGATATGTATAAATAAATATATCATCACGCTTTTTACCCATTACTGGGTGTGGCACTCTGCGTAAACAGATCTCGGTAAGTGATATATTTCTTCGCGTGAAGCACGGTTACCAGTCGTCGAATCACGGTCCTCAAAGATGTTAATGTTGGGAGAGCCACAGGGGTAGATTTAAATTGGTGAAAATTGTTTGTCGGCTGTGAAGATCGAACTAGGGTTCTCAAGAATCCCAGGCCGACTCGATACCACTGAGCTACCTACCTCATATATATGTTTCCAAGAATAATAATTAAAAACAAAGACTGCTAGCACAAGCTTTGTTTTTGGGTGTTCTAAGAGCACGGTTTTAACATGTTAGAGATAGCTAAAAATCGAATACAACACGTAGTATGAAAATTGACAGATAATATTTTGACATAAATATACATTCGTTGTTACGGAAATAGACAACACAACTCATAATTTATGTCAAAATATTTTCAGCAATTTTCATACTACTTGTTATATTATATATGAAAAAATACGAGTTTATTAACATTTTCTACTTCTGTATATTTACTGTCACATTTAGCAAATTCTGCCGGACACCAGTTTTAGTCGAATTTCGGTTTCTTCCGGATTTCTATTAAATACTTAATCCGGTTTTCAAACAGAAATTAACATACTCCTCGATTTAAGAAATCCGAATACTAGATATATTAAAATCTGAACATTCTAGTATCTAAAATCCATTAACATCCCTAATAATTAAGTTTCTTTTGTGCGGAGAAGGAAATAAATAAATGACCAAATTCGGCGATTTAAAAAAAAATATTTTGTCATTAATTATTCTATAAGTTCTTAGAAACAGACGGTACTTCATCAAGTAGGATAAGGTTGCAAGTCTACTTATATATTTATTAATCAAAAAGAGTCAAAAATAATAATTAAAAAAGAAAATGGTAAAATCCTAATTATGAAAAAAACAGTATTCTTTTACATAATGAAAAGAAGCAGATACGAATCTACTTAGGGTCTATTTAATTAAAATTTAAAACTTAATTTCCTTTAAATATCGTAATTAGCGTCGCCCATTATTTGCAAGACGCAAGTAATTCTAGGTACACTGAATCCGGTTCCGGGCGCTATTGGTTTCACTTGGCTGCATGTGAGGTTTTAAAATCTGTTCTGTTATGAAACTGAACATTTTTTCTTCATAAGCTGTGAATTATTTATGAAGCAATTAGAGCGTGTACTTAGAACGTAATTTTCAAGAAGAAAAAATTTTGGTATAAAAGGTTTGTGACCATGGAGAGAAATAATGAAATTTTTAATTTGTTCAGATAAATGAAATGAAATGTTGACATATGAGAACAGTGAGATGGAAAGCAAATATTTGTTCTTAATTTAAGCGAATTACTAATTATACTTTAAGAATATATAATAGGTAGATTCTTTTGAAAATCGTACGACGGTCAATAAAAACATTGTTACCAAAGTAAAATAAAAATTTCATTGTTTGACTTACCTAAGCAAAATTAATAAGTGGAAATTTTTTCGTGTCAAAAATGTCAGTTTGACATTTAGAAATTGTTTTTTATTGTCAATTTTATTTACTTGATACAAGTTGCCATGGATATATTATTCTATTATAACTTGATTATTTTAAGCAAAATATAAAACCTAAATTATTTTTACCTTTTGTGTTGGTGTCTTTACGATTTTCGTACCGAATCTGCCCTCGAGCATTAATTCATATTTTTTTAATGTGCATTCCAACAACGTAACCTGCACTCGTGTTCCCGTCGTGCAAATTAATACGTTATTGGAGAATACACCCAAAACAATTTGGAAAGAATCAGAGTTATAAGAAAATTATAAGTGAAAATAGAATTATTATTTGGGTGGCGCCTGGATTTTTCCGACCCCCGAATTTTTCTGCCATAAATTTATGGGGTAGGTACGAGGGTCGTTCAATAAGTCCTTAGAAAATCCAAGAGATGGTGCTCGTAGTATCGAAAATGATTTTTTTCCAGTAAGCAGCACTCCTAACTAGTCAACTGTTAGAGTTTTAGCTTTGGCCGTCACGTAGTTTCATTGTTGTTGTCAATTGTAGTAAAAAACTTTTGATTGTTTATAATAATGGATTAAAGTGAGTTTCGAGCGGTGATTAAACATCTGTATTTAAAAGGCTTAACGCCGAAAGAAATTAAAGCTGAGTTGGATGAAGTTCATGGCACATCTGCTCCTGTGTTTGCAACTGTTTACAATTGGGTGAATGAGTTTAAACGTGGCCGTACATCCACAAAAGATGAACATCGTTCCGGACGCCCTGTAGAAGTGTCTACCCCCGAAATGATTGACCAAATCCACGATATGGTTTTAAGTGACCGACGAATCAAAGTGCGCGAAATAGTTGAGGCTACAGGCATATCACAAGGCACAGTCGCTTTAATTTTGCTCGAAAAATTAGGTGTGAAAAAAATCTCTGCAAGATGGGTGCCGCGGTTGCTCACAGTGGAGAATAAACGCAATCGTGTGGTGAACTCTGAGGCTGTTTTGGCGCTTTTCCGTCGTAATCCTGAAGATTTTCTGCGTCGATACATAACTGTGGATGAGACTTGGATACATTACTACACTCCAGAGACAAAAGAACAGTCAAAACAGTGGATTTTTAAAGGCGAACGGGCTCCGAAGAAGGCGAAGACGGAGAAATCGACTAGCAAGGTTATGGCAACGGTCTTTTGGGATGCACGCGGAATCATCTTCATCGACTATTTGGAAAAGGGAAAAACGATAACAGGAGCGTATTATGCGTCGTTATTGGACCGGCTGAGCGAAGAAATAAAAGAAAAAGTCCTCATTTGAAACGCAAAAAGGTCCTTTTTCATCAAGACAATGCACGTGTGCACACCTGCGCAGTTGCGATGGCCAAAATTATGGAATTAAAGTTCCAATTATTGCAACATCCACCGTATTCACCAGATTTGGCCCCCAGTGACTTTTTCTTATTTCCAAACTTAAAGAAATGGCTTGGCGGATGAAGGTTTACGTCCAATGAGGAGGTCATCGCCCAAACGGAAGCCTATTTTGAGGAGCTTCCGAAATCCTATTTTTTGGACGGCTTAAAAAATTTGGGAAAACGATTAGAGAAGTGTATAGAGCTAAAAGGAGATTATGTAGAAAAATTAAAAAAAATCTATCCAAAAAAAGTGTTTTTTCTACTTTTTTCTACGGACTTATTGAACGACCCTCGTAGTTCATTAGTATAGAGTCGGCCTGTAGATATGATAACCTGGGTTCGATTCCCACAGTCGACAAACAATTTTCACCACATTAAAACTACCCCTGTGGCTCCTCCTTCACTAACATCTTTGTGGGTCGTGATTTGACGGCTGCTAATGACATTTCATGCGAAGAAATATATCACGTACCGAGAGTGGCACACCCAGTAATGGGTTAAAGGCGTGAAGATATATTTACTTATTTTATTTTTTTAATTTATCATCGTCCCTGTACTTTCAGTCATGTTAAACGACAACAAATTATAATTATTATATTCTTCATGACATCTCAATTATAAATATGTGTTTAAAGAATTATTCACTAACGCAATGTACTTGTTAAATGCGTGCTAATTATTATATTCATAAATGAGAAAAAATACTGTATACTTAATGTCTATTGGGTTGACATTTTCGTCATACTTGAAACTAAAATAACGCAGCAACAAACGAAATATGGTCTATTTGCTCAATTAGTTTATACACGTCATAAATAAGTCATATCTTACAACATTGATATGTTATTACTGCTCACGGTTGACTATTACTCGTCCAAATACCGAAAAACACTGTTTTGTTTTCCGATTAAAATTAACTTACAATATTCGAAGCAACAAAAATATTGTTCAATAGTTTAAGCTTGCCTACAACTTTGTCTAATTCCACTGTTTTCAATTTTTGTTGGAAATCATTAATTATTTAAAATAGATCATGTATGTACTTGTGTTTTCCCCCGAAACAAATTGTTCAATTATTATGTTTAAAAAAAGTTACATTTTGATAGTTGTATGAATTGCACGTTAAAATAAATATATTGTTATATTATAAAATCGGTGGTGTATTATTCGATCTCGGTACCAATTTTTGTCCACAATTTTTTTGTTTAGAGTCTTAAAGCTTTTTAAAAAAGAATTGGCAAAAATCATGATAAAAAATCTAAAATCATTAATTTTTTCGTAAATCTTCTCTAACAACGAATCTATAAGAAATGAAGGCAGCATCGCCTGCGCTTGTTTAAAATGCATTTAACACAAATGCAGTTACACATTGTATAGTAAAAACTGAAAATGAAGAAAAAAAGATGAGGAAGGAAGGGAGTATCTTCCTGCGCTTGTTATAATGTAATTAAATTAATACAAAATACAAAAGAAAAATCTAAATGATTTAAATCACACCAACCCTGGTTTAAAGTTTATCTAAATTATAAACTCAAATATAATACCAAAATTAAAGAACAGTGGTATTAGACAAAAGATTTTCAGGCGTAAATTATATCTGAAATTCACACTATAATTTCCCAAAATTGCTGAGTAACAAGAAACCGGATAATATGCGTAAACGGTTCGTCCTACAATTTCATATCTAATCGTTTCACATCAACTTATTCTTTTTGTTAAAAAGTTATGAAAGCAGAAAAATTGCAGTGTGGAAACATTATTATTGCGTCATTTTCACAGTAGATTATTCGTCGCCGACCGAATTTCTCTTTATTTCTTAAGTGTGGACAAACTGAAGACAGATGATGATTCATCTAATACCTATGGCACACTCGTCGAAGAGTATCGAGCTCTTTGATGAACAGAACGCTCCCGTCATTGACGAAAAATAAAAGCTTCTAAAATTGACCAAGAAGAGCTCATCAATGAAACGAACGTATCTTATTTCACTCGTTTCTTTTGTGTCTCATTTCAAGTTAGCATATTATTGTATTTTAGTTTTTCTTAGTCAATTTTAGAAGCTTTTATTTTTCGTCGGAGGCGTTCTGTTGTTTCATCGAAGAACGAAAAATCAGAAAAATTCGCCAAGAAAATTCATCTTCATTGCGCTGTATACAGTCACGTGATGTAACCAAGGGAATTTATTCTGTGCACGTGCAGGCCTGTATTCACGGGGTTTCAAGGATTTTGTATAAAATCCCGTAGGATTTAAATATGATTGAAGATGTTTAGAAAGAAACTTATGAGATTTTTAGATGGCGTTGATATTTGGCCGCTAGGACTAGACACCGGGATTTATCTGGTTGGATATTGGACAGTTTTATCTCACTGTATACTGTTATGAAAAGATATATTGAAAATGTAAAGACTTGTGTCAGATATATTGAAAATATTGTATATACGAGCCATGTCAACCAGCAACAAAACAACAAATGATAAACATTGAAATTGTAAATAAAATAAATATAAATAAATGTATCATCATGCCTTTTACACATTACTGGAAGTGACATTCTGCAGTATCAAATCTTGATAAGTGATATATTTATGTGCCGTTACCAGTCGTCAAATCACAGCTCCAAAGAACATAATGGAGGTGGAATCACAAGGATAATTTTAATAAAAATTGTTTGTCAGTTGTGGGTATCGAACCTGGGTTCTTAAATTCCGGATGAATTAATATTACTGAGCTACTTACCCCATAAATAATGAAAAATTTATAATGTAAATGACAGAAACAAAATAATCAACTTGTAGTGTTTGACACGAATTTCATAAACTATATGCTCGACTATATGGCTGGTAGCACAAGCTCTGTTTTTGGGTGCTCTAAGAGCACGGTTTTAACATATTAGAGATAGCTAAAACACCCCAAAACACTGTTCTTAGAACAGGCAAAAACAGAGCTTGTGCTACTAGCCATTGTGTTTATAACATGAGTGGCAAAATTAAAAACATAAGTTAGGTGTTGAAAAGGCAAGAAAATTGGTATTTTTGTTCAAATATTATAACTTTAAAACAACTAACTAATAATAGAAAGTTAAATGACAGTGACTTTTTTCAGAAGAATGTAAAGTTTAGGTAATATTTTTTTTATAATTCCATTGTGGTAGGTGGGTGGTATCGAGTCGGCCTGTGGATCTTGAGAACCCTGGTTCGATCCTCACAGCCGACAAACAATTTTCACCAATTTAAATCTACCCCTGTGGCTCCCCCTCCACTAATATCTTTGGGGGCCGTGATTTAACGGCTGGTAATCGCACTTCACGCGAACAAATATATTACTTACCGAGATCTGCTTAGGCAGAGTGCCACACCCAGTAATGGGTAAATGGCGTGATGATATATTTATATTTATTTAATTTATAATTCCATTGTATGGATATTGTGTTTTGTTTAATATTAATTCATATAATAAATAAATATTGAAATTTATTTTGTGTTTTACAAAATAGTTATTTGTGTATTAAGAGCGTAAAGTGATTCTTTGTTACTCGAGCACGGTAATTGCAGCGCGAGCCGAAGGCGAGAGCTGCAATAGTGCAAGAGGAACAAAGACACTTTACGCTCGTGATACACAAATAATTTTTTCTACGATTGCATCTTAAAGTTATTAAAAAACGTAGGTATACGTCTAAAACTAAATTCGTTTTGTTAACTGTCAATATGACAAGTTTCTGTTTTGTTTGTATCCCTGGTAACTATTGAAATAATCTTTTTCGCGCGTTGCCATTGGAAACGCGCGAATTTAACGTCTTTTTCGCGCGTTGCCATTGGAGACGCGCAAAAAAATATTTTTCGATTGTTCCACAAAAAACGTCAACTTTACGATGACAAATGACAGCGTAATTGTCATCTTTTCATAGCAATCGTAGAAAAAAAAATTTAAATCAAGATTAAAAAAAAAACATATTGATTTAAATAAAAACATATTGATTTAAATCAGGCCAGCCCTGACTAGATACGTTCGTTAAATTGAAAATGAAATTGTATATTAATAAAAGTTTGTTACATAAACAAAATATTCCGAACTTGTATGAAAGGAATTATGAATGTGAATGAGGCGAAAGTAGTATGCCATGATATAAATATTTAGCGAATATTAATTGTAGGATGAATCTATTATTAAATGTTTCAGGGGTTCAGACTAGCTTACATAAGCTAGGATTAATTTCCTGTTATGCCAAGTAGCAAATTAATACGTAACATAATCCAAACAAATAAAATAATCAAGTCAGCTGATTTCCTTGTCAGCTTCCTAATCCCTGCGCTTCCAAGCATCAAATTGCCAAATTTTCAATAGCTATTCTCGCGTATCAATTGTTCATCGACGCATCTCATTCACGCATCGTTACCACCCTTCCTGGTCCACGTGACGTCCTTGAACTTGAAACAGAATATTTAGTTTTCTGCTGACGTACAATACAAACAATCACGGATGCTGCCGAATCTCGTTGTCATAGTAACGCGCCCGACCGGCCAATGACGTGGTGCGATCGATGCGAACGTGACCTTGGCCATGGCCTTGTTGAGGCCGTCGACGCGACCTGCCCCAGGACTCGGCCAGACGACGGGGTTGGCGAAGGAGTTCGCTGTTGAGGTAGCGACGCTAATTAAATGATATCTGATCACGTATATTGATTTTTGTAGGGTTGCGCGTAATAGGATCGGTTTGCATTGAACTTAAACTGAACCCGACTAATAATACTTCTAATTATGTATTTATTAATTAGACTTTATAAAAACCCATTATATTATTAAATTACCCTTGTGGCTCCCTCACCATTAATATCATTAGAGGATCTGATTTGACGGCTGGTACACGCACTTCACGGGCAAAATCATTTACTGAGAACTGCTACGACTGAGTGTCATTTCAGCGTGATGATATATTTATTTATTTTCTTTTATTAAATATAGAAATAAAATATGCAAGAGAACCACATTTTTTATTATATATATTTTTTAAAATTATTAAATTCAAAGATAACTATTGGAAATTTTAAATAAGAATGCAGTCATACAAACCTAGGTTCGAACCTCACAACCGCTAAACAATTTTCACCATATTTAAACTACCCCTGTGGTTTCTCTCCACTAACATCTTTGGAGGCCGTGATTTGACAACTGGTAACCGTATTTCACGTGCATAAATATATCACCGAGATCTGCTACAGAGAAGTCTTGAAACCGTCCTATTGTTTGGCAGCACGCTGGTGTTGTAGCATTACACCATTCGAATCCAAAGACCTCTAGTTCAAATCCTAGTCAAGCTAAAACTATAAAAACCACTACTCAACGGTTCGGTGACTCCGGACCCTGTACTGTATTTGGGAATAAGTTCCTGTTGTACAGCGTAACATATACCGGGTGGAACATCATACCTGTGTACATAGGCGATTAACATGAAAAAACAGTTTTTCTGTGCGCATTGCTCCCTAAATTATTTTAGCCAAAAATGCTTCAAATAAATGTTGTAGAACATAAAATTCTGCATTTAAATCAATAAACAGAATTACATTTACATGCGTTTTAACGACAGAAATTAAATAAAATATATTAAAAATTACGTTCAAAATATCAAATAGCCATGGAAGTGAAACAAAAATAGATAGATGCTTGACGTTTGACAGATCTCCTGATTTAACACCTTGCGATTTTTTATGGGATCATCTTAAATGTAAAATTTATAAGCATCGCCACCCAAATATTAATTCTTTGAGAGAAGCTATCGTCTTAATCACAAATAGGCAACTCGCTAATGTAAGACATTCCTTCTACAATAGACTTGGTTATTGCTTGGCTAAAAATGGAGGTTTATTTGAATATTTATTGTAATAATAAATAGTAGTGATTATTTTATTAGAGAATTATTGTTTGATATTTGAATTATAATAGATAGGTTATAATTTTTACATGACCAACCCTATAAGAAATAAACGTTTCATTGAAATGTACAATTGTTTATTTATTATAAATTGTAATCATAGGTATGGAGTTTTTTGTATGAATTTTATTGAATGATTAATTTGTCGGGGGTAAAATATCAAATAGACAGAAAAACGTCAAGCATTTATCTATTTTTGTTTCACTTCCATGGCTATTTCATATTTTCAACGTAATTTTTAATATTTTTTTATTTAATTTCTGTTGTTACAACGCATGTAAATGTAATTGTGTTTATTGATTTAGATGCAGAATTTTATGCTCTACAACATTTATTTGAAGCATTTTTGGCTAAAATAATTTGGGGAGCAATGCGCACGGAAAAACTGTTTTTTCATGTTAATCGCCTATGTACACAGGTATGATGTTCCACCCGGTATATGAAAAATATTATTTTCAACACTCAATTTAGTTGTGATAGTAACCTTTTCCCTCACTAGTGAGGAAAGTAAATAATTTGTCTTACTAGTGAGGTGAAAATGGTTACTATCACAACTAAATTCATTGAGGGAAATATGACCAAGAAAATATTAAAATTTATTCAATCTCCTGAGGAAGGTCTAAATAAGGTCGAAACATTTATAACATTTTGTCTGAAACCCACGATTTCCTTTTTCCATAAATAAATAAATAAATATTCGACTGGTTAGAATACCACATGAGTCGTAGGTCCTATAATTTGTGGTAATTTTCTGTAGTTCAAAGTATCAAATAAATAAATGGTGTGAAGAAAAACAATTTATACGATACACTTAAATAATTATAACACGAATATTTATTGCCTCAAGGATACCTGAGTAATTTAATTGTAGCACCCAGACCATTGATCTTTTCGTACATAAAAATAATGACTAAATTTGAATATACGGTATCTATTTTTCCGGAGTTCACATCGCAGGTGATAAATATTCCCGGCATTGTGAAACTCTAGAGCTGTAGGTAATTAAATACTAATTAGCTGATGACTTTACACCGGAGACGTTCGTATTTCTTTGTGTCATCCACCCACATGACGACAAAACCGCCAAGTTCATTGTTTTCTTTATTTTATTTTCTATTTTTAGTAGTTATAACAAACAATAAATAATATTTTTAATTTTTTCATATGTGTTTTGAGTCGGTCTGTGGAATTGAGAACCCGGGTTCGATTTCCACAGGCGACAAACAATTTTCACCACGTTAAATCTACCCCAGTGACTCCTCCTCCACTAACATCTTTTGGGGATATTATTTGACGGCGAGTAACCGAACTTCACGCGATGAAATATATAATTTACCGAGATCTGCTACAGCAGAATATCACACCCGCCTGATGATATATTTATTTTTTCTACGATTGCTATGAAAAGTTGACAATTACGCTCTCATTTGTCATCGTAAAGTTGACGTTTTCTGTGGAACAATCGAAAAATATCTTTTTTGCGCGTCTCAAATGGCAATGCGCGAAAAAGACGTTAAATACGCGCGTTTCCATTGGCAACGCGCGAAAAAGATTATAAATGCGCGTTACCAGGGATACAAACAAAACAGAAACTTGTCATTTTGACAGTTGACATAACGAATTTATTTTCAGTACGTATACGTTTTTTTAATCATTTTAAGATGCAATCGTAGAAAAAATTATGTGTGTATCACGAGCGTAAAGTGTCTTTGTTCCTCTTACACTATTGCAGCTCTCGCCTTCGGCTTGCGCTGCAATTACCGTGTTCGAGTAACAAAGAATCACTTTACGCTCTTAATACACAAATAACTATATATTTTCTATTTTCCGCCAAACAATATCTTTACAGACAATTGTTAAATTTTTTTCATAGCAGTCTTTATTTTTACGAGTATAACAAATGTATAATTAATTTTTACAACCTGATTAAAAGCACAAATGAAATGTGTTTAATATAAAAAAAATCCGTAATTTTAATTCTCTACAACTTGTATTTGAAGTATTTTCCAGTAAAATTAATTGCAAAGCAACGCGCACCAAAAAACTAATATCACATGTTATACATCTTTGTTCGGGTTTTGTATGAACACCCTGTATATAATAATAATAAATTAAATAATTTTCATAGTTACATTTTCCGGTTTGATAAACTTTGTTATAAATCGTGAAACCGTTGAGAAATATGTAAAATGTCATAACAGTGAGAAATTCAGTTTTACCAACTTCGGTTATTAATCCCCATCAACTTTATCACATGAAGTTTGAGTTAAAACAATGATAAATGACCCTTCCTAAATGGAACGCCTCTGAAGATGGTATGAAGGAAGTGATTAATTAGTAATTTAACACTAATTAACATAAGTCCTCAGTTGTAATTCTTATTTACATGACTAGATTAATTAACTGTTTGCTTGTGGCTTGTTGAAAAAAACAGACTCAAGTTGCAAGGTACCGTTTTAGGAATGGCTATTTTATAGATGCTAGACGTAGCCTACTTTGCTGTTTCATTTGCAAATCCAAATATGTAGTAAAGTAATATCTCCATAAACGAATCACCCATCAACTATTATTAGGTCGATAATTTAATTGTCTAATTAAAATGAAAACTTTAAAATCATTAGGTGCGTTTCTTTGGACTATGATTGTGATTTTCTAAATCGTGATCTGTTTAATCGTGATTGCGTTGAATCATAATTGAATATAATGCTAAAGAAAACAACAAACATGAATAATGATTATAATTCAATCTGATCAACGCGATTATATTGTATTTGCCGTTTAAAACTTCAAACGGCAAATACAAAATCTAACCTATTTTATAACGTCATAAATGTATGTTTGAGTATTTTGTTTAAAAATGGATCAAGGTTGTACTGAAGCAAGAATTTTTTTTCAACATTACTTGTAAAATAGTTATTTGTGTATTAAGAGCGTAAACTGATTCTTTGTTACTTGAACACGGTAATTGCAGCGCGAGCCGATGGCGAGAGCTATAATAGTGTAAGAGGAACAAAGACACTTTACGCTCCTGATACACACCTAATTTTTTCTACGATTGCATCTTAAATTATTAAAAAACGTATACGTACTGAAAATAAGTTCGTTCTGTCAACTATCAATATGACAAGTTTCTGTTTTGTTTGTATCCCTGGTAACTATTAAAATAAGCGCGCATTTAATATCTTTTTCGCGCGTTGCCATTGGAAACGCGCGCATTTAACGTCTTTTTCGCGTGTTGTCATTGGAGACGCGCAAAAAAGATATTTTCCGATTGTTCCACAGAAAACGTCAAACGTCAACGAAAAAATACATTTCTTTCACTAAATTTTGTTGTGATAGTAACCATTTCTCTTACTAGTGTTGAAAGTAAATAATTTTCCTTACTAGTGAGGAAAACAGTTACTATCATAACTATATTGAGTGAGGGAAATGTCATTTGACATGGTGACCAAGGAAATGTCATGTGCACATAATTTGCAAAAGCCGTTTTTAAAACCTTTAAAACAAATCGGTAAAGAGGAATGTTAAAAAAAGTATGATTCAAAAAAACTTTGATCATTTTAATCAAAAATCACAGTCCAAATAAACACACATATTAAGTAAGTCTTGAATTGAGGATTTAGTCTATCAAAGAATAAAAACTTGAATTCGATTCCTACAGCTGATAAACTTGTCTCAAAAATAAAATTACCCCAAAGCTCTTCTAATCTTTTTGGGGGTAGTATTAAACCGCATTTTACGTGCAAAATATTTCATAAAGTTCAGCTATAGCAGAATAAGAAATACTTTTGTGTTATTCAGCTTACAGGATTCTACAATTGATTATGGTATCTTAAAGTCTACAGTTAATTTTAACAATATCTCTCGTCTTTTCATATTTTAAACCCATCTATATATTTAAATAGTACATTCTTTGCGATTCATCTTGATGGTATCATTAGTTGAAAGTTTATCCATTTAGCACTATGTTAATTACCTGTTAAGTGTCGGATTAAATCTAGACACAAATTAATAATATAATTCTTTGACCACATACTACTACTTGTAGGAAAGATAAATATGTTCTTAGTAATAAATAATGAGTTTTTCTTGTTTGCAGTGGAGAGACGTAAGTTGTTGGCATGACAACCACGGCAGCCCCGCCGGGGGGACATTCAGCCCCCCTCGGCCTCATGTCGTGTGTACGGGAATCTTCTCCGCAGGATATGGTGCCCCAAACTGACATTGACTTGGAACGCAATGGTAAGTCCTTTCATATTTCATTTTATCAATAATATACATACTAGCAACTACTTGTCGAGACTGTATAGTCCTGATAGAAAATTAGTAGTTTATATAACAAGGGAGTAAAGTTCGTCATTATTTGCCGAGAGCAAAGATAGAATCCTGAGGGCGTAGCCCGAGGAATGCTTTCATTTGAGGCACAATTATATACTATATTTTATATACAAATGGAAAAATTCGTTATTTAACGAAACAGACTTTGGCCTTGAATCACTTTATCTCCCTAGGGAGTACATGTCATTTTTATTTCCCTTTGTAAATAATGAAGCACATTAAGTAATAATTTTGATAAGTATAAAGTTAACATTATTTACTGGTTCTATATATATTATGTAACAAGTTTTATAAACGTCTTTTTAGTTACGAGTGTATAAAAAACGAGTATCTAAAGAGTTTATAAACTAGTCACATACTATACTTTTTTTACGACCACAAATTAAAACAACAAAAAAATGTCAAGTTGCTGCCTGAAGCTAACTTCATCCCGTGCTTAATATCTCAAGCCGAGACTAAAACGTTCGAAGCCACGGCTTGTCAATATGTGATTAAGATGTAATTTAGTTCCATGGAAACTAAGAATTTTATAAATGACTCAATGTCGTAAAAATTCACAAGATTTCAATTTAGTATTTAATAGAGAATTCACCACACGTCACTGCCAACAAATAGGATCACGAATTTGTTTGAAAATGAACCAATGAAATGTACATTTCGTCGGAAACTCATCACTAGTGCAATTGATAACGGAAATACCACTGTTAATAATATCCTTGGTTACGAATAAAATAAATGCTATTTTCAATATTTTCATAAACGTCAATTCTACATTTGTTCAGTGTACATTTAATATTCAAAATTTTCATCACTGTAATACCTAATTAATAATGTGCAAATAAATACCTAACTATTCTTGTTAATTAACTCTTGTTTGGTAAATTCTCAAGCCGAATACAACTCGTAGTATGAAAATTGACAGATAATATTTTGACATAAATATACATTCGTTGTTACGGAAATAGGAAACACAACTCGTGCAACGCACTCGTTATGTTTCCATTTCCATAACAACTCATAATTTATGTCAAAATATTTTCAGCAATTTTCATACTACTTGTTATATTATATATGAAAATAACTAATTTTTGATGGATATATTTCCAAGTAGAATTTAAAATTAAGGTAAAAA
This sequence comes from Pterostichus niger, assembly GCA_947425015.1. Classification (NCBI taxonomy): domain Eukaryota; kingdom Metazoa; phylum Arthropoda; class Insecta; order Coleoptera; family Carabidae; genus Pterostichus; species Pterostichus niger. The sequence continues at coordinate 23,228,848 of OX380344.1, read as the reverse complement.
TAAATAGCTTCTATGAACCGAGATGAATATGAAATCTCTCCCGTGATAATGATAATGAAATAGGTAAACTATAATCTTTCTGGCGTCTTATTCAAGTTCTTCAGAAATCGTTGAGACAATGAAGAATTATATGTAAACTTTATGTTTTGCTTTAACTGCTGGCGTCTTGCCATTGTTCATAAACAAATTTAACTTTTGACTCACATTTGGCAAAGTTATGTAGGTCATTTTATTAATAAAAATGTCACTTTTACATGAAAATGGAAATATATTAACACGAACAGAAATTTAATTCCATAATTTTGTAACAAAATCATCGTTGAGCTGTTGGCAAATGCATCTAGCCTAAGAGAAGTGTGCTTTGCATATGTGTATTCAAATGTTTTGTCAATGCATCTGTATGTGTGTGGGCACTTGTGAACAGGAAGTTCAATGCTCCAGCCATGAGCGGCAGCGTAAAATTTTATAGAGGGTTCATTAATTTTAATTTTAACTGTCACGGTTAAATAACCAAATTAGTTTGACTTTTCTCGCCGGCTGCATAAAACATGCCATGTGATACAAGTGCAATTGTTTTTGTTTATCAATGTTTGTTTTGTTAATTTGTGCCCTGTTCTGCGAAATTTTGTTGCATTTTATTTTGCTTATTTGTGTACAGTATAAATGTAAATTTATGTGACCGTCACAAGAATAATAAGTCATTCACTGCAGTTTTCAAACTGAAACTCTACTTTTGAAACTTGCTAAATATCTCAAAATGTCATTATAATAAGTCGTTGAGTTCATCATTTAGTCGAATTCAGCTTCCTTCTCTAAGTAAAGAAACTTTTCTAAAAATAACAAAATAAAGAAAATAGTTATTTGTGTATTAAGAGCGTAAAGTGAATCTTTCACGGTAATTGCAGCGCAAGCCGAAGGCGAAAGCTGCAATAGTGTAAGAGGAACAAACACACTTTACGCTCGTGATACACACATATTTTTTTTCTACGATTGCATCTTCAAATTATTAAAAAACATATGCGTACTGAAAATAAATTCGTTCTGTCAACTGGCAATATGACACGTTTCTATTTTGTTTGTATTCCTGGTAACTATTGAAATAAGCTCGTTGCCATTGGAAACGCGCGCATTTAACGTCTTTTTCGCGCGTTGCCATTGGAGATGCGCAAAATAGTTATTTGTGTATTAAGAGCGTAAAGTGATTCTTTGTTACTCGAGCCTTCGGCTCGCGCTGCAATAGTGCAAGAGGAACAAAGACACTTTACGCTCGTGATACACACCATCTTAAAATTATTCAAAAACGTATACGTACTGAAAATAAATTCATTCTGTCAACTGTCAATATGACAAGTTTCTGTTTTGTTTGTAGCCGTGGCAACTATTGAAATAAGCACGTATTTAATATCTTTTTCGCGCGTTGCCATTGGAGACGCGCAAAAAATATATTTTTCGATTGTTCCACAGAAAATATCAACTTTACGATGACAAATGAGAGCGTAATTGTCATCTTTTCATAGCAATCGTAGAAAAAAGATATTTTTTGATTGTTCCACAGAAAACATCAACTTTACGGTGACAAATGAGAGCGTAATTGTCAACTTTTTATAGCAATCGTTGAAAAATATATGCAAGGACAAATTAATAAGAAAAAGATACAAAATGTTTCCATGGTTACTAAAGATCATCTTTAAGCGAAAGACGAATGCTGAATTCCTTGCTTGTTAAGATAAACCTATTGGAAATTTGAATTCTTCCTGGATTTTACTACATTTTTTTTATAAAACTTCATTTAAATTGAAAACATTGTATAGTTCGGGAGAGTCTTTCTTTACAACCTTTATTTGCGACAGTTTTCATTAAAATAATTTTGGTAAATTTTGTGACGCAAACATCGACATAAGAAGCCACCTATATTTTTTTTAATATATACGTTTTGATATCCTTAAATATCGTGGAATTTTATATTGTCAAACTGGTAGACATCATACTAAAGATGAAAAGTATCACTTTATCTTCTTAATTAAATCAAGAATATACTTTACCTTTTGACAAGATCTAGAAAAATACTTGACGTCATTATTCTAGTTACAAATTTTGATGACGTCTCTCCTCTACTTAATTTTTTGTTGTATATCAGGTACATTATTGTAAAGCGTTTCAGACATATAACTGTAGGAATTTTTTTGTGCTGTTTTGAAATTAGAAATATGAAATATAAACTCCCGAATGTCCCTCACGTTTTCTCCTCGCTATCAGTTCCGATTACCGATTAGTGCAGTTCGATGCAGTTACCGTGTCACCGGTTACTGATGACTGGTTACTGAATGTAACCGTGCCTGTATCAGTGAGAGGCTGAGTAACCTGATCCTGCCCGGATAGCAGGATTATGTGACGTACCACATCCGTGCAGGGATTTTATTTCCTTCAATCCTGTATCACGCAGCTGGATGACACGGTGTGGTGTAATGTAATATGGAATTTGATGGTGTTGGGAGTAGATATTGTGGTTGTGGTCAAACTGAAAAATGAGATGAGTACCTTGAAATGTGTACAAACAAAACAGAAACTTGTCATATTGACAATTGACAACGAATTTATTTTTAGTACGTATACGTTTTTTAATCATTTAAGATGCGCTCAGAGAAAAAATATGTGTGTATCACGAGCGTAAAGTGTCTTTGTTCGTGACACACTATTGTAGCTTACCCTTCGGCTCGCGCTGCAATTACCGTGGTCGAGTAACAAAGAATCACTTTACGCTCTTAAATACACAAATAACTATTTGCGCACTAGGGTATAGAACTGTGCGCAAAATATGCGGTGTCATGATAGTGTAATTAATGAAAAATAGTATGTTATGCATCAAGGGAGGGAAACAAGCGATTATTCCCGCGTGTAAAGTCGAGGTTTGCCAATTACACACAAGAGATAATCACGCCCTCCCGTGAAGTATATTATACTTTTGTGCACAAAAATTACTGTCTTATCGGGAGAAATGTCAAATATGGGTTGCGTAACTAGTTACCTAGGAAACGCCGCAAACAGCTAATAATCGTTGTCCCTAGGGAGAGAAATATGTCCCTAGGGAGAGAAAATGCTACCTAGGGAGAGTAACATGCTACCTAGGGAGAGTAACATGCTACCTAAGGAGAGAAACGTAATGTTTCTCACCCTAGGGGAGAAAAGCAGTGTTTCTCTCTCAAATTAGGGAATAAGAACGTGTTTCTTGTGTATGTGTTACGAAAAATCAAATACTTTTGGCGTATTGATATTAGTGAACAAAATAAAAAAAATTTAACAGGTAGAAAAAATATCGTGACACTAAGAAAATTACCAATAAACATTTCCGTCTTTTTACCCTTTCCAGGTAGAGCAAAATTATAATTATTAGTGTTAAGAAATTCAGACATATTTCGTCTACAATAAAATACTTTAATTTTTTAATGTAAAATAATTAGGGAATGCATTAATTACACATTTTTAAAGTAGCATTGAAAACGATATGGTGCGTCCTTCGATTTCCACACTGTATACACAGTTTACAGACAAGACAGAATTGCACTATATTACTAATAATAATAATTATTATTATTATTTTACTCAAAATAAAAGTTACGAATTTCCAAGGCTTGATATGATAATGTATGCCTATAAATAAAAATTAGAAAATATTAGACCTAGCACCTCAGAATGAAGGAAAAGGTGACAATTTAAATAGTTTGTCCTTTATACACATACAGGTACTAATTATTATCTCATTTATAATTAACTAATGCCCCACATAAATCCAGAACACCGATAAGAAAAATAATTACATCTATTTTCTAACATTTTTATTAAACATCCAACCGTATCTACATTAAATTACCAACAAATAAATTAGAAAGCTCATACATTATTAAATATCTTATATAACGTATTTTTACGCCACATATTTTTACATAAACGTAGACACTTTTTTCATATTAAACTTTAAACCATAGAATAAATAAAACACAGAAGCGACACTCGTGTTGCAACCATTGTTAAACTTATCGATGCCAGGACCTATGATGTAATCATAGGTAGAAACGATAACATTTGAATAAAACTTTAAATTTCTTTTTTCTACAACTGTCAACAAATATTCACATTTAGCCTTTTACACATTACTGGGTGTGGTACGCAGATCTCGATAAGTGATATATTTCTTCGCGTGAAGTGTGGTTACCAGTTGTCAAATCACGGCACCTAAATATGTTCGTGGAGAGAGTACTGTAATTGGGTTTAAGTAGCATACATAAATAAAATCGTACTAACAGACAGGATAAAGATAACTCTTATTTGTTTGTAAATTTTCCGGACTATCCAAACAATATATCAATTTTTCGTTTCATCACTATTTGATTTTCCAGAGCCTCAATATATTTTCCTTCTATTTGTTTGATCATCGTTCTTTTCCCTGTATCGGTATTCCGGATTTAAGAGTTTTCCATTATATTTTGAAATGGAAATCATTACTTTGAAATCCAATTGCAGATACGGCGAGGAAATAATTGTTATTTTAAAATATTCCAATTTAAAAGCAGACATAAAATTTATTCACAAAATTTATTATAGATATAATAATACCAAATCAATTTGAACATCATCAGTACAGGTCCAACTTGTATTACAATCTCTACAATTTGAGACAAGCTCTATTCATTCTTCATTGTTTAAATCTTTCAAAAATTTTATTTAATAAAACAAAAGTTAATTGAAGTACGGGAAATTCAATGCCGTTGAGTACGTCTTCATATCTCGTTGAGTTTTAGACATATAGCCTCGGGAATGTACAAAATCTGAAGAATAAAAAGATTTTCACATGTGCTCAACGGCATTGAATTCCACGTGGCCAAATAAACTTATGTTTTAGCTAATTTAAAGCTATTTAATTTTTTTAATTATATCCTAAGGGATTTTTTCGATTTATTTATTTATTTATTTATATTGGCCAAAACAGTACATAAAAATACAAGCCTATAGTCAAATACATAATAATTAACAAAATTAGTAGAAAGCATATTAAAAATAACAAAAACATCAAAATTCACAAAGCATCATTTAAATAATTATTATAGTGATAGTATGCCTTACTTAACATGAGTTTTTTAACAGTAGATTTGAATATTTCATAATTTAATTCCAATTTCAGACCATTTCTTTCAAATGTATTTTGACCCGATGAATTCAGTGGTGAAGTACCCAAGTGCATATGTCTTCCAGTTTTTGAGATATTAGTTTAAAACTATTTCATGAGAAAATTTAGACGGAAATTTAAAAAATATATATATTTGCACGATTTTAACCTCTACAGCTTGAAATTGAAGCATTTTTGTCTAAAATAATTTGAAAACTAATTCGCACGGAGAAATTGTTTTTTCATGTTGCACCCGCTTGTCATGACACACCCGGTATATATATTCGCTATTGGCATCAAATTGAAGGGCTGTCAAACAAGTTAGTTATAGTAAGCAAAAAGAGTGAACAGTGAACAACCTTTACCGAGCTTCCGGTCTGCGTTGACTTCCTGCCAACGATACAACATTTTTAGCTCGACGATGACATTTACCTTAAATTAGATTTAAATGAATCATGCGCCCGATGACCAACTTTTCAAATGTCATACGATTTTGTCTCTTTACAATTTACACCTATCTTACTCAGCATAGCTTTGTCAACTTGTCATTGCTCTCAATATGTCTTAATGTAATTCTAACAAACGCTTGTACTATGATTGTAATTATGTGGGTGCATTCATAGTGACCTTGAGTGATTTTTGTTTGTTTTTGTTTTATTGATAATGTTGTACCAATTGTAGTAGATTAACTTTCAGTGAGTGAGTGCGTTGATAATATGTTATCAGTAGATAAACTTATAGCCTTATTTCTGTTTTTTGTCTCTTTCCTTGATAATTTCTTTGTTTTTTGAAATTTACGTCATTTCGTTCTGTGAATTTGCCTACGCTTTTAAGAACTACAATGCATTGTTTATGAAATTTTTAAAATTGTTTCCTGATTCCAAATAAAATAAATATATCATCACGCCTTTTCCCCATTACTGGGTGTGGCACTCTGCCTAAGCAGATCTCGGTAAGTGATATATTTTGTCGCGTGAAATGCGGTTACCAGCCGTCAAATCACGGCCTTCAAAGATATTAGTGGAGAAGGAGCCACAGGGGTAGATTTAAATTGGTGAAAATTGTTTGTCGACTGTGCGGATCGAACCAGGGTTGTCAAGATCCACAGGCCGACTCGATACCACTGAGCCACCTACCCCACTAAAAAAACTGATGTAATTGCAAAACATGGACATCTTGTACAGCATTTCTATTCTGGAACATTACAGTTCATCTACATTCATAATTTCTTCCACACAATCTCTTTTATTGCTCCTATTCGGAATCTTTTGTTCATGCAGCAATCTTTCCATCATATCCATTCATTTATTCCTAAGGCGTCCATACAATTTCTCATCTCAACTGACAAACATACATTCACTCTTCTAATAACATTCTTCTCAATTTCACACTTATTGTATACCAACGTATTCTGGACATAATTCCGTACATCTCTATCTGTGAATATTATTTGACAGCTACATAAGTAACAGAACCCTTTGATGATAAAAGATTGTTATATCTCTAGTTAGGATCACATGAATACGATATTCAGTACTGAATAAGACTTCTTGTAAGGTTGTCACCGATTGTTTAATTTATAAGGACTTTTTTAATGAAATAAATGTAATTGGTTGAAATATAATTATGTTGGTAGTAGGTGAAAACCATACCACTTAAATGTTATAATAATCAATAAGATTTAAAATCATAAATTTGAAATTAATTATCTGTCATAATTGACAAATTATTTGTCAAAAATCGGAAATATGTCATGATTTTTTCATCATTTACATTACCATAACAACGCGTATTTTGCGCATTATTTTGCACTCTAGTGCGCAAAATGAGTATCCCGCGCACGCTCCCAATTTATTTGTTATCAAGTTCCATTAGTTACAACACATCAATAGTATCAAATTAATATTATTGTTGATTGTTTTCCTTCAATTTACTTAAATAAATCAATAATTATTGTATTATTCTATATTTACAGATGTAGAAAAAATGTTGTTTGTATTTCGTGGGTAATTTTTATTTTTTTTGGCGCGTTTGAATGACTTTTATTGTCTCGACCTGCGGTCTCGACTAAAAGTAACATTCTCACGCGCAAAAAACACTCGTTTTGCGCACTTAATACAAAATAGTTATTTGTGTATTAAGAGCGTAAAGTGATTCTTTGTTACTCGAGCAAATGTGCAAGAGGAACAAAGACACTTTACGCTCGTGATACACACATAATTTTTTCTACGATTGCATTTTAAATTATTTAAAAACATATACGTACTGAAAATAAATTTATTCTGTCAACTGTCAATATGACAAGTTTCTGTTTTGTTTGTATCCCTTGTAACTATTGAAAAAAGCTCGCATTTAATATCTTTTTCACGCGTTGCCATCGGAAACGCGTGCATTTAACGTCTTTTTCGCGCGTTGCCATTGGAGACGCGCAAAGAAGATATTTTTCGATTATTTCACAGAAAATGTCAACTTTACGATGACAAATAAGAGCGCAATTGTCAACTTTTCATAGCAATCGTAGAAATATAAATATTTCATGTCATCTCATCTGTGGCGCTACAGCCCGAGATCGGGCCTGGGCCTACCGGACACACCGAGCCGCAGTTTTATATTAAATAAAATAAACTGTTAATTATTATCACATTTGTTTTGTGATATTATGGCACTGGTAATTTTAATAAACATTTCCGTCATTATTCCGGTTCCAGATAGAGTAAAATTATAAAATTAGTGTCAAAGAAATTGAACATTTCAAAAAATAACATTGAAAACGTTATGGTGCGTCGTTCGATTTACTCCCCTGCCTAGTTAGTCAGTTGAAATCTGTAAATATTCTCCATGGATTGTGCGTATAAGTTTAGAACATTCACTGTCACGTTTGGCACGAGGAAGTTTACGTAGTAATTCTCCGTTATTTCCTGCCAAGTCTTAGTTGAACGACTGGAGAGAGATGGAGCAGTGTTTGCATACAGACGGCGTTAATGACATACGCGGAGTCTCCACTCTCCAGGTTCCATATGCATCACATCACAGAACTGCAGCCTCTGCCGAGTGCAAACAAAACACATACCTCTGTTACAGAGATGTTGTTACTGTTGACAAGATGATGTGGTTCATAGTGAAATGTCAATGTGTGGAATGTCGGCCCCCGCGGCCCTGGGCGGGTCAAGGAATCTGAGAACCTTTCACAAGTCACCCCACACTCGCGTACAACTGGGCCACTTCAACAACGTTATTTGTTTTATATTTTATCGTGCATTTATACACAATTAATTCTGAAGTAATACATAAAACTTTCGTTTATTAATTAACGAACAAAAGGTCGTTGCGATACTATTCATATCTTCTTTTCGATGCTATTTATTTATTTTTCTACTTTCGTTAGGAAATAAAAAATAAAATAAAATAAATATATCATCACGCCTTTTACCCATCACTGGGTGTGGCACTCTGCCTAAGCAGATCTCGGTAAGTGATATATTTTTTTCGCGTGAAGTGCGGTTACCAGCCGTCAAATCACGGCCTCCAAAGATATTAGTGGTGGAGGAGCCACAGGGGTAGATTTTTTTTAAATTGGTGAAAATTTGTTTGTCGGCTGTGGGGATCGAACCAGGGTTCTCAAGATCCACAGGTCGACTCGATACCACTGAGCCACCTACCCCATCGTTAGGAAATAGACGTTTTATTTCACTTATTTGAGTTAGGTAATGAACTGCATTATTTAACTAGTGAAATAATGAGGTAACATAGCAACAGATATTTTGGTAGCCGAATTCTGATGTGTTATTCTTTTATTTTTTGAATTTGTAACTGTCATTAATATGTCAAAATTTCATAATTTCAAAAACGCTCTTTCGTATTTATTAGAACGGAAGTAGAAACAATATTGTGTGAAACTAGTAAGGAAATAGGTTATTACCTTACTAGTTTCATAAATAGCTATTATGCTACGCAGTATTAGTTATTTGTATCACTAGTCCAGAAACTGCTATTTTGCGAGTGCGAGTATATTTTGAAAGGACGAGCCGCAGGCGAGGTCTTGAAATACGAGCACTCGCAAAATAGTTTCTGGACGTGTAATACACAAGATTTTTCGCGCCGACGTTTTTGTAAATTTAATAAAAAAGTTTAATTTCTAAATGTCAGAGAATTTTTTTATGTTGGTAATATCACAATATATGAACTGTACTTTTCATTTTAATTAATTATTTATTGTTCATCAATTTACATCTTCAATAAGTTTAATTACACTGTACACTTTATTTAATAAACATAAAACATAATTCATTTCTTTGTCTATTTCACGACTTGTCATTCCAGTGTTATAACCTAAAAAATCAACATATTTTATTTGGATTTTACATTGCTAATTCAATTATAATTACTTACAATTTTGTTTAAAATATATGTATAAATATTATGTTTTCCTGTATTGAAAATACTCAACTATGAATATTTTATCATAATATTTTTACACCAATGCAATATTTTGACATTTCGTACGTTCAGGAATTCGCTATACTACTGATGCCAACATATAACCATAAAAAGTCACTAATTTTTGCCGGCCTCGGCCGGTAAACATATGGTTTCCGGACGATTTTGAGTTGTGTAATACTGCTAATGCCGGACGGTGGCGCGAAAATTACAGCACTGGATACGAAGTTACCGAGTTGCAGTATTTGTGTAATTTTAGCTTAAGTGGGATTTTGAAATTTATTTAATTTAATTGAAGTTATGTAACAGTTCTTACAATTATTAATGTTTACTAATTAGATAGTAGATAGTTTCATGCCGAGTGATAGCTTACAAATCCTGTACGACGCTTTACTGACGTGTTACGTATAACATTTTACCTGAAACTTGAAAACAAATATAATATAAATGAAAATAAATATTTGACTTACATATTCAGTCAGTATTTGATGTTGCTAAGTCACTAGACACTCCCGTTTCTTGCATTACCTGCCTAGGCAGGCAATATGTTATTTTCCTGACTAGGCATGCAAAGCAAAGCTTTCTTAAGTCTTAAAGGTCAGGTAAATGTTTATTTTCCTGTCAGTTTCAGATAAAATATTTTACAGAAATAAGTCTCGCATTTATTTGTTATTTTGTCGTAATTCCGTGGCTAACATTATTCAATTGTAATTTTGTAAATTTTCATATTTAATTTCTGCCCTTACAAAATATAGGTAATTTAATTTGTTTATTGATTTAGATTTTAAGGTCTTCAGCATTTATTTGAAGTATTTTCATTCAAAAAAATAATTTGGAAAACCTGTTTTACCATGTTAAACGCCTATGACCCGCTTTTCGTAACATACCCGGTATATTCTTAATTGTTTTTTGGAATAATTTTGAAACACCCTGTTTAAAAATAGGACTGGTTCTGATAAATCTGATTGCACTATAACCTACTGTATTTGATATTAAATTCCTGTTATGCAGAGTAACAAGAAATAAATAAAATAATTATTTAAAATAAAGTACAGTATTCGACACCTTGAAGAAACAAATTTAATAGTTGTGTTTATTTATTTATAAATTGAATGATGTAGGTAAGTGTGTAATGACTGACACACAATGATGGTTATCTACTTGATGTGGGCATCATACAGCATCATTAATTCCGATAAGTGTACTCGCGCCCAAGTAGTTACGCGGTCGCACGTTTGAGCTGAGCGACTCACGCCCATTTGCTCCAAGACTACAAACGAACGAACTGCGAGATATTTTACCGTAAGACCTTGAATATAGTTTATAGATTGGATTTTTATCGGCCTGCATTGTAACTTTGAGAAAACTATATACTTGGCAGCTCCGAACTTGGAAAATGTCACTGTTTGCCACGAACTCGAATCGAAAAATTTTGGAAATAGGTTACGATTAACAGTTTTTACTTCCTTGTACGAAATAAAGGAAGTATTGTAATCGCGAAAATTTTCGGTTCTCAGATTTCAACGGAAATAGGTGTTTTGGCCCTCCCTGAATCCATTTTGACTAATTTCGTCATGCCGTCTGTACGTACGTACGTACGTACGTATCTCGCATAACTCAAAAACGGCAAACCGTAGAAAATTGAAACTTTATATTTAGGACTGTTATAACATCTAGTTGTGCACCTCCCTTTTTGGTCATTATACAACTACCGGAAGTGGTACTTTACTTGAAGCCTATAATAGATTTTCATGAAAAACTATATTCAAATATAATTTAAAACTTTCCAAATTTGGTATATAAGACTACTATATCAATGGAAATAACATAATAGATTTTGGTTAAAATAGACTAACCGGAAGTGGCACATTACATGAAGCTGCTAACAGTTTTCCTTGAAAAAAATGGTATTATTTTAATTTTAGAAATAAATGTTGCAAATAAAAGTTTTAGAGAATTAAATTCTGCGTCTAGCACATTAAGAATTTTTAAATTAGCTTTTTGCATAAACGAGATATCTAAATTTAAATATTATATATTATTTGATTTAAAAAAAAAGTTTGCTATGGATTAGAACAAAAAATAAAAGATTTGATGTCAAATATGTGCAATTAAAAAAATATCTATAGTTTAATACGCGTACAAGGAAGTCATGTGGTGTCCACATCAGATTTTTTCAATAAAATTTCGGTTTCGTTTATTGCTTATGGTTTTTTGAAAACATTAGGTTACAGTTTCAGATTCGGTTTTTATATTATAAATTTCGTTTTTTTACTGTTTCGGTTCAAAATTTCAAAGTAAATATAATTTGTAAAAATATAATTCTCAAATTAACTAAACCGACTTTTATAAAATTCACTAAATAAATTATAACTCAAATTGATAAACTAAGTGAGAGCAGCAAGTAATAATTATTAACTAATCTAATAGTTTAAACAAGTGAATTCATGCTATACTTTCTGTGTGTGATTATTTATTAATAAAAACAAGAATACTTTCAGTACTGATCATATTACAACTATCATGAATAAGAACTGCTTTAAAGAGTAACAAAAGATCTTTAACATTTTGCGAAAATACAGGGTGTTTCACAACTTAAAAATTAAAAGGGTATATTCTGTACGACGTGCTGATCATGAAACAAAAAGATTTATTTTTAATCGCAAAACTATTTTCCATTGTTCCCAGTCCAAAATATTTCGTTGCCACTGCCACTGGGCGGATGATTATGTTAAAGTTATTAATTAAATAAAATTATATTATAAATAACTGCTAATAATTGAATTGTGTAATTATTCTTTCGTTGTTGATACCTACTTCATTGTTTGTGTTTAATAGGAAAGTGAATCCAGTGCAGTTTTAGGTAAACAACCCTTAATTTTTCGAATTTAAAAAAAATTCTTTTTGTTTCATGATCAGCACGTCGTACAGAATATATCCTTTAATTTTTTGCTCTAAGTTGTGAAACACCCTGTATATCGGGTGTTCTATTTAAATATATAAAGTTACATATCATTGCGCGAAAATGGAACACCCAGTAGAAAAACTTACACTGCAGATATATGGGCATTTTAATCTAAAATAAACTTTGTTTTAAAAGTTTTCGGTAATATTTAAAATAATCGATTAAAATAAATACAGACCAATGTACCAGCCTTTATATTTAATTTCTTACATAATGTTGTATGCAGTAACGTAATGTGTAGCCACATAAATGTTTTGTAAAAACTTCAATCGTAGGTGTGATCCAATTAAACTGAAATTGGATTATTGTATTTGATCAGTCTCCCATAATTTCATTAAATAAATAAATATCTACGAACATTACAATCAGTCATAGTCCAGTGAATATAACTTGTGCTAACATAACAACATATTCAAATCTCGTTGACTTCAACTTGTACCAATAAGATACGATGGAATAAACGGTTCGGATTCTACTATAAACTATTGAAATTGAGATTAAATTCTTATTGCGAAGATTAACAAAAAAATAATGTAAATGTGGATGGCCATAAGCAAACAAATGTTCTTTTTAAACAATGTTAAAGAAATATACGATGAGGTATTATACACGCTACAATTCGCGGATGACCAAGTTGTTATCGCTCCGGATAAAGAAGACTTAGCCTATATGACAAGAAAACTTTTTGAAGAATATTCTAAAGCGGGTCTGGAAATGAATATACAGAAAACAAAATATCTAAGTATAGGAACGCAAGAAGTAGAAGTTTTAGTTCTAGATATAGAGACAAATGTCATAAAAGGATGCATATCTAGGAACAGTTTTTACAAAGAGTGGTACAAGCGAAAGAGACATATCAGTAAAAGTAAATAAAGGCAAGCAAGCAATTAAATGTCTAAACTCTATACTATGGTAAAATAGTATATCCACGACAACAAAGAAAATAATATTCTCAGCAATTGTTGAACCAAGTAGGACATATGGTTCAGAAATATGGGAAATTACCCAGAAAAGTAGAGATAAGTTAGGGGTAATTGAAATGGACTTTTTAAGAAGAAGCGCAATAGTTTCTCGCTTAGAAAGAATTACAAACGAGAAAATAAAAAGAAGAATGAAAGCACAAGAAACTATAACTGAAAGAATCCAAAATAAACAATTGCTATGGTACGGACATGTATGTAGGATGAAACAAGATAGATGGCCAAAAAGAATATTAGACGAGGTCGTCCAAGAAGAAGTTGGAAAGATAATATAAAAGAAGGAATGGAACAAAAAGGCCTAGATGATGAAGATTGGAATGACAGAGAACTGTGGAAAGTGGGAATCGGCATACAACATTAGTTGTCAAAAAAAAAGAAGAAATATACATCACACTATACAGGACTAGTGTAACAAACTTTAACAGCTTATTCCTGAGGTCATTTTGAGACAAAAATGTCATATGAACATAGGTCCTATTCCTTCTAGTTACCAAACTACAAGAGGTTGAAGTTCTATAAATAACACGAAATTTTCAAATTTTTGTAATCAAGATACTTTCGGAAAACAAAAATGCGCGCAAATAATGGATGGGAAAGTTGGCGTCTATTTTGATATCTGTCTTGGTATTCTCTGGACGCATAACGGGCATTACCATTACATAATCCATAAATAAAAATCATATCTGCATATTCAGCAGTACTATAACCATCCATTATGAAACAAAAATACAATCAAAAGTACAACAATTTTTAATTAAGACAAATAAGGTATGACTTTTCAATAAAATTCTTGTTTTCCGAAAGTATCTTGATTACAAAAATTTGAAAATGTCGTGTTATTTATAGAACTTCAACCTCTTGTATTTTGGTAACTAGAAGGAATAGGACCTATGTTCATATGACATTTTTATTCCAAAATGACGTCAGGAATAAGCTGTTAAAGTTTGTTACACTAGTCCTGAAACACCCTGTATGCCATTAAATATGGTGACACGAATCCCTGAAATATTCACAAAACATCCACTAACAGATTCATCAAAATATCAGTCCTCATCCAACATTCTCATCCCGACATACGATACTCGCTTCAATCACACTAACTCTCCCTCCATACAAGCTCATTCATTCCTCACACCTGAAATCCATCATCACGCAACAAACCTTCAATCACATCCATCATTTCGCTCCTAAACAACTATTCCATAAATTTTTTACTTACGCTCACTCCTCTAACAACGAATTTATAAAGAAATGAAAGAAGCAACGGTTTGCGATTGTTTTGGAAGTAAATTACAGTTAAGACACTCTATAGTAAGAACTGAAAAATGAGTCAGAAAGATTAGAAAGGAAGGGAGTATCGCTCTGCTCTTGTTATTGAAAGTGAATTTCACATAATTATAGGTACACACTCGACAAATCTAACCAATGAAAAAAATCTGATGTGGACACCACATGACTTCCTTGTACGCGTATTAAACTATAGATTTTTTTTTAAATTTTACATATGACATATAATTTTTAATTTTTTTCTTATTTTTTGTTCTAATCTAAACCAAACCAAAATATATATAATTTTTAAATTTACATATCTCGCTTATACAAAAGGCTAATTAAATCATTCTTAATGTGCTAGACGCAGAATTTAATTCTCTAAAATTTTTATTTTCAGCATTTATTTCTAAAATCAGAATAATTCCATTTTTTTCAAGAAAAACTGTTAGCAGCTTCATGTAATGTATCACTTCCGGTTAGTCCATTTTAATCAAAATCTATTTTGTTATTTCCATTGATATAGTAGTCTTATATACCAAATTTGAAAAGTTTTGGATTATATTTTAATATAGTTTTTCATTAAAATATATTATAGGCTTCAAGTAAAGTACCACTTCCGGAAATTATATAATGACCAAAAATGGAGGTGCACAACTAGATGTTATAACAGTCCTAAATACAAAATTTTAACTTTCTACGGCTTACCGTTTTTGAGTTATGCGTGATACATACGTACGTACGTACAGACGTACGTACAAACGTCACGACGAAATTAGTCAAAATGGGTGTAAGTTGCTTTCATGTTGTCTCTGCATGCCACTGCTGACATCCGGGTATTTCCGCTGAAATCTGAGAACAAAAAATTTTCACGATTACAATACTTCCTTTACATCGTACAAGGAAGTAACAAGTAATATCAAGTAATATATTCATTCGACTTATGAATAGTTAATGAAATATTGTCATTTTGAATAATTATTGCGTAGAACCAGACAGTCGAGTGTTAAAAATGACATTAGATCCCGACAGAGTAACTGAAGGGATTTAAGTGTCTACACAGGAATTATGAAGAATTTTATCAAATTAAATTAAATTTTAAACTTTACGTTTAATTACTGCAATTGTATGTTTGGTTCTATAACCTACTGTAATTGGGATTAAATTCCTATTGTGTAGAGCATAAAATAAACAAAGAATATATCAGTATAATCAGCATTCTTGATCACTACACGTCACTGCTGTTGAAAACTGGGCTCTCGCCTCAACTCGGAAGCCGCTGCCCGTTTCCACCAGCATATAATATACCGTATATCAATATTAATATTAGCTTCACGGGCTGTCGTGTACAGTAACAAGTATCTCGATGTGCCGTGTCCACGACCTTCAATACGTGAGTGTCCCAATTTGCGTCTGAAGCCGCTGGCCACTGCAATCAGTATGCTGGTTGACGAGTTATTATAACCGCTGTCGACACACCGCCGAATGTTGATTGTTTAGGTCATTGTTTGGTTATTGATGTTAGCATGTAAATGGAGCTTTAGTGCATGCTGGCAAATGGAAAAACTAGATTTTTAACTGTTTTGTTTTGTTTGGCGGCTGGAATTTCTTTAGATTTGAATGCACATTTTTAATCGCATTAATTTTATTTAATTCTAACTAAACTCAAAGCTAATTCAGAACATTGTTCTATCAAATATTGTGCAGATGCCGTGTGCTCCAATCACGCGTTATATCTTTTTTGTTTGTACAAACATATATAAATTAATATTTCTGATATGTAGGTGATGGATTTACACAAACATTATGAGTTAAATTATCATTTTTTTTAGCTAATCCTGAAATTTGGATTAGTTAACCTTATTTTTTCTATTTTGTGTTCATTTGTTCTTTAAAAAATTCGCTTGCGACTCATTTTCTAAACTTGGATGCATGCGAAAAAAACATGTCTTTCAAAACTCGTTCTTGGTCTGTGGAATTGAGAACACAGGTTCGATTCCCACATCTTTGGAAACCGTAATTTGACGGCTGGTACTCGCATTTCACGCGAAGTAATATATCATTTACCAAGATCTGCTACCGAAAGTGCCATATCATCCACCCAGTGGCAGTGGCATCGAAATATTTTGGACTGAGAAACATGGAAAATAGTTTTGCGATTAAAAAAAAATTCTTTTTGTTTCATGATCAGCTCGTCGTACAGAATATACCCTTTAATTTTTTGCTCTAAGTTGTGAAACACCCTGTATATTAAAATGTAACAAATACACTAGCATTCAAAGTATGTTGCATATATTAGGCTGAGTCAATGTTAAAACGTTTATTAAGTACAACTGCCTTAGTTTATGTGCATAAAATACTGGGATTAATGCCGCAATACATTGCTGATAGTGTGAAATATATGAATACAATATATAATACTAGAAGTCAGGGAGACTTCCTTATAAAACGAAAAAAGTTAACTAAATCGCAAAATACCTTATTTTACAACAGCTTTAGAGAGTATAATTTGTTGTCGGAAGAAATGAAAAATATGAATATCCTTAAATTGAAAACTAAACTTAGGCTCATGTTGAGTGAGGCATAAGTTTTATAAGTCGTATTTGTATTTCTTATATTTGTTTATTGATTGTATATGTTTATATTTATTATATAGCTTTAGCTAAAATAAACTAATTATTATTATTATTATATATACCCAGAAATGAGTAAAAGGGCTACTTTATTGAAATAAGATTAAAAAGTTAATCCAAATAACATTCAAAAAACAAAATAAGATTATAATAGAAGTTAGTTAAATTGGGGTAGATGAGTCAGTGGAATCGAGTCAGCCGACAAACACCACGTTAAAACTACCCCCTGTTGCTCCCCTACCACTAACATCTTTGGTGGTCGTGATTTGATAGTTTATAACCGTACATTACGCGCATAAATATATCAGTTACCGAGGTCTGATACGACAGAGTGCCACATCTAGTAATCCGTAAATGGCTTGATAATATATTTATTTTATTTACAACTGATGATTGAACTATATTTAGCAAAGCTCTGACTGTCAGTTTATCTCTTATGTATAGAGTGTTGATTTGTGAAATCTAGTTACCAACTAAATATTTTATAATATGTTGATGAAGGGTAACAGATGGCGTTAAATTTTGACGAAGGAGTTCATTTAAATTTTAACATATTCTGTGCCTGCTGACATCCAGACAGTTGACAGCAATCCAAATAATTGAATAGTTTGCCATTGCCAATTTTTATAGCTCTTTACGTTATTATTTTGAACCTGGCAACAATAGTTATTTGTGTATCAAAGAAGAATGATATGGTTTTCACAAGGTATACATATATTTTTTGTTACTTTATGAGAAAGTAAAATTTTCAAAAATAAATAAATTAGAAATTTATATATATAAATAAATAAATAAATAAATGTCAACGGCCATGGCTCAACTCGTTGGAACTGATCTATGCGATAACGCGAGTTAAGCAACGTTGCGCGCGGGGAGTATTTGGATGGGTGACCGTCCCGAGAAACCCGCGTTGCTGTTGACTCTAAGATCTAAAACGCAGGATCAGGGCGTAATGGCGGCATATGACCTTAGCAGTTGGTCCGCCAGGAAGCCAGAATAATAATAAAAAAAAATAAAATAAATAAATAAATAAATAAATAAATATATCATCACGTCTTTTACCCATTACTGAGTGTGGCACTCTGTGTAAGCAGAACTCGGTAAGTGATATATATTTTCGCGTGAAGTGCGGTTATCAGCCGTCAAATCATGGCCCTCAAAGATATTAGTGGTGGGGGAGCCACAGGGGTTGATTTAAATTGGTGAAAATTGTTTGTCGGCTGTGAGGATCGAACCAGGGTTCTCAAGATCCACAAGCCGACTCGATACCACTGAGCCATCTAGCCCATAAATTTAGATTTAATTTATAATTATGTTGACCTGATGTCCCTGAATTGCGCTACGCTTATTATGACCGTTTCATATGATATTAAAATTCCTAGTTTCAAATTAACAGAACGGGCACATCTCAAATTCTCGATGGGGATCTGCTTCTACGGAAGAAATTTTTGCTTGTTAAATTGTCATTTATAATACCATTAGTGACTATGATTTTGCCGGAAATTTTTGTTGGCATGATCACGACTGCATGTTGCGATGAAAATCTACACGAATGCGATAGCACGAGTGTAGATTTTCTTAAAGCAACAAGCAGGAGTAATCTAGGCAAGAATTACCAAAGAGAATCATAGTCACGTATGGTATTCGTCTTGACAGTTCCTCGAAATATTTTATTTACTTCAAAAAAATGTGACCTGCAGTATTTTTAAAACAATGTCTGAACTACTATTACCTTGGTGATTAATTTACATTGTTTAATTTTTTGACATATCTAAGCAAAGTAAACAAAGTCAAATAAAATTCAACAATACTAATCTACTCAAAATTTATCTAAGCAACGATTTGCGGCAATTTTCACTAGTGAAATTGTCAAATGTAATACCCGGAGAGCTTGAAACAAGAGGGAAATACCCGATTAATTTTCAAGCTTGAGGGGTATTCGGCTGATTATTTTTGATGATTCTGAATAGCGCATAGGTTACAACTGTTAGAAAAATGATTGTTTATCGCCTAGCAACCTAGCCGGGAAATAATTGAAAAATTATCGATATAATTTAGACCTAGTTGTACCACGTGATGTTAAATGCCACGCTCTTATTGGTCGAAATTGGGGTTGAAAAAATAATCGCTGTAATACCACTGTGACTGGTTCAATTCAGCAAAATACTGTCATTTGATTGGATGAAAAGCTATGAGTGGAATTGTCACTTAAAATATAACTCATAATATAATAATTGCCGATAATATTTTGACATGAATTTAAATTCGTTGTTACAGAAATAGGAAATACAGCTCGTGATATGCACTTGCTATATTTCCTTTACCATAACAACTCATAATTAACGTCAAAATATTATCGACAATTATTATCGTTAATATACCGAGACCAAGAATTGCCTACAAAATTTATTTGAAATTGCATCATATTTTTTTGTACATTTTAGCTGAAGATAGAAAAGTTGTTCTCCCCGAAACATCGCTATTGAAGCCTATTTATTCCACAATGATGAAATATTTCAATCAAAGCAAGAATGTATATTTCCATTTAATTCCCTGTCAAATCAAAGTCACCATATATCATATCTAATTTACATCTTCGTAAAACTAGGCCAACTCTTAAATAAACTCAACGTCAACACGTTCAAATCCATCAACATCTTCAGCAACTTGTATGTACAGAAATCAGAACTGAGATGCAGACGGCAATGTCACTGTTGGCGGCGCGGCGGTTACATCTGACAGCTTGTAATTTGATAGAAACGAAACATTATTAAACTTTGAGACACGGGAAAGGAAAACCGCAAGCTAGCTTGTTATTACGGGGTGACCGAGTATTATTTCATTTGTGTAATTATATCTGTTAGATTTCGCGATAGTTTTGTTTGATTAAAGGATTAGACACTTGGCGCAAATAATTAGATGGGTCAATTGTGGAATTAATTACGTGTGATGTTATCTGTGCGATATACTTTTGATAATATAGTTTCTATTAATTAAATATAGTATGTCTTGCTCGTAATTTAATTTTATCTAGTTTTACGCAACTAAGCCTCAGGGAACTTTAAAAGCAATTAAAAAGTCGGTTTTATGTCATTTTTAAACATTAAATTGTTATTTATCGCGATAACTCAATAAAGTTATTTCAGGATCTTTATTACTTCATGTACCTAAAAGTAATTCAGAATAAAACAATTGTAATACAGAGTGTTCCAATAGTATGTTATGCATCAAGGGAGGGAAACAAGCAATTATTCCCGCGTGTGAAGTTGACAAACCGAGACGTAAGCAAGGGCCGAAGGCTCCAGCGGAAGTCGAGGTTTGCCTACTTCACACAAGGGATAATCGCGCCCTCCCGTGAAGCATATTATACTTTTCGTAACAAGTGCACAAAAATTACTGTCTTATCGGGATAAATGTCAAATATGGGTTGCGTAACTAGTTACCTAGGAAACACCGCAAACAGCTAATCTCTCTAGGGAGAGAAACATCGCTCTAGGGAGAGAAACATGGTACCTATGGAAACATAATGTTTTTCTCCCTAGGGGAGAAAAGCAGTGTTTCTCTCTCTAAAATTAGGGAATAAGAACATGTTTCTTGTGCATGGGTTACGAAAAGTAACTATTGTTACTTTTTGTTTTTTTTTAAAATTTATTTGTTACTCGGCAGCACAGGAATTTAAACCGAATTACAGTAGTTTATAGTGAAATCCGAAGCAGTTAAACACAATATAAGGATATAAGTTAAAGTCAAAAAGATTTGAACACACGACCTTTTGCTTATTAATTAATAAAGGCAAGTTTTATCTCGGTTTTATTTCTTTCCTTGGTTACTTTATTTATACAGGTTGTTTCCTTTAAAAAGAAGTGTTTCCCTGGGCGAACTAATGTCTGTACAGAAAAATGTTATTTACTTAAAATGATTAGGCTACGGGGTTAATTATATTCAACCAGTGGTTCTCAACTGGTAGAATAAAATAGCATTTAAAAAAATTATTATCTATATAATTTTATCGTAAAATATAAAATACAGTTACATGTATTTATCACACTCGGGCGCTATAAACTAGTCACTTATACGCCTTAAATAATGTAGCATATGACTACGAAAACCGGCAGTACGGCAGTGTAAAAACTGCGGCTCGGTGTGTCCGGTAGGCCCAGGCCCGATGTGGGCTGTAGTGCCATCAGAAGAAGAAGATATATTTTTTTGGTTCATGATACACAATTTTCTTCTGATTTCAACGATATAAATATTATATCATAATTATTTTGAAAGAAAATTGTTTTAAAAATTAGAAATAATGTTAACTTTGGTTAGGTTTACATAAATCAGTGAAGGGAATGTCAAACTGAATGGTGTAGAGCAGAAAATTGTAGCAATAGTAACCTTTGACTCAGATAATCTTATAGTTTGTTTATTTTTCTTTTTGGAATAATTGTTTACAATGCATATTTTTAATTATTTGCCACGAAAGTTATTTAAACTTCATTTATATATCTTTGTAAATGTTAAAATAAATCATATAAGTGACTACAATTATATGTGAGCTCCACATTTAAAAAAAAAATATTACATACATACATACATAACATCACGCTATATCCCATTAAATGGGGTAGCACGAACCCGTCAACATTCTCATCCCTGACTTTCTCACAACCAAAATCCATCAACACGCAACAAACATTCATCCATTCGCTCCTGTACACCTGTTTCGTAAATCTTCACTTACGCCCACTTCTCTAATAACGAATCTATAAGAAATGAAGGCAGCATCGCCTGCGCTTGTTTAAAAAAACATTTAACACAATTGCAGTTACACACTGTATAGTAAAAACTGAAAATGAAGTAAAAAAGATGAGGAAGGAAGGGAGTATTACGTCTTTTTTTTTAATTTATATATCGGACCAACTACTCAGGTCATATGCCGATATGTCCTTTGTATGGCCGCCACGGGTGGGACTCGAACCAACGACCTTATGGTCGTCAGTCAGGCCCTCAACACGCGGGACAATATTACGTCTTAATGAATAACAAATTAAGACTTTTTAGATCACTTTAAATGAACTTAAAAAAATAGTTTAGGACCCTATTGTAAAATGTAATAAATGAAATACTATCACTGCCTTTTCCAATCTCCATCTCATTTGCAATATCGCAGATCGAACCAACAATCCACGATTAACAAGCCGCGATAAATAACCCAGAAATAGGTCCTACAACACAACAATCACAACACACAACTGCGGGCAGTTTGTAATAACGGTATTCTTCATGAGATTGTAGGTAAAGCGCTTGCCAAGGCAACAGAAACAGTCGAACGTTTAACGTTGTGTCTAGGACAGTTGAACAGACACAGCAATAGCGATATCGTAGAGATAACGTAATTGCATAAACAAGTTTCACGATCTGTAATATTAGATCAAATTGCAGTAAAATGTTATTTGCATTCGCTGTAAACTGCATTCACTGTAAACTGCAGTCACGAATAACGCAATAGAAGAGATTGGAACTTGGAACATGGTAGCTTCTCGTTAAAATAACTTAGGATTTTAAGATAAGATAATTCAAGTGGATTAAGTTTGTTTTCATGGTTTTCATGAGGCTTATTAGTGGATTAACTTTACATTCTTTCAATCAAATTGGGAAGATAAAAATGAAAAAAAACTAAATATATCATTACTCTTTTAACCCATTACTGAGCGTGGAACTCTGAACAAAATTTTGTGAATATCTAATGAATATAATACATTTCGGTTTCATCTTACAAGTAACACTACCCATCTGTCACTCACCGATTTAAATTAAATTTTTCCTAATTTGATCGAAGTAATATAGTTTTCGAAATTTCCATATTTATTGCCTCTATATTTGAAAAATAAAAACACATCTTTACACTGACAAGTAACACTACTCACCGATTTAAATAAAACTTGGCACACTAATAGAACAATAAAAAATATTGAACCCCTATTTGTTATTCTTTCGGAAGTTGCTTTTTAGGGGTACAAACTACCCCTGAAAGGTGGTAAAAGCAAGAATCGCCATAAATGAAATTAAATAATACCAAAATATAACGCGTTCAACATTGGTTACCCAGGGGTTTTTGAGATCGCCAAAATCTATTTTTGGGGTCATTTTGATCATATGCACTTTTTTAAGGGGTTAAAAAGGGGATGGGGGGATGAAATTACGATATTCAACTGAAATAAAGTTTTAGGTTCCTAAACTAGTTACTCGGGGGTTTTTGGGGTCGCTGAATCTGTTTTCGAGGTTACCCCTGGGTAATCAATGTTGAACGCGTAATATTTTGGTATTATTTAATTTCATTTATGGCGATTCTTGCTTTTACCACCTTTCACGGGTGGTTTGCATCCCTAAAAAGGAACTTCCGGAAGATGTTTAGAGTTCTATTAGTGTGCCAAGTTTCATTTAAATCGGTGAGTGACAGTTGGGTAGTGTTACTTGTTAATATTGTACTACAAAAAACTAAATATACATAAGAGCTGCTGCACCTTCTCTAGCTAGTAATGATGCACTCACTCATTTCCCAGTTCTGCACTCGTGTGTCTTATCCACAAACCATGGGCGTTCGTCCGTGGAAGGAGATCATTAAAACTTACATCATAATTCAACAAGATCCAGTTCCGCAAAAATTCTAACCAGCTGTAGTAGAAACACACTTCCTTTATTTCCTTTTTGTTTTGTTTGTACCTTCTCGTACCAAGCACGCCCTGGTGCTTGTCGTCACCCTTTCACCCCTAATTCTCCACCCCCTAATTACCATGGGACTCGTGCACGTGCGTCGTGTGTACGCATACAACCAGCCAACTTGATCTAGTTAAGTTTCGGAACTAGAATCAGGTCACTTGTGAATTATTGACAAGAAAGGGATGTTTTACTTACCTATCTACTTAAGGTGCTGTTTACATCATTCTGAAGGTTCTCCAAGTCTTGGAGAGTGAGGGGTGAAGGTGAAGATGTGTTCGAGAAGATTAGGTGCTTGTTAGGAAGTTGTACAAGAGCATGAGACTCTTGAGTGTGGTATTAAATTTTGATAATGAAGCTTGGATGATGTTTTGTTTTTGATATTTCTACCTAGATATTAAGAGATATAGCTTGAGAAATTAAACGATGTACGTATATATATATATATATATATATATATATATATATATATATATATATATATATATATATATATACAGGGTGTTTCACAACTTCAGGATAAAAATTAACAAAATTAAATAACAACAAAGACAAAATTAATTGTCATCCATACACTTGGTGAAACTAGGTTTAATAAAATTTTGTGAGACTTTGCCAAGTATTTATTTAATATTTTTTATTAAACCTAGTTTCACCAAGTGTATGGATGACAATTAATTTTGTCTTTGTTGTTATTTAAATTGCTATTGCGTAGCTTTTTCTTTTTTGCGGTGGATGGCATTACTGGTTCGACAGAACTTCTCATGTCATCTTACCGTTTGTTAGAGATCTTATTCTCTGCTGGCACAGTTCTTCGTCACCAGCTTCTTCACGTGAACTTTGTTCTAGGTGAAGAAGTGAGTTATACCATACTGATGAGCTCTAATAAGAGCGAAACGCGTCTATGGTTACTAACTGTGCTGGCCAGCCTCTGACGATGCCCTCATAAGGTGACTTGGAGGCTGAATTTTGTGAGACTTTGCCAAGTGTTTATTTAATATTTTTTATTCACAAAATTATATATATTTTCTAAATAAAATAGTTATTTGTGTATTAAGAGCGTAAAGCGATTCTTTGTTACTCGAGAACGGTAATTGCAGCGCGAGCCGAAGACGAGTGCTGCAATAGTGTAAGAGGAACAAAGACACTTTACGATCGTGATAAACACATAATTTTTTCTACGATTGCATCCTAAAATTATTTAAAAACGTATACGTATTGAAAATAAATTCATTCTGTCAACTGTCAATATGACAAGTTGTTTTGTTTGTATCTCTGGTAACTATTGAAATAAGCGCGCATTGAACGTCTTTTTCGCGAGTTGCCATTGGAGACGCGCAAAAAAGATATTTTTCGATTGTTCCACAGAAAACATCAACTTTACGATGACAAATGAAAACGTAATTGTCAACTTTTCATAACAATCGTAGAAAAATGTAATTTACACTTTTAATGTTTAAATAAACATTATGTAACACACGTGGGAAAGGGCCATTTGCAAAACTCATACCATTGGAACATTCACTTTCGGTCGTACTTCAATTTTCGTACTCCTTTTGCTCTTAAACCCTTTCCTCACTATATATATTTTATGACTATTATTTAAAGTTTTTTTCTTATTTTTATGGTTACATAGTCGTTTTCAAAGCTAGAAATTTCAAATATTGCAAGAATCGTATTTTACAATTAACAGAATAAGAAACGAGCTTTTTAAATTTACTCCCTTAAAAATAGAGATGTTTAAAAAAAAGTTAGCACTTTTAAACATCATTAAAGGTATATATTTGAGATCTTTATTTAAAAATCTGTTACATGTATTTATCACACTCGAGCGCTATAAGCTAGTCACTTATACGCCTTAAATAATGTAGCATTCGACTACGAAAACCGGCAGTACGGCAGTATAAAAACTGCGGCTCGGTGTGTCCGGTAGGCCCAGGCCCGATTTAGGCTGTAGCGCCACAGATGATGATGATGATTTAAAAATCAATATGATATTCGTAATTTCAGTAGAAACTGAGGAGCCGCGAAAAATATTTGGAAAATTTGAGGATCCGCGATGTCGAAAAGTTTTAGACCCGCTGTAGTAAGGTACATATTTTGTGTCCTAAGGTTGTGAATTTCTTGTAACTGTTTAAAATTTATCGTGTTGGGAAACGTTTGAGGATCGCTTTTCCAAAGTTCGATCTTACGTTTAAATATTTACACGTTTTACGATGTTAGCATACCCCTTGACCTCAAGGCTTCCGGACACAGTTTGTGCTGTAAGCTGCTCCATTTCTTTAAATGAAAAAGTTTGCCTCCAGAGGCGACTCGTGACTCGAGGCAATATCACTAAGATAAAGTGAAACAACTAGGGAATTTCCTCGCGCATAATGTTACAAATTTTTAATGATTAGTATGAATAAACAAAATATATACAAGGTTTTTTGTTTGTAATTTGTTTCGGTTTGTAACTGACATAATTAATTTTTTTTTATTTAGAAATATTTAAGGGGGTTTCAACTTCTAGGGTTATTAACCCCCCGGTACAGTATTGAAATTACAGTTTGTATTGATGTGTTTACATTTAATAAGTTATGCTATCTATATTAGCCTTCAGTATGGTGGTGTGAAAAGCGATTCGGAATTCGAATCCGCAGATCCCGAATTCGAATCTCACTCAAGCTAAAAATTATAGGAACTACCACACTGCGGCTCGGTGAGTGCGGACCCTGTACTGTAATTCGGATTAAATTCCTGTTGTACATCGTAACGTAAATAAGTAAATAAATATTTCTATATATCTATATATCATTAATTGTGTGAAATTAATTTTACATGGTTATTTTTTTTATTAAGAAATGTAAATAAGTTTTTTAAAGAGATTATTAGTTGCGCTGCCAAATTTAAACTTTTAAATTCAAATGAGACTGCTACTAACAACGCCAATTAAGGTCCCAGATAATTAATGTTGACGCTATTTGATTGGGACATAGTATTGTTATTTTTAGTGGGTGTTTCACGAAAGTTGTTTCATAGCCAACTAAACATGGTAAATAAGTTTTTCATTGCTTCCCCGAGGAAGGAACAGAAAAATGTATAAACGACAAATTAATTTATAAGTAAATAAAATTGATTCATTCAAATAACAGTGGAACTTTAATCTTATAAAAGTAAACGCAGGAAGTAGAAATTTGCTAGAGAATTGTGTATTGTTTGATCGTCTAAATAAAATAAATATTTGCTGGTAGAATAAGCCAAGACCTTGAAATCATCTTCATCGTTCAAGCCCAGTTGGCAAGTGTTTGTGTTCGCCGGAAACGAGTTGTCTAATTCCGGAAGTTTTAGCGCAGTCTGGTGGACTTGACTCAAGACCTTGACTCGACTGCTGCTGCTGCGTCAAACTGCTCCAGAGGGGTGCGAGGAATGTGGATACACTTCAGTTCACATGCTGGGGCTATTACTCACTATCATGGAGTTTTTGTCGCGCATTCTTGCCAAGAGATATAAATTACTATTGTTATAATTCACTTATAACTATGAGTTGTGATAATGTGAGACAGACGTTTGCAACTTTTGTCTTTCAACCCAAAGGTCGCGAGTTCAAATTTCCCCTAATAAAACTGACCCGAATTTAGGAACCTTGTCGAACCAAAGAAGCTTCTCTAAAAATAACAATATAAAGAAAGATTATGCAACGATAAATTATGAGTGATATCGAGTCGGAATGTGGATTTGAGAACCCGGAAACAGAAACAATTTTCACCAAATTAAAACTACCCCTGTGGCCTCCCTGCAATAACATCTTCGAAAAACATGATTTACATACATACATAACATCACACTATATCCCATTAAATGGGGTAGCACGAACTCGTCAACATTCTCATCCTGACACACGATACTCGTTTCGACTACATTAACACTTCCTCCATACGAACTCTTTTTTTTTTCACAACCAAAATCCATCATCACGCAACAAACATTCATCCATTCGCTCCTGTACACCTGTTTCGTAAATCTTCACTTACGCCCACTTCTCTAACAACGAATCTATAAGAAATAAAGGCAGCATCGCTTGCGCTTGTTTAAAAATACATTTAACACAATTGCAGTTGGACACTCTATAGTAAAAACAGAAAATGAATCAAATGATAAGGAAGGAAGGGAGCATCCCACTGCGCTTGTTTTTGAAGGTGAACTCCACACAATTGCAGGTAAACACTCGAAAAATCTAACCAATGAATTTAAAATCAAGAATCATACGCTTGTCCTTATTCATCATATTTATCCCGCAATTAATTTTCGCCAAACATTCCTATCCTAACACACCACTTTTGCTTCAATCACATTCATAATTCCTTTCATACAAGCTTGTTTATTCTTCACGCTCGTAATGTTTCGCTCACGCAACAACCCTTCAATCATATTTATCCATTTGATTTGACAGCTGGTAACCGGATTTCGGGCGCATAAATATATCACTTATCGAGATCTGCTACTGCAGCGTGCTACACTCAGCAATGGGTTTTTTTTTTGTCATACTTGAACTGAAATGATCTCTTTTTAATGCGTGTTTCTGGAACTAAAATAGCCTTTTTCTACGATTGCTATAAAAAAATTGACAATTACGCTTCTCATTTGTCATCGTAAAGTTGACGTTTTCTGTGGAACAATCGAAAAAGACGTTAAATTCGCGCTTATTTCAATAGTTACCAGGGATACAAACAAAATAGAAACTTGACATATTGCCAGTTGACAGAACAAATTTATTTTCAGTACTTATACGTTTTTTAATAATTTTAAGATGCAATCGTAGAAAAAATGATGTATGTATCACGAACGTAAAGTGTCTTTGAACAATCGAAAAATATCATTTTGCGCGTCTCCAATGGCAGCGCGCGAAAACTGTTGTTGTAAGTTTATTCTTTGTTGTTAGTTTCAAGTTACATAAAAAAGTGAAAATATCAGGAAACAAAGACAAAAATTTCCCTAACTTTTGTTTCAAAATTAGTATCGCATTACGGAAAGTTCCATCATGATAACTTTCTTAAATTATTAATTATTTCACCTTTGAATGACAATTACTTCCCGTTAGACTTGGGGTCAGGAGTTCAACATCTTTATTTCAATTTATTCATTGAGTAAGAGTAACTCATCACTATAAATATAATTGTGACTACTAGGACTAAACATATTTTAATAATAATTATGTTGTCAATTGATAATTTATTTAAAAATCAATGTGAGGTAAATGTCCTCGAACTGACACTAATTTTAGAGAGTTCATGACCTGACAAACACTCCAACTATAAATAATATATTAGATTGATGCTCGATAATGACATACACGCTACGTTATAGAATTTGTTATTTCCTTGATTTTACTACAAACATCAAAGTAAGAACCAAAAGTTTTTAAAACATTTTTTTTTAAATGTTATATTTTGCTTAATTTTATAATAATTATTTTTTATTATATTAAATAAACATAGTGTCTTGAAGAAGGCTGAAATGTTGGCCGAATTGTCGACAAAATATAAAAATATTGACTGAAAACCGAAGAGAATGTTTTATATTTCGCTGCCTGTATGCAGAACTATTCTAAGTACATATGCATTACATTGGAGATAATGCATAATGAACATTTCGTTTGCGAATATCTTTTTTATTTTCAACTGAATTTAATTTTACATTTTTTTGCTTATTAATTTTGAGTAATATTTAATAATAATAATTATAAAACAAAATTACAAAAACTTAAATTTTGAATTTTTTTTATTATTTGGATATTAGGCTTTAATAACTAAAAAAAAAGGTAAAGTTAAATATTCATTTTAATTCCTTTTTTATTATCGTTGAAGGCGACGTTTCGGCACAATAATTTAGGCCATTTTCAAGCAAAATTTTAGTATAAATTAACAGTGAACAATTTAAATTTTAGAATCAAATAATGTGATTTTTTTATTGTAAAATTTAAGTATAAATCGTTAAATACGACTTCGTATTCATTATTTATAGGTTATGTTATACTATTGTAAGTCCCAATCTGTCATGTTAACTTCGTAGACATTTTGTGCAACATTATCCTAACTAACTATAAAAGTGAGTATTTGATAGTATTTGCTCATACAGCATGCTCAACGTGTATTTAGAATTGTTTAGAATGACGTAAAAATTTATATTTTACATCACATTTAGCATAAAGGATATTTCTGCATTAAAAAATATTGCGTCTAAGCTATCTTATCCGCACATAGGCTCAAAACATACAGAAATTGGACTTAGGATAGTTCTGCATACGGGTAGCGATTTATTTAAAATAACAGTCAAACTAAAATTTCTATCCTAACGACTAAACAATGCAAGAAAATTCATGAGTACTTCGCTGAGTATTTGTATCTCAAGTGTTAGAGCAGTCACGTATCGTGTGAAGTGTTCTAGGTTCAAATCTCGGCGAATACTCATGCTTTCCCAAAATTATTTCTATATTTCTAACATATTTTTACGTCATTGTTATAATTTGAGAGTTATTGAATGTCTTGGTAAATTTGTTTTCATGGTTTCGGTTTAGAATAAGTCGTTAATATTGCCATAAGCAATGTATTTTGTTCTTAAATTTCGCTCATGGCTTTGATTAGTAAATAGTTTATTATTTACATAGTATATCTGATGCAGTTTCCTTATGACGAATTAACGATTATTTCCATTGTTTCGAATATAAAAAGAGCTATACATTATGTAACTATAAAATATACAATATCCTTTTTATTACTTAAGTAAAGTAATAAACTTGTTTTGTATATACTTGCCCTTCAATTAAATCACATAAAAACTAGTTTTATTTTTAATTGATTTGTTTTTCTATTATTATATTTATATATAAATAACTGTTATCACAGTTATACATTTTTATTTCTACTTTTCATTGGTTGCATATTTGCCGTATTTAGATTAAAGTCGTATTAAACAAACTTTAATTGATGCCACATTATTTTAAATATAAATAAAAATTACTGACCTGTTGAAGAACTTGGAAAATGATTTATTGTTTTTCAGCTGCCGAAATCAAAGTCGGTTTATCAAATTCACAGATCGACGCGATTTCACTGAACTGCTAAAAAAATATTAGACCGTTACAAACATAACGTCATTAATTAATTAATTAATTAATTTTATTTATTAATGATTTTCACCAAATTAAATCTACTCCTGTGGCTCCCCGTCTACTAACATCTTTAGGGGCCGTGATTTGACGACTGGTAACCGCACTTCACGTGTAAAAATATATCACTTGCCGAGATCTGCTACAGCAGAGTGCCACACCCAGTATTGGGTAAAAGGCGTGATGATATATTTATTTATTTTTTATTTGTCAACAAGAATTAATCTTTTATTTCATTTACTCTAATGCCTATGGCACACTGGTCGAAGAGCATCGATGAGCTCTTTGATGAAACAACAGAACGCACCCGTCATCGACGAAAAATAGAGTCTCCTCTATTTCTATCGAAGAGCTCATCGATGAAACGAACGTATCTAATTTCACTCGTATCTTTTGTGTCTCATTTCACGTTAGCATATTTTTGAAATTAGTTTTTCTTTCTCAACTTTAGAAGCTTTTATTATTCGTCGATGACGGATGCGTTCTGTTGTTTCATCGAAGGGCTCATCGATGCTAATCGATGCTCTTCGACCAGTGTGCCATAGGCATAATGTTCTCCTGTTTCATTTAAAAATAAACGCTCTAATACATTGCTGTCATGGATATGTTAAAATCAGCTCATGATAGAAAATCCATATTAAAAATGAAAAATCTTATTTAATGTTAGCTTCAAGTCGTAGATTAAAAATAAATAATTAAAAGCAGTAAGTTATAAACAGTAAAGAAAGTAAACAAATGAACACAATTGGCAATGAAAGCGCGTCGTCCATTGTTATGTTCAAACTTTAATTAATTAAATAAATAAAAGAATAAGACAATTAAAAGTTGGCAACAATGGTAACCTGATACATATTTAGGTAGTCACATCACAAGTGAAGTAAACGGACCGTTATATACCAGCTTCTCAAGTGGAAAATTGTGTCTCGTGCAGATAAAAATGTTCCTTAACTCGTTACGAGCTTCGTACGCTATAAAAATACGAATTAATCCGTCAAGTACGCTGCACGTTTCTGCCCTATCTATGTACTCGTAATTTAATCGTACATAATACGTGTAGTCTGTTGTACTTCATAAAAACAATTCATTTTGAACGAGCATCATCAATTGTACTCATCAAGATCATACAGCCATTGTTATGATTGGTAGAGCACCGAATCAGTGCACCCAAAACTGTTATGAATTTATTTATTTATTAACTAATCAATCCAACAGGATACTACGATCCCAATTACAGGACGATTCATAAAGTAAATATAAATGAACAATTGGCGAAAATAAACATTTGTAAACATAATACATAAAAAAGAAAAATATCTTACATAAAAAAATATAGAAAAAGATACAATCAAATATACATAAAAATAATAGTTTAAGTTGGCTGCGAAAAATTGATAAACAATAGTTTGCGAAATTGATATAAAGAATCACCAAATAAATCCATATTATATGAAATATTGTTGAATATAGTACACAATTGTTATGAATTCATTGTTAAATTGCAGATCACAAAGAAAATTAATTATTTGGGGTTAAACAGATTAGCAGAGTTTTTCAAATGGAAAAATGACATATTTGTATCTTATTTTTCACCATGTCAAATGACATTTCCTTTACTATTACAATTAAATTGAGTGAGAGAAATATCATTTTCACAAGTAATGTATAATAAGTTTCATTTGTTCGTTTGAAAATGATCATTATTTAGGTGTCAACTTCAGTGATTGTTATAATCTCGTTTCTGGTTATTTTGCGCTGGTAAAAATCTGATGATTAAAGCCCGGACTTTTAGGCAATTGCCTAGATACAAATTTTAATATACTTCAGGTAATTTAGTTTTTCTATACAGAGGTAACATGTTTACGTGTAATGGATGGTTTTTTTTCGTGCCTCAGAGCCTATTTTTCCTATATTTTGGTTTTTGTGCCTATTTTACCTTATACAGCCTATTTTGCCTATTTTTATTGCCTCTTTTAACTTTTATTGAGCAGACAAGGTTTATCAGCGCTATGTATCATCTACTTCGTTGACTAATTCAGCACTCGACAAAGTGTTTCAACCTATCCTATAATATTTAAAGTACTTACTTTAATCAAGTTTTTGTGTGTGAATTTAAAATGACGAAAGAAAAAACGTTTTTAGTCAAAATTTTACGTGGCAATTCAATTGTGTCTTTGCCATTACCAATGGAGCTGAGGTAACTTTAGACGATATGGCTAAATATAAGAACGCTCCTGTCACATTTTGTGATGTCGAACGAAGTTGTCAACTTACAAGCAAGTTCTGACTGACCGAAGACAGTCCCTTTCCGAAAATTTCATAGAGCAGTTGCTCGTAATATTTTGTGAATTAAAGTATACTACATAATTTGAATTTGCATAATAGTTAATAAAATGAGAACCCTACATGATTATTTTTCAGATTGCGTTAATTTTTGTTTAAAATGATTATTTTTTTCTAATGAAGAGTAGATACGAGTACCAATATTAGAAAAAGGATTCGTTTATTTTTTTAAAACAAATTATTTACATTTAGACTGCCTAAAATCCCGCCTATTTTAGAGTAATTGCCGGCCTATATGCCTGCTTATTTGGGTGTTTTTAAGTGCCTAAATATCCGGGCTTTACTCATGATTAAATGAGAAATTCAATAAAAAACAACAGAGACAAAATTAATTGTCTTTGAATGCTCACTTGGTGAAACTAGGTTTAATAATAAAATATATGAGAAATTCAATATTGATTGTGTAA
This sequence comes from Pterostichus niger, assembly GCA_947425015.1. Lineage (NCBI taxonomy): Eukaryota > Metazoa > Arthropoda > Insecta > Coleoptera > Carabidae > Pterostichus > Pterostichus niger. The sequence goes on along the minus strand of OX380344.1, from coordinate 23,194,801 downwards.
CTAGTAATGAAGTGTTGCAAGATTGAGATGAGTTAGAAACTAGAACAAGGATAATGTTTGGTAATTAATTATTTTGTTAAACAATGAATAATCGGCGGCTTCGGAATATTTATGTAAGAAATTATGATGTAAGGAAGTAATTTTACAAAATTAACAACATGAGATAAAATCTTTATGATTTGAGATTTTTGTACATCTTTGTTTCAAGTTTTCTGGATAATTAAGATTATTATTATTTATAATTATGCTATAAGTGTTCATTCAACAAAATTTGTACGACGTTCATAAATTATTTCAGGAAAAACTATTCTATTGAACATGGCAAATTTTTTATTTTTTTAAATAATTTAGGAATCTTTGACAACGCGGAAGTTATGCACAATTTTATCAAACGTTATACACGAACGACAATCTGATACCGAGATCTGCATTTCTTGGAATTCCAATTATCGATAAGCGTAAAATGTTATTTTGTTTATTTATTTATTTGTTTACTAGTATCTTATAAGTGGCATCCGAATCACTCCAGACAGTCATATATTTTTTTATTTAAATGTAAGTCAGCAAGAGATTACAAGCTTGTTAGAACATAAAGTTTTCTTTTCTCAATTAGGAGAAGAAACTGATGATTTTCGTCCCTAAGAAAAGGAAAGTAAAGCCACATCCATGGCAACTGAAAAACAACGGAATGATTTGACGTTAGTGATATCCAGATAACATTGTCAAGAATGTAATAAATTTTATCTAAATTTTTAATTTATTTCCGAAAATTTTACTTTCTAATAGGGTAGTGAAAAAATTATATGTATACCTCGTGAGGAAAGTGTCACTTTTCCCTCAGGTACATTATATCCTTCATTTTCGGTTCAGGAAATGAAAAAATGATATGGCCCTTTCGAAATTAAATGTATTACTTTCGTACCTTAATATACAAATATTATTAGTAACTATGCACTACTAGAACTTAATTCCAGTTAATTACAGTCTAGAAAAAATAAAATAAATATATCATCACACCTTTTAGCCATTACTGAGTGTGGCACTCTGCCGAAACAGATCTCGGTAAGTGATATATTTATGCCCGATTACCAGTTGTCAATTTACGCTCCCCAAAGATGTTAGTAGAGAGGGAGCCACAAGAGTAATTTCAGTGTGGCGAAAACAGTCGGCTGTGGGAATCGAAGCCGCGTTCTTAAATCCACAGTCCGACTCGAAACTACTGGGCCACCTAACCCATAATATAGGCAAGGCTAAAACTTATAGTGCAATACCAACCACTCTGACTCAATCGTATTGTTTTATATAAATTAAAGTCAGCGAGATTAAAACGCTCGATCTCTTGATTTCCGTTTTATTTATTTATTTATTTATGTTACGCTGTACAACAGGAACTTAATCCCAATTACAGTACAGGGTCCGCACTCACCGAGCCGCAGTGAAGTAGTTTTATATAATTTAATTTTAGCTTGAGTGAGATTCGAACTTGGGATCTACGGATTCGAATTCCATATTGCAATCCACACCACCGTAATCTGCCTTTCATTTTAAATGACATTTGTTAAAAAAGTTAATTTTAATCTTCGTAAAGTCCATATAATATCAATATGCATACAAATTACGTATACTCCTACGTAATGAAAGCATTTTGTTTTCATTTATTTGATAAATAACTAAGTACCTAAAATATGATTTAGCTTATAAAAATTTTTATAAGTGATCTTTATGTATTTATTTATTTATGTTACGATCTACAACAAGACCTTAATCCAAATTACAGTACAGGGTCCGCACTCACCGAGCCGCAGTGTATTAGTTTCATATAATTTATTTTTAGCTTGAGTGAAATTCCAACTCGGGATCTCCGGATTCGAATTCCGTATTGCTATCCACACCACCGTAATCTGTCTTTCATTTTAACTGATGCTGTAGCATCACCAAAAACTGTTGATTGTCACTGCCCTCATAACAATGAGTTCAGCAATATGACACCATAGTTACTCCATCCCAATTGGACAAGTGGGTGTTATTGATTGAGAGGCATGAGGCATGAGGCATGGGCTGACCCCTCATTACAGCTGGTGACTCACTCCCTCAAGTCTCCTGCTCTGTTGACAGCTCCTAATCCACTCACACACACACACACAGTCACACTTCGTCAAGCACAAACACATGTGTCCGTTGCAGGACTCCGACGACAACACTTTCAAGTGGATTTTGGATATCCCTGAATACTATGTGTACATTGGGAGAGCGAATTAGTAAATATGGGGTTAGGGATTTGTTGGTTTCTTTTGCTCTTGATTCGGTCGTGAACTTTGCAGGATATGTTTATAGTTTTTTCAATAACAAAAAAGGAATTAAATGAATATTTAAATTTACTTTTTTATTCTTCACTAAAGTCTGAGAAATCCAGTCAACAATTATTAAAATTATATCATTCGGCGTATTAAAATAAACTAAAATGTTTTTGATTCTCCTGCACTGTAATTAGAATTAAGTTCTTGTTGTGCAGAATAGCAAATAATAAATAAATAAAGGAGCGAATGAAATTAAACTTATAGGACAATTATCCGCAAAATTTTACATCTGCAAGCCGGATTCAAAGTTTACGTAATTTAAGTTAATTTCCCCGTAACTTAATTAAACAAAAAAATTGATATTGACAGTTGCCGAAACTACAAACGTAATATCGTTTATTTTCACATTTGCAGTTTATTTTATTTTAAAATGTTAGAAGAAGTAGAAGTTATTTCTTGTGTCACCGCTGTTTGCTGCGCAATTTTTGCCCAACAATTTTATTTTTTCAAATTATTTTTAAAATATTTGTTAAACAGAATCTCATTTTGTTCCACTAAATCTTTATCCATTTTTTCCTTTTATTAGAATAATAATTAATAATATTGTATTTAATGGCTTGAAATTCCTGGAAATTCTGGAAATAGTCTAGAATTTAAAAATCTAACTTATAATTTTTTTCTTTAATCCTGGAAAAATTTATTTAGAATCAAATAATAATGGTTTACTTTAATTAGTTTTTACGTGAAAATTTCACTGCAATTAAATTGAGAAAGAGCTATTTATGATCAGTTTTTACGGTAATTATCTAAATAAATTATTTTATATTTCATTTAAAATATAAAATAATTTTTTTTATTTGTTTTTCATCCATAGCTTACTGCGCATTAATATTAAAAATTTAAAAAAATATCTAAATTTCAATTGAATTTTTCTCAATATTTTTATCATGTAAGGTTGTAGAATGGTCACATGGTTGAATTCAGAAAAAAATACTCTATCGAATAGGCCTAAAAAATACGTATAATCCCATTTGAAAAAATATAACTTTGTGTTGTAACTTGAGAACCACTGGTTTAAAAAATTATTTTATTCTTTAACCAGATGTCCCCTTTGGTCTTCTACAAATTTGTTTTATAATATTTTTTTGTAACTATAATAATAAAGAAAATATAGGCGGTGGTTGGTTTCGCTGTTACACCCTGTATATAGTTTGGAATTATATATTTTGATGTACAGGTAGATGTAAATAATGTTTTATTTTTGTTTCTTGTTACAGAAACGTCAAAAAAGCGTCGCTTCCACCCGTTCCGCAACCTACGCAAAATATTCCGTCGCGGAGGTGACAAAGTCCGCACCGCAGGCTCCGAAGAAACCGTCCCAGTAGTGGACACCATCGTCATAGATACAGAGCAGCCTCAAGGCCACCGCAGCCGTTCTACTAGCGAGCTACTAGCTTCAGATGATCCACGCAAGAAGCCCTCTCCTACCACAGGGCTGGGAAGTGGTGCACTTGGAGGTGGAGCGCTTTCTGTGTCACATGATAGCGTCTTCACAGCGGAGCAGAGGTCAACCAGCTCGGACCTTGACACGGCACAGAGCTCGTCTTCGTTGTCGATTCAGCAGCTGATGCAACAGACGGGAGTCAGGGTGAGTGTGAGTCTAATTCTTTTCCTAATATATTTTTAATTATGGTTTCACATTTTGATAAAACTAACCACAATTTTTAATTAGATCACTTATTTATTTAATACTTTATTCTTCTTCATGACAAAACAAAATGAAGTAAAAAGTAACATTCTTCGAAAAAAATATTAATGATAAAAAAAATTAGTAAATTATAAGGAATATATTTTTAAATGAACATTATCATTTACAGTAGAGTAAATACGATGATCGACTGTTTAAATAATGAAGAAACTTTGATAATTGGAATATCAGTCTAATATATTTTTGACTATTTATTATTTTAAAGTGTGACTAATTATGTTCAGTTTTTTTAAACAATTTGTTTATGTTACTTATTAGACGTTACATGTAAGTTTTTGTTTATGTGTTATTATAAAAAAAATAAGTTCTTTTGTTAATTACTTTGTAGATCTCTGAAGAAGGCGATGGTTATCACCGAAACGTTTGAATTGTAACAATTTTAAAATACATTAGACTAATATTCCAATTATCAAAGTTTCTTCATTATCATTTACGTATATTTTGTCGCCTGGTTCCAGCCCTGTTCTGTTCTGTAACTTACATACTTTTTTCGATATTTCCATGAATACCAAATAACCCTTTTAGATCAGAGGCACCCAGAGCAGTCAGTAACTAAGACTTCCTTTCTATCTATATCCGTAGTATTATCCAATCATCGAAGAGAATTTCAGACTGAAACGTGCTTTCTCAGCCTTCTGAATTCAACTGAAAACCTGAAAATCGCTCGTTGATCACGTTTTCTATTAGCACGTGTCCCATGGCTCGTCATTCGCATAGCTACTTAGATATTGTTACTATTATAATAACATAATATACTCAAAATTAAGCGGATACTGTTGACAATTAAATTCGCGAACTCACTATGAAACAACAATACTTAATAGTTATTTTTGTATTAAGTGCGCGAAATGAGTGTTTTTTTTGTTGCGCGTGAGAATGTCATTTTTAGTAGAAACAAAAAAGTCATTAGAACTCGCCAAAAAGAAAAATATCGCCCTCGAAATATAAACAACATTTTTTTCTACAACAATAAAAAAAGAATAAAACAATAATTATTTATTTATTTAAGTAAATTGAAGAAAGCAATGAAAAATAATATAAATTTGTTGTAATATGTTATAACCAATGGTGCATGAAAAAAACTCATTTTCGTAACACATGTACGAGAAACACGTTCTCATTCCCTAATTTTAGAGAGAGAAACACTACTTTTCTTCTCTTGATTATTTCACTTATGTCAATTATACTGACAAATTTTACATAGTTTCATAAACAATTACAGTAACAAATGTCTTGCCAACGGGGGTTTGTCGCGCGGTAAATGCCCAAGACCATTTGTCACCGACAAATCGCCGTTGCCTAAGAGACACAAACACCACATTTTCAAAATAAACAATCAGTTTTCTAAAATGTCAGAAGTGAATCGTTTTGGAGATGCGTCTTTGGCGGCAATTTGTACCGAAATAGAAAATAAGAAATCAGAATTAGCAAAAAAAGGGATAGGTGAACAAGAACTTATAAAAATTACAGGGCATTCCAGCGCATCTTCTATAAAACCCTATTTACAATTAGATGCGGAACATCATTTAAACATAATACAAAACCTACGATCAACAAGCTGCATTACTACAAATGAAATAGCTCCTGAAGAACCTAGCACAAGTAGTGGCGATGTTATTTCCAAAAAATCTAATATTCCAAATAATATTGTATTTAATAATTGCACAATAAATTGTAACAACTTTAATACCTAATTAAAATAATCACATTTAAAATAAATTTTTAATTTAATACAAAAATATAGAGATATCTTTCAAACATTGTTTACCTTTAAGCAACATCCTTCGAGTCATCTGCTCAGAATAAATCCCTCGAGCTACGCTCTCGTGATTTATTCGAACAGATGACTCTCACGATGTTGCTAGGTAAACAATGTTTTCAAGAAAAGTTTACTGATAAAACTTGAGTCCCTTGTGATATTATATACGACAATTGACTTGACTACGATTATTAGCTGTTTGCTGCGTTTCCTAGGTAACTAGTTACACAACCCATATTTGACATTTGTCCCGATAAGACAGTAATTTTTGTGCACTTGTTACGAAAAGTATAATATGCTTCACGTGAGGGCGCGATTATCCCTTGTGTGAAGTTGGCCAACCTCAACTTGAGCTTGAGTCTTCGGCCTTCGCTTACGTCTCGGTTTGGCAACTTCACACGTGGGAATAATCGCTTGTTTCCCTCCCTTGATGCATAACATACTATTGCGCCCTAGCGTGCAAAACATTGTGCAAAATACGCGGTGTCATGGTAATGTAAAATCACGTACTTTGTGTATAAGATATTAGTGATAAAAGTGAACATTTTTTGACAGTTAGAGAAAAACAATTTAAATGGTCCGGTCGAAAAATTTCCGAAAAAAAATCAATGTTGTAGGGAAATTATAAGTAAGAATTTTCTTTAAATTTGAACGATATAAATATTAAATAAAGTTGTAAATGTACACCATTTAACCAACGTATAACAGTTCATTCGGTTGGCAAGGGAACCACCAGGTGCGGGAACCGATAAATACATAGGGGAAAGTTATCGTGAACGTAGGAGATACTATAGGAAGACAGAGCATGGTGTGTGGGTGATTTATTTAAACGGCGCTTTGTTGGTATCGACGCCGGCGACTCGACGACTGGCGTCAGCAGCGTCGGTAGATGTAGATCGTTCTTTGTTCGTGGTCACGTGACTCACTGCCGTGCTAGACGCACCTTCAGTCTAACCGGGAGGCTCATTTACAAACTCAACTTAAAGGTGGAACTAATTACCGAAGTTTTAATTGCATTTTCAGACTGATAGAGGATCAGTTGTTGATAAACTAATCTATCAATCTTTGGCAGACAACTGCAGTATATTACCAATTCATTATCACGCAAGAGTTCGACTTTTCAAATCTCGCAACTTCAATTCATATCTAAGAATATAATTAATTTTAATAGTATGAATCCGCGATATATTCATTCATTTGAATCTTTCCTGTCGTGTCACTTCGCTCTTCATCCTAATTCATAATTCATTTCTTACAAATTCGTCTCACCGTTTGTTATCGCAACAAACCTTTAACCATGTCCATCCATTTATTCCTGGCCACGCAATATTTCACCTTCAATTTCACCAACATGTATCTATTTCACCAATCTTTCATTCAACGTACCTACGTTCCACATTTATTTATTTCGTTCCTCTGCACAAGATATGATTTCTTACAAATTCGTCTCACCGTTTGTTAACGCAACAAACCTTTAACTATGTCCATCCATTTATTCCTAGATTGGCCACGCAATCTTTCACCAACATGTATCTATTTCACCAATCTTTTATTCAACGTACGTTCCACATTTATTTATTTCGTTACTCTGCACAAGATATGATTTATAAATATAGGTTTTAATTTCTAAACCGAGTTGGTTGCCATTAGCAATACGTTACTCATTCGAACGATTAATCTCAACTTGACGGTGGTTCAATTTAGTTTATTATAATTTTATATTATTTAAATAATATTAGGTTAAATTATTTAAGCTTGGGTCTGATTGAAATTGTAGAAGTATCCGTAAATAATGTCGTTGAGTGAGAATCTAAGGACGTCACAGTCGAAGACCCGGGAATTTATTTTTTTTAAATTATGGATGAAAAGTAATAGTTTTGGATTATCTTCATATTCATGTCAGTAAACGTAAGTTTTACTTTGGTTTTATCCATTACACTACAATTGCCAATAATATCTAAACCAGTGATTCTTAACAGGTGGATCGTGGATCCCTAGGGTTCCGAGAAAAGGGTCTTAAAGGATCCACGAAACTTAAAAGTTATCTCAAGTTCTAATTATAACTCCACCTACTAGTATTTTTGTCTGTAACTATTTTTTTTAGGGGTAGGTGGTTCAGTAGTATCGAGTCGGCCTGCGGATCTTGAGAACTCTGGTTCGATCCCCACAGCCGACAAACAATTTAAATCTACCCCTGTGGCTCCCTTTTCACTAATATCTTTGAGGGTCGTGATTTGACGGCTGGTAACTGCATTTCACGCGAAAAAATATATCACTTACAGAGATCTGGGTAGGCAGAGTACCACACCCAGTAATGGGTAAAAGGCGTGATGATATATTTATATTTATTTATTTACTATTTTTTTAATTTATTTTTTATGTTCGTTAAAATAGTAAAATAGAAATTGTTTGCTATTTTAATCGACCTCGTAGGTGTAATAGTTCTCGAGATATTAATAATGGACAAAATAAAATAAACAGCCTATATAATAAAAACCATATAGTCGTTTTCAAAGTTTGAAAATTCAAATATTGCCAGAATCGTATTTTACTTTTTTCATTTTCTCCCGTCAAAATAGATAAATAAATATATCATCCCGCATTTTACCCATTACTGGGTGTGGCACTCTTCCGAAGCAGATCTCAGTAAGTGATATATTTATTCGCGTGAAGTGCGGTTACCAACTGTCAAATCAAAAAGAGATATTTTAAAAACGTAAACACTTTTAAACATAATTAAATTTATATATTTGAGGTCTTTATTATATCAGTCCTCATTTAAAAATCATTATGATATCCGTAATTTATGTAGAAATTGGGGGGCCACGAAAAATATTTGGTAAATTAGGGGGTCCGCAGTAATGAAAAGATTAAGGTTTATAATTATTTTTATTATTAAGTTTATTTAAACTGAAAAAAAATACAGGTTAAGACTATTTTACATAATTCCAGTCACATAGTTATTACATATTATAATTATTTACAATTTACATATATTTTTTAGCCTATTTATAAGTGCATTTCTTTTTACATTATATAAATCTAAATTCTTATCCAAAAAAATATATCTATTTATTGTTCCGTAGCATTTATTTAACCATCTGAACTATAACTTGAACGCTTTATTAACTTCATGAAAAAAGAAATGTGCTGTAGAGAGATAAAGCTCGCATCTACGCATCCTGGTGACCTTGTCCTTTCCAGTATCCACATCCACCACGAATTAATTCACTGCATAATTGGCACCCGGAACGAAGGTAATGAAGTAACTTACTTCTTCGTTTCTTCTTTGCTACCACCGTCGTGTTTATCACTCCCTGCACCCCTGACCTTTCCCTTCATAACTCAGGAATCGATCCCGGGAATCTAGAAGCCGTGCCTACTGATTTATTTCTGATGTTTTGTGATTTGCACGACGCGATATTCACATTCCAATGTGATACGCGATACTATTAGACGGTGACGTTACCGTCGGTGTTATAGATGTTGATATGGTGTATTTAGAATGCGTGGAGTGCGATATTGCACGACTTGTACTGAACGTGACATCGTGGTGGCTGCTTGCAGCAGGACCGGAATTAGTACAAAATTAAGCTAACTTTTAATTCAAACTAATATTATTATATTTTGACGATGCTGCCTTCATTTCTTATAGATTCGTTGTTAGAGAAGTGGGCGTAAGTGAAGATTTACGAAACAGGTGTACAGGAGCGAATGGATGAATGTTTGTTGCGTGATGATGGATTTTGGTTGTGAGAAAAGAAAGAGTTTGTATGGAGGAAGTGTTAATGTGGTCGTATCGAGTATCGTGTGTCAGGATGAGAATGTTGACGGGTTCGTGCTACCCCATTTAATGGGATATAGCGTGATGTTATGTATGTATGTATGTATGTACATTTTGTTGTAATGGGGTAGGTGGCACAGTGATATCGAGTCGGTTTGTGGATTTGAGAACCCGGGTTCGATTCCCACAACCGACAAACAATTTTCTTCACATTAATACTACACCTGTAACTTTTCCTCCACTAACATCCTTGGGGACCGTGATTTGATGGCTGGTAACTTCGCTTCACGCGAAGAAATATATTACTTACCGAGATCTGTTACAGCAGAGTGTCACACCCAGTAATATAAGAATAAACAAATTATAACAATACTAATGAAATAATAAATAGTATATTTATGTTTGGCAAAGATGCAAATCCCGTGTAAGAAATCGTTCACTTTTTACATTTTTTCGATAATATTTTTGACAGTAAACAATTTTTTCGTGAAAGTCTGTATCGTACGAATATTATAAATGTTAAATTAATTTTTGCGCTACGAATAAATGCACAAATCAAATGTGTTTTATACAGGGTGTTTCACAACTTAGAGCAAAAAATTAAAGGGTATATTCTGTACGACGTGCTGATCATGAAACAAAGATATTTTTTTTAATTCTAAAAATGAAGGGTTGTTAACCTAAAACATTTTTTGTACTACTGCACTGGATTCGCTTTCCTATTAAACACAAACAATGAAGTAGGTATCAACTACGAAAGAATAATTACATAATTCAATTATTAGCAGTTATTTATAATATAATTTTATTTAATTAATAACTTTAACATAATCATCCACCCAGTGGCAGTGGCAACGAAAAATTTTGGACTGGGAAACATGGAAAATAGTTTTGCGATTTAAAAAAAAATTCTTTTTGTTTCATGATCAGCACGTTGTACAGAATATACCCTTCAATTTTTTGCTCTAAGTTGTGAAACACCCTGTATATTAAAAATCGGTATTTTTATTCTCTATAACTTTGAAATATTTTTCTGCAAAATTAATATGAAAACAACGCGCACCAAAATACTGATATTATATGTTATAAGCCTATGTTCGGATTTTGGATGGACACAATGACTAGTAGCACAAGCTCTGTTTTTGGGTGTTCTAAGAACACGGTTTTAACTTGTTAGAGAACACCCTCATAAAACAGGCAAAAACAGAGCTTGAGCTACCAGCCAATGTATTTCTTCTATTGCTGTAGTATTATTTTCGTAAAGAAATAAAATATCACAACTTTGAACCAGTTCTGTCGATACCAATCCAATATCAATTAGCTCACGTCAATCGAACTTAATAAACACGATACCTATGAAAAACAAAATACAATCACATAATTCAAGGCTACCACTACAGCGAAAACACGCAAACACGTTAATATCTCGTACTTGAAATCCCTCCATGAAGGGTAAAAGATTTAAGGTCCATTTAGTAATGTTGTGTTCTTATTTATTGCTTGAAATAAATCGTATGAATTTTGAAATAGCTGTTGCTGCTGCAGTTACGTGTACCACATGAAAAGTGCTTTTTAAATTACTTCGCGTTTGAAAGATATATACACGATTGCTTTCACGTTTTCTACTTAGAATTTTAATACGGAAAAGCGAAATTGATTTTACTTTAGTATTTATTTAGATATACTTTTAGCACCTCTAAATTAGTATTCATTCTTTGTATTGTCTCATTATCGGCAGCTCAGTGAATACAACTTGCGTGTTCATGAATTCAAATCCTGCAATTTCAAATTATACTCTGTCGTATTCCACTTTTAAATGCTGTAATTGGGATTAAATTCCTGTTGTACAGAATTGCAAATAAATTTAAAAATACGATTATATAAGCTGTTTCACAACTTAGAGCAAAAAATTAAAGTGTATATTCTGTACGACGTGCTGATCATGAAACAAAAAGAATTTTTTTTTTAAATCGCAAAACTATTTTCCATGTTCCCAGTCCAAAATTTTTCGTTGCCAATGCCACTGGGTGGATGATTATGTTAAAGTTATTAATTAAATAAAATTATATTATGAATAAGTGCTAATAATTGAATTGTGTAATTATTCTTTCGTAGTTGATACCTACTTCATTGTTTGTGTTTAATAGGAAAGCGAATCCAGTGCAGTACTACAAAAAATGTTTTAGTTTTTGTTTCATGATCAGCACGTCGTACAAAATATACCCTTTAATTTGTTGCTCTAAGTTGTGAAACACCCTGTATAGGTGATTAAAAATGGCATCAAATCGTGCCATGAAAAATAAAGATAGATATTGTTCATGAATTCAAATCTCGCTTATTTCAAATTATACTGTGTCGAATTCCACTTTTAGATGCTGTAATTGGGATTAAATTCCTGTTGTGTAGAGTAGCAAATAAATTTAAAAATATGATTATGTAGGATGATTAAAAAATGGCACTAAATCGTGGCATGAAAAACAAAGATAGATATATAAAGAGCATGTCTGAGCTAACCACAATCAGTGACATTCTTCGCTGTCAATTGTAACAGATAATTAATTTCAAATTTATGATTTTACATCTTATTGATTATTGTAACATTAAACGGTAGGGCTTTCACTGACCACCAAAATAATCAAATATTACCGGTTGTCATACTTTTATAAACAACTTTAAATAAAAGTTATGGAGAACGAAATTTTCTACGACTGGTTTAAAACATTTTCTTATAAAATAATTTTTCAATAATTGGCAGCAAAAAATATACAATGTCAAATATTCAAGATAACAGTATATTAATAATAATAAATGTTTAAATAACTTTGTAATTTGAAAATAACTGGTCCCCAGCTTTAATTTATTTTGCTTAGATTCTACTTCCTCGGCAAATTGTTAATCCTGAAATTCGTGAAAAGGTTCTATGAAAATTTTTGGTAAAATAAATCCTAAATACTAAAAAGAATAGAATTAATTTTAATAAATAAAATAAATATAACATCATGCCTTTTACCCGTTACTGGGTGTGACACTCTGTTGTAACAAAGTGTGGTTACCAGCCGTCAAATCATGCCTACCAAAGATGTTAGTGGAGGGAGAGCCACAGGGGCTGGTTTTAATGTTAATAGACAGTTTATCGAAATATATTTAGATTGTAAATCCTAAAAAGGAAAGAACTAATTTTGATAAATAAAATAAATATAACATCATGTCTTTTACCCATTACTGGGTGTGGTAGTTTGTCGTAACATATTTCGATAAGTGATATATTTTTTTCGCGTGAAGTTCGGCTACCAGCCGTCAAATCACGGCTTTCAAAGATATTAGTCACAAGGATAGTTTCAACGTGATGAAAAATGTTTGTCAGTTGTGGAAAACGAATGCGGGTTCATAAATTAAAAGTAAAATGAAGGCAGCTGTCTAGATCCTGCCACAATAATACATTGACGATCTTCTTTGCCATATGACTAACTTGAAAAGGAAGAAAGTCAACAATAACAACATATGTAGTAGCCATGCAGGAACAGGAGGTTGGAACTTAATCATCGGATTTAATATAAAGAAATATTTACTTTCAAAATGATTCATATATACGAACAAAAAAACATTAAATATTTATATATTTTGCGCGTAAAATATTTGAAAATACAAAATTGAAACTTTAAACTTCATTTTCAGATTTCCAACTTATAGCAAAATGCAAATTTCACACAAAACTTTTCAGATTATCAAGTATAAATTTTTTATTAAAAAATTCCTAGAGTGTGCACAACTTGTTTGTCGCGAAGGTCGTGCAATTTGCATGAATTTCAGGTGGGAATTTTAAATGGAATCAGTAATTTAATATAGACGTGTTACTAATTCACATCATGCTAAAAGCTTTTCCACGAATTTTCATGAAACCACAAAATATAAACATGAATTAATTATTGCTTCCACCCTCATAAATATATCCATTAAAATGATTTATTTTGTAATTTGTTGTATTTATATCGAACGTAGTATACTTTGGTGTGTTTCTGTCGAAGACTAGAAGAAGATGATAATTATATGTAGGTGTTGAATTTGAATACAAAAGTGTCTTCTGCCGTATATGGTCAATAAATATTACGGGTTTAGAAAACATAGAAGTGATACCTTGTACAGGGACGTACTATACTAAATTTTCAGTAAATTTGAAGTTTGTTGTGTATAGTATATCCAGAAAATATTGACATACTTGAAGTTCATATTTTCCGCTGTCAAACGTGTCTAAATTATTTAACAGAAAAATACTTCGAGTAAAAATGATACAATCTGAAGTTTTTTATATATTTAATCTAAAGCATTTTTTTCTAAAATAATTCACAAGCATTTGACAACGAATAATTATTTTGATAGACGTTAAAATTTCGATAACATCTTGTTTAATTTTAAATAATCTTCCAGGAGATGAGCAAATAAAAGTAGTAAAAACTTTAAAATAAAATCAATTTTGTCTCTTTCCACAATTTGTAAAATAATTGAATAATGTGTCAGTTTCTACTCAAACTTTTTGTTTAAAAAAATGGTTTTTGTAATCAATATGCAAAGTAGTACATTATGTTCCTGTTTCTTATGACATAAAGTCAAATAAATCTATATGTCACAAATGTCAAATAATACCGTTATTTTCAAATTGTCATGGATTTGGGAAATTTTTACCGGCTAGTTTAAGGGCTATACAATTTTTACCAGCCAGAATCGGGACGACAATGAAACCACCTAAAAAAAGCTATTTTCGTTCTAGAAACACGCATTAAACAATTCAAAACAAAAAATAGTGATTAAAAAAAGCAGTTTTTAATTAGTCTACCATGAAAGTTTAAACAAATTTAAGCTTTATACTTGGTTTAAATGTATAAAAGCAAATCGAAATTACATGTCATACGAAGTAATTGACAGTTCTGTCAAACATTCGATACGCTTTTATTTACTTAACTAAGTTTAAAATGTAAGTTTCATTGGTGCAATTGGTCATAAGATAAGAAAGAATTTTGAAGCACCTTCTCTCAAATAATTTGGTGACTAATGTTGGCGGAAAAACTGATTTCCCATCTGAAATTTGTTACACCCCTGAAACATCCCCAAATGTAGTACTATTTTTCACCATCAGATGTCATATTATACGCGTCAAGCGAGAATACTGAAACTAGGAACAGCTGAAAGTGAAATTAGTAACGAATTACTTAACAATTAAATAATGAAATGTTTGAAACAAGGTTGTATAGAGTTATCAGTCCCCTAGCGGTCGTTTGCGTGCAAGAAAAACCGCAGTCCGGCCCTGATAAGACTGTTGAGTCACATGTATGCTTCAGCTTACAGCCACGTAATGCGACTAGTGTTGTACCTATATGATATCGCCCAACACATCCACACATTTCTCCGGCTAAACGCCGGTTGGCAAAATGCTGTAAAAGTGGAAAATAGTGCCTTGTTACTCACCAAGAAGTATTGTGAATCTGTGATTAATATTTTGTTAAGTTTTCTGTGGAAAATGTGCAAGACATTGTTGAAGAGTGTTGTGTTTTTGTTTTAAAGTGATTGTCAGGAGCCAGACTGTTAAATGTTTCGGAAAATAAACTCGTTTTTGGTAACGTTACTTTGATATTCTACTTTATATTTTCTTTTATTTTAAACAACAAACATTTTTCTTGTTATTATTTAGGATGTAGTTGTTTCTGTTGAATTGTTTCGTTGGTGTGTTGTTTTAATCAAATTCTTTGTGCAGATGTTCACAATGATATTTGAATTGAAAGGTAGAAAACCTGTATTGTCGAAAAAAATTCAAAATAAAAAATATTTGCTGCTTTTGTGCTGACCTTCATAAGCTCGACCTGAGCCGTTTAAATAATGTTATCTCAGTGCTGAATATATATTTTTGTAATTGCAATTTCACAGTTTTCAGTATTTGACGTTGAAATCAAGGTTGCTTTTTACTGCGTATTATTGAGTTAGCTAAAGATGTATTTTCAAAAGTGTGCTATTTTTTCTGACGATTTTTTTTTTGTACTGATAATTTAATGAAGAAACATTTTTCGATAAGGTATTATTGGTATTTATAAAAGTATATATTTACACTTAGATATTATATCAATTGTAAATATTTAATAGTTCCTTTATAGGAAATGAATAAAATGAACTTAAACAAATAACACTAAACAAAAATATTGATTAAATTTAAAAGGCATTAAAATATGAGTCATATTCTTACTGAATAAGTAATTTTTACGAGGAATATTTTTAATTGCAGTCACTATGTTATGTACTACGAACAGGCTTTAAATAAATGAACAATAAAGCAAGTTCTATTGTTTATGAATTGTTTAACGACCGGCAATTCAATTGATTTTACTTAAAACAGCATAAAAACAAGAATGACTCAAATTCGTTTTATATAACGCACCGAACTGTGGAAATTAGAATATATTATCATCGTTTTTTCTTGCTATTAAATCTTATTTTAAAAAAATGCTTCAAGTATAATCTTCATTTTCTTTCACTTTTAATAAAGCATTTTTCTTTCAAACAATAGGGGAACGTTTGACAGCAGGAAATGAAAAACAACAAAAACATCATTAAATTGGCCTACAAATATGGCAACTTTGATTTAATTTATTTAAAATTATACATAAAAATTAAGATACTTTTATTAAGCTCGAAGCTTTATTTATTTGAGGCTGTAAGAATAAAAACGAAACTGCCAAAATATGATTGGAGTCATGGCTTTAATGAAAAATTGTAGCAAAAGGTGACACGTGTTGAGCCTTGATCGGGTTTATTTTTAATTTGAGAACTCGGATTCGATCCCCACAGCCGATAAACAATTTTCACCACATTAAAACTCTCCCTCCACTAACATCGCTGGAGGGGGTGGGAGGGGGGCGTGATTTGACGCATGTTAACCACACTTCATACAGAAAATATATAACTTACCGAGATCTGCTACGACAGAGTTCTACACCCAGAAAGAAAGTAAATTTAATATTAGTCTAAATTTAATTAAAATTCTTTTATTTATAAATGTATATATTTGTTTTAAATAAAAAAATTTAAATGTATTTAAAATTATAATTAATGTTATTGAAGTAAATGAATATAAAAAGAAATAAATTAATCAATTTATTTCTAATAAAATAACTACCCCAATTATTCAAGTGTATATAAATTTATATGAACCATAATATATTCCTCCCAGTAATGGGTAAAAGGCATGCTAATATATTTATTTTATTTTAAATTTTGACAAAAGTTTTAAGATGAAATTTTAATTTCTATCTCTGTGGCTCCTCCACCATTCACATCTTTGGAGAGCCGTCATTTGACGGCTGGTAATTGCACTTTACTTTTATAAATATACAACTTATCAAGATCTGCTATGACAATGTCACAACCAGTAATAGTTAAAAAGTGGGTATGATGATATATTTATTTATTTATTTTTTAATTTTATTTCATAAATTGCTTGGCCCAGGGAAGGAAGTCTAATTACATTTCTTGAATCCTAAATCATGTATAAGTATAATTCTTTTTTAGATTGAGTACCAAATTTATTTGATAAAGAAATAAAAATTTCAACTTGTAACTTAAACTTTTGTTAAAATTTAAAACTTGATAATTTTTGCATTAAACCCATGATTCCAGTAAAATTTGAGATTTAGTTCATTCGGTCATCGCAATGGTGGCCTTACTAAAAGAACAAAACAACACTCTGTATATTTGTCCAGCAGTATAGTAGTGTGGGTAGCGTTATGACATTTGAATCTGAAGATCCCGAGTTTAAATTCCACTTTAGCTAAAAATAGAAGAACTGCGACTCAGTGAGTCCGGACCTTATATTGTAATTGGGATTACATTTTTGTTGTACAGAGCAGCATAAATAAATAAATATTATCATGTCGTTTTACCTATTTCTGAGTGTGGCATTTTACGCGTAAAATGAAATAACCAGCTGTCAAATTAGCCTCCACAAAAGTTGTTTAGATGATGATTAGTTAACAAATAAAAATTGTCACTGTGGTCCTCCCTCCATTAATATCTTTGGAGGTTATAATTTGTCGGCTAGTAACTGAAAAAATGTATTACTTACAAAGATCTACTTTAGTAGAGTGGCGCCGCCAGCTGTGTGATGAAATAATTGTTTGTTGGCTTTTCCAAATAGCCTAGTTTTATTCTCGTCAATATTTATTACACTTTCGTGTCAGGATTCGAACCTTGAACCTTCAAATATTTCACCAACAGTCAAACAACCCACGATTTACAATCAAAAACAATCACGTCATTTCCTCGATCAAGGCAGCCATGAAACAAAATTAGATCAATGTTTTGTTTGGTTTTGAAAACTCGAGATGGTTGACTTAGATTCGCTTGTGCCAAATTCTGGGATGTCGCGGCCAGCGCATGGGCACGAACACGCGGCCGAGGAGATTCCGTTATACTAAACGCGCCATGAGGTCGCCCGGACTATGGCGGTGTTGGTACTCCTCGTGAGTGTGTGTGAGTGAGTGACAGTGTGTGTGTGTTGGATAAACCTGTCCAGCAGGTTCGTACTGACCTCGTGGTGAAACAGAAGTTCCCAAAAGGTTCAATTGACATGATATTTAAATGCGAATTTTGGTGCAGTATTGTATTTGCAGATATTTGTAGCAAAAATTAGAAAATATTACAGTTATTAATATTATTTACGATTTAATTATAAATATAAAAATTGTCAAAGGTTTCAAAAAAATGTTTAAACAGAAAAACGGTCAAAAATTATTTTTAAATTCTTTTTTAGCGTTTCTAATTGATCGTATTGGCTTAACATTTTAATATTAAAAAATCGACTCCTAAAAAAATTTATTTATTTTGTTCGAGATGCAGAAAATTATTTTATTATAACAGCAATGACCTAAAAAAAAATGAATGGATATGTTTTAAGAAGTGAACGAGCTGGTATGAAAAGAAATATGAATGTGGATGAAGCGAGAATAGTGTATCAAACTATGTATGTCTGAATTAATTACTGAATGCATTTAATAAATATATAGTCAATGAATGTTTTTATTTTATAAAACATATCGTGATGTTATGTTATGTTCAAAATTATTTATAAATAAATAAAATAAATATATCATCACGCCTTTCACCCATTACTGGGTGTGGCACTCTGACGAAGCAGATTATGAAATATATAAACGGAACAATCCCAATAAAAAATATAGTTATTTGTGTATTAAGAGCGTAAAGTGATTCTTTGTTACTCGAACACGGTAATTGCAGCACACACTTTACGCTCGTGATACACACATAATTTTTTCTACGATTGCATCTTAAAATTATTAAAAAACGTATGCGTACTGAAAATAAATTTGTTCTGTTAATTGTCAATATGACAAGTTTTTGTTTTGTTTGTATCCCTAGTAACTATTGAAATAAGTGCGCGTTTAATATCTTTTTCGCTCGTTGCCATTGGAGACGCGCAAAAAAGATATTTTTCGACTGTTCCATAGAAAACGTCAACTTTACGATGACAAATGAGAGCGTAATTGTCAACTTTTCATAGCAATCGTAGAAAAAATTGTTTTTGTTTACTTATAATTTAGTTTAGTGATGTAAACACACCGTTATTTTGTGAGAAAGTATATAAAAAGCGAGATTTTTGTTCGCAGATCTCTTTGTGCTTACGGTTTATTAAATGGAGCAGGACATATTGCTTTGAGCAGTTTAAATAAATATAGAATACATTATATTGATATAACACATAGTTATAAATAAATAAGTATTTTATCTTGTAAATATTGACCATGTACGGTTCATATCAGTATCAGAGCATGCTGGATTTAAATCATTCGCAAACAGTAATTGTTTTCGTTAAAAATGCAAAATAAACAGTAAGTACCGCGAAACAGCTGTTCAAAATAAACCATCTCTAGTTTGTTTACTCTCTGAGAAATAAAATCAGCTGCAAACAGTTTGAGTGCCACTGCTGCTCCATCGTGCAGCCGCCTACTGTAAAATCTCCACATTGGTTTGCACGAAAGAAACATTGTTTTAGTCTCAGTCACACACCATCAAACGTTCACGCGTTTCCAAACTTCCTAAAACAAAATCAACTCCGAGATATTCCACATCGTTGTCAATAACCAGCGGAAGATCGTAGAAATACCCTCAAATCCCTAAGGACAACCCTAGCAATGAATTAGTAAACCTTTTTGGGTTTTTTCGTGATGAATTTTTAACGATTTCTATATTCAGTGAGTGTTGTGAAAAATGCAGCAATTATTAAAACAAACGTGAAGAAAGTAAAACATATAAAACAGAAATGTAATGGATGACAAATGATCTAGATTTATAAAAGATATCTCATCCGGTTTCTGGTTAACAGTGACGAAATTTCCTGCCGCAATTTGAGATTATGAAGAACCGAGAGACATTTCTTTAAATAGTGTGTGCTGTGTACATTCGTTTTTCCCAGACAAAAGAGTGTTGTTGTGTAGTGTTCTGTACGTGATGTGATTGTGAATCGTGATGATATTTGGTGACTTTGTGAGTTTTCTGGTGTTGGTTCGATGAAGAAACGGAGAAATAGTTCTGAGGATGACAGATGTTGGTCTGGCTCGAGACGACGCTCTGCTTTGGTTACTAGGAATGTGTTTTGTCGGATCTGGGTAGGTTTTGAAACAAAAAATTATATCTGTCACGTGACTCCCTTGGGGTGCATCTCTTGCTTCGAGGTTTTGTTGGAATTCCGTTCAGGAAATCTATCATAGAAGTAATAGTCAACAATTTTATAACATTCTTTTTTAAATGCAAAAAAATAACGCTGGAAAGTAAGGATTAAGTACTTAAAAACAATTTAAACATTTTTTTTATTTACTATGAATTAACAAAATTTGACTACAGTTGAACAAGGCTTTATAATGGGGAATACTGTGATAAATCTATAAGTTTATAGATCCGTAAATCGGTAATCAATTAATAAAATCACATGAATATTTGTTGTTAAATAGAAAATATTTCCAGTTTCGTTGCGATTTTGTTCATCGTTTATATATTTACGGATGTAGAAAACTTTAGGATTTACACAGAATTCCACTGTTATTTGTTACTAAGTTACTTATTTATAGTTACATTTTGTTTATTTATAACTTTAAATTTTCCTGGCAAAGCTTACATATACCGTAACATCGAATTTAAATAAAATTAGAATACTTAATCAAAGGAATCGTTTTAAGTTTTATTTTGAAACTTTTTTCCTTGTGTAGCGAAGCTACAGTGAAAGACTGTTACAATAGTTGTTAAATTTTGAAGCTACTTTATTTAGTTAATAGTTATTTAAGATACAAGTGTGTGAGGAAAGAATTTTATGCATGAGTTGCGAAGTTTAAGAAAGGAGTGCATAAAAACCCTTCACACACTCGTATCATACAATATTTTATCTATGAACTAATATTGTAATTCTAGTGAGAAAAGTACAAAAGTTGAAGCACGAGCGATAGCGAATATTCCAGTTGTACGAGTATTGCAAGGGCTTTTACCACGTGTGTTACATACTACTTTTTTTAACATTAAACCTGAGCATTAGTTTTTGACGTTTGCTATACGATAAATTTAATAATTATGTTATATGTGTTGTGTTTTGTAATTTGTTTTATAATAATTGTTGTTTTGTAATTTGTTCACAACATATAAGAACTACAGCCTATCACCCCAATCAAATGGAATTATAGAAAGATTTCATCGGTATTTGAAAGATTCTCTTAAAAGTTTCAAAATCCATCCCGTTGGATTGATTTTCTACCTTTTGTTCTGCTTGGTATAAGATCTACAATTAAAAATAATTACTGTAGTTCTGCTGAATTAGTGTACGGTACTAAATTAAGGTTACCAGGAGAATTTATACCAAAACAAAAATCCATTCCTCCACACGATTTCAATACAGCTCAATTTTTAGAAAATCTTAAAACTTCAATTAGTAATTTAAAACCATTTACCACTCAAATATCCAATTCTAAATTTCCATCAACTTACATACCTAAAAATTTATTTCTTACTTCTCATGTTTTTATCAGAAATGATGAAATCGGACCAATCCTCAAACAAGCTTTTAACGGACCATTCAAAGTTCTAGAACGGCATGATAAATTTTTCAAAATTCTTGTAAATGGTACTGTTGAGTCAGTCAGCATAGACAGACTGAAACCAGCATATATTGATAACAATTATTTTTAACAATATGATTGATTTTTTGATATTTGTTAATTTTTGACAGCATCGCCTTGTTCACTGTGATGGTCATAATTTTTAATATATTTCAATTGTTATTTATATTGTATTATATATTTCTATTCTTGTCTTGTATGGTATGTTCCGTTTTTCGGGGGAGTAGTGTTGTGTTTTGTAATTTGTTTTATAATAATTGTTGTTTTGTAATTTGTTTTTATAATGATATTTGACTATCCAGGTTACGTAAATAGTTACAGTTTTGTTGATAGATTTTTTACTGTCAAAAAATAAAATCATTTAAACTAATCTTTTCATTATTCTTTAATGAACTAAATTAATTATAAAATATATTATATATGTATTAAAGGAGTTGTATTTGCAAATGCACCAAGAATTTAATTAATCATTTTAATTATAAAATATAAGTTTAGAAAATTTGTAGATGTTTGACAACGAAAAATATACGATCTTGAATCTACTAGTTCTACGTTGTCCTTCACAAATAGACAGAAAACAAAAATTTGTATTTAACTAAGCTAATAGCTAAGCGTTAACCGATATAAAAAGTTCGTTTCAAGCAAGAGATCGTGTGTTCAAATCTTTCTAACTTTAATTTATATCCAAAAAATTTGTGTCTTAGTGGATCGGATTCCATCCTGAAATTGGAATTAAGTTCCTGTTGTGCAGAGTAATAAAATAAATAAACATCCTTATTATCTAATCAAACCAGGAATAAATATCATTCAATACACAGTATTATTTGCTAATACGTCAAGTTTTCCATTTAACTGTTATGTTTATCTGCTTGTGAAATGTAGCAAACTACACATAATTTATATTGCTGTTACATTTATTTAACAATCGATTAATAAATCGGACATTAGTAATTCATTTTGTGATATTATGTAGCTAAGAAATATGTTGAATATATTATAATAAGTATTCTAACATCTTTTTATGCACTGCCATAAAAGTAAAACTGGTCAATGCAACGGTGGAAAAAGTCAACGGCGATTCGAAGTGTCACCTACAAATCAACCAATCACCCACATGAATACTTTTATAGTGACGTCACCGTTTCCATTCACCAAAATAGTTTCTCATTATTGTTAATTGGATTTCAGGCTTAAGCGGAAATTTTAAACAATTTACATTTTCTTTTATTATTATTATTATTTGGCAATGTTTCGGTACAATATTTTGGTCATTTTTAAGTAATAAAAATACATATGAAATAACTTTTTTCTAAAACTGTCATATAAAGTTAAAATTTACATGACAACTATCAACACGCGAAATGAGTGTTTTTTGTCTACAGAACGCAAAAGACTTTTGCATACAGGATGCAAATGTCTTTTGCATCCTGCAATTTTTTGATAGAAGAAAGACTCACAATTTTTATAAAATTTGTCACTTTATTTTTTTGCTTAGAAACAATACTTCTATTCTTTAACAAAATGTATATTTAGCAATTATTCATATTTATCCCGCATGAGGAAGCTAACTGGTGTACTGGAATAGTTTTTTGAGAAATGCAATGCGAATCCCAATAAATCGCAGAAAAAAATTTGAACGTTTGTTTGGTTTCTATTACCAACCAGCTGTCAATTGCTGGTCACAGAATACCAGATTTGATAGCAATTATATTACATACATTGTTGTCACATTAATTAGTCCTAAACGTCAAAATGTTCTCATTACATTATTACTAATTTTGGGACATAGTTTTCGAAAAAACGTTGTTTGAACTCGATTGCAAAATGCTTTTGCATTCTCGAATGCAAAAGTAACATTTCGCAATCTAGTATCAAAAATAATTATTATATTTACATAGTTCAATTATAAAAATGAACTTAATTTTTCTCAATTATTAAAAAATTGAAATGAAAATATAACATCGATATTTAATGGGATAGATGGCTCAGTGGTATCGAGACATCTTGTGAATTTGAGAACTCGAGTTCAATTCCCACAGATGACAAACAATTTTTACTTTTAACATCTTTGAGGGTCGAGATTCGACAGCAGGTAACTGCAATTCATGCGTAATAAATATATCAGTTACCGCGATCTTCTACGAAAGAATTCCACACCTAGTAATGGGTAAAAGGCGAGATGATATATTTATTTTATATTTTGATAAAATAGACAAAACTTTTATATTTCAAACTGAAATTATTTAATATAAATGATTTCACAATTTAACAGTAAATTGAATATGGTGTAATTCCTGGATTTCAATAAAATTTAAAAGTATGTAATACAAGTTTAAATAAATCAAGTATTCCAAGTATTTTCCAACAGTTACCATTACCGCAAGTTGATAAATTTCTCGTTATCGCAATGTTATCGTAATTGGATATAGTTTATATGTTTATAACTCAAGTAAGGAAATGTTATGTTACCTAAACATATCCAGAAACAAATTTACAGCATATTTTTTTATAATTTCTTTGACATTTCCTTAAAGCAATGAACAATGGAATTTGTTATTACTCATATTTCATGTTTGAGTTCCTATTTAAGCTAATTAAACAGACATACTTTCCTAAATATCGCAACGAAATCGTAGAATATATTATGCAAATTATATCTGCATATTGTCAATTGTTATTTATTGATACGATATCTAAAAGATAACAGATAAGTTATCTACCACTTTATACCACGTTTGATAAATTGAACTTGAGGTAAAAGGTGGAAAATTTTATAATAATAATAATTTCGGTTTGTTTGTCTACAAAATAATCAAATTAGTCGTGTCGGATTGATTTGGATTTCACTTTGCGCTGTAGACCCCTGTCAAGGCTAGGCAAGTTACTTAAAAAAGCTACTGCTACTCTTGAAAAAATAGCGAAGCTACAGCTGAAGACAATGTTTATTTATTTATTTATTTATTTATGTTACGCTGTACAACAGGAACTTAATCCCAATTACAGTACAGGGTCCGCACTCACCGAGCCGCAGTGTAGTAGTTTATATAATATTTTTAGCTTGAATGAGATTCGAACTCGGGATCTCCGGATTCGAATTTCGTATCGCTATTCACACCACCGTACTGACGGACAAATGTTACAATAGCTGTTAAATTTTGAAGTTATTTTATTTAATTAAAATGTTATATCCTGCAATAAATTAGTTATTTATGATCAGGGCCGTCTTTACCCGGGGGTTCAAGGGTGCGGGCGCACCCGGGCGCAGAGTCCTAGAAATTTCTATATTTCGTTAAACCCTAACTCATTCAATATCAACGTCATTGCACCGTTTCGTACACTTAGTTAGGTCAAATGCATGCACAAAATAAAAATATAGGCACCAATATTAAATTATTTTATTAAACACACCTTATACCGTTTTCGGTACTTGTTATACCGCTCACAATATGCAAGTTAAAATAGCTCTTATTACTACACACCTAACAATTACTGAAACTGCTCGTCCACGTCCTCGAAAAAGACATTTTAATTACGAGGCTACAGATGAGCCCATGTTAGACCCAATGAAAACCGTACTTCACGCGAAAAAATATATCACTTACCGAGATCTGCTTAGGCAGAGTTCCACACCCAGTAATGGGTAAAAGGCGTGATGATATATTTATTTTATTTTATTTATAAATTAAATGGAGTTGTATTTACACATTTCCTTAGTCAGCAAGTCAAATGGCATTTTCCTCACTCAATTTAGTTTCTCTCACTAGTTAGGAAAGTTATTTACTTTCATCACTAGTGAGGGAAATGATTTCTATCACAACTAAATTGAGTGAGGGAAATGACATTTTCACAAGTAATGTTAAAAAAATACAATTTATTAGATAAGCTTTTTTAGTTTTATATTAATCGTTGAATTTGTACATTTGTTTATTTTACTAATTACAATATTATAATCTACAATAAATTAATTGTTTTTTACCGATAAGATTGAAAAATTATAATTTAACGGCGTATAACTATAGTCAAAATCACTCATTTTGACTGTTGCTTGTTGTATTTGGTTGCAAGGTTCTTGTTTATTATTTATCGTTGCTAGGATATTTGTTAACAGAAATTGTTTAATTTGATCTTTTACACACGATTTAATATTTTTACACACAATTTATTTAATGTAACACTTCACACACAATAATTACAAGCCGTCAAATCACGGCCCCTAAACATATTAGCCACAGGGGTAGTTTTAACGTAGTGAAAATTGTTTTGTCGGCTGTGGGAATCGAACCCGGATTCTCAAACCCACAGGCTGAGTCGATATCATTTTGCTGCGCTTTATTTTTCTTGCTACTAGCCTGAAATATCGGCCCTTAATCTGTGGTAACATAAACAGTCAATTTCTAAACAATAATCATTCAATTATAATCTCGCAGTAATAATAAAAGTATATGCAATATTCTATGGCCGCTAATATGGACAACCGATTAAAGATGATTAATTAACTTTAATTTTTTTGCTGACAAACTTTCTTAAATTATTTTAGAGATAAATATTTTTAGGTTAAACATGTGCCTAATTGCGTTTGAAGTTGACACCTAAACACCGATTTGTTAATCAAGATATTGATATAAATTAAACATATTAATTAAATTTGTAATCCTTGTATCAAGGTGGCCAACATTGAGTTTTATTATAATTTACGAACAATGCAACGTACTACATACTTATTTTATATAACGTAAAACAAAAAATAATATAATGTGTATTAACATATTGTGAAATGCTACTAACATAATATATCAATAACGTAATAATCAAATATTTTAGGAGTTGCGGTTTTATTTATGTTGGTTAATTGATACCTTCTGAGTCATCTTAGAAAGTTCTCATAAAATTATAATTTTTTATTTTGCATCCTACGCAAAGATACTACAGTTACACCATTACGTATATGTTTGCCATTGTTTTACTAGCTTTAATAACAATCATTATTCTTTATGCTCACATTCATCATACTGCAATTAGAAAGTAATTAAATACAATCATCCTGGAATTTATTTAAATACTGACTTTTAAGTTTAAATTAATTCTCAACTCAAATGACAAAAGATGATGTACAATTATTCTTAGTTCAACAGGATAAATGAAACAGTTTAACATCATGCCTTCTGTCAACTTTTGACTGTTGTGCTTTTGTAGATTTTAATAGATATTTTATATTTTCCTGAGTAAATTTAGTGGTGAAATCGGAAGTCGTAAGTAAGGGTAATTGCCATCAACCAACCTTTAAAGAATTTGAAAAAGAGCAATTATGTAAATTAGCATTTATGTTTGTTGATATTGGCATTACAAACAGGGTGGATTACAATAAACTGATTGAAAATATCTCAGTTCAAAAGCACGGAACGAAAAGACAAGATTTAGTTTTAATTATGTTTTTCTAGAATCGCGCAAAAAGTGAGACTTATTTTCAGTTCAAAAAATGTGCGATAAAACGTTTTTATCTCATGCAACTAATGGCAACCGTACTACTAGTTGCTAGAAAAGTAACCTAGAATAAATGGCTGGTAGCACAAGCTCTGTTTTTGGCTGTTTTAAGAACAGTGTATTTGGGTGTTTTAGTTATCTCTAACATGTTAAAATCGTGCTCTTATCACACCCAAAAATAGAGCTTGTGCTACCAGTCGATGTTTTTAACTTTTGTAATGTCATTAATTAAATTTGTATAAATAGTTAAATATTAATCGTGTATGCAATATAATTTTTTTCAACATTACTTGTGAAAATTACATTTCCCAAACTCAATTTAGTTGTGATAGTAACCGTTTAACTCACTAGTAAATAACTTTCCTAACTAGTGAGGGAAACGGTTTCTATCACAACTAAATTGAGTGAGGGATATGTCGTTTGACATGGTGACCAAGGAAACGTGATGTACATTTACAAATACAACTCCTTTGATTTATATAAAATAACTATTAAATTTCTTGTATCGCAAACGTAAAAATTTAATTTTCACGTTTAATGTTGAAAAAACAGTACATGGGAAAGAGCCATTGCAAAACTTGTACTACTGGAACACAAGCGACCCTTTCTTCATTAGTTTTATAATATACTATTATATTACAGACATCAAAAACATGTATTTCCACCTTACTTTATCCAGCTGAGTAATCGTTTTATATATAATATTCTTTTATTTTAAGAAAATTTATATAAAATTATTTTTTGTTTCTTTTTTACACGGTCAGTATTAAATTAAGTCTTAGGAGTCCATTCTGCTACTCTTGATTAGATTTTTACCCAAAATCTCATCCAAAAAAGGTCTGGATTCTAAACTGTACATAGGACCCCCAAATTGAAATTTGTCTAAGGCCCTAAGAAGATATAACACGGCACTCTCTGTCTTCAAATTATATAACAAAATACGATTGTTCTGAGTGGTTTGGATTCCATTATAAGCTGTAGATCGTCTGTACTGTAATTGGGATTAAGTTCCTGTTGTACATAGAAGCAAATAAATAAATAACCAAGTTGTTAGAGAATAAAATTCTTCGAATCTTGCATAATTTCTGCATAAACTTCCAAAGAAGTTTTACCTCGTTTCAAATTTTGTACCTACAAAACTTGCCTGAATTCTGTGGTGAAGTAGCCAGGCCCAACTTTTTTTCTAATATAAAATAGTTATAATCTATATTAATTTATTGTTTTCCAATTGAATCGTATGTATAAATATGTTTGTAATTGTGTGCAGGCTGAACTCCTAGATGTCGTACGGAGAAGAGGCCGAGGTAGAGGCGACACCAGCGAAGATGAAGAGGACTTGGGGCTGCCGAGAAGTCCTTGCAACTCTCCCACCACCACCGACAAAGCCATCAAGGTAAGAAACCTGCCTCGTGTCAAAACATTTCATATACTGTCAAATACAAAGCGAAAGAATAAATTCTCCGCGTGTGTCTTTATCACAAACATTTTCTTTTTATTTCCGTTACAAGAAATGCATAGATTGAAAGGCAATTTACGTTTTGCTACACACTTTTATCGTCCTTTTTATGACATTTATATTCATGCGTCATTCGTAACCTTTGTTGTGTAAATCAAAAGATCTGTATTTGAAAACGGACAAATTTGTTATTTCTTCGTTTTCTTTGCAAGTTTGTTCAATCAGAGGATCACAGCGAATTTTTATTTTGTTTGGAGATTTTGTACAAGATAAATTTGTATAATTTTCACAAGGATAAAGGATGCTTTTGCAGGAAATTTTAATAGGAACAGGAATACATAATACATTTCTCGAAATCAATTCCTCTCTCATTTCCTTTTCTTTAAACTGTAACTTTTTTTCAATACTCGATCAGATATAATAATAAGTAAATTCGGAAATAAATTAGAAATTTAAATAAGATTTATTATTTTCTTGACAAATGTCATCTGGATGTCAATAAATCATGCCGGTGTTTTTTAATTGCAATGAGTATTGGCTGTTCTGTTCTTACCTATATATACTTTTTATACGACAATAACAGAAATTAAACTTCTCTACATTTATTTAATATATTAAAAGTAGATTTTTGTCTCCTACTTATGTAGAAAGTACTATATTCTACACAATTATGGAAAATTAGTTTTTCTGCTTGAATAGATGGTTGTACATAGAAGCTGTCAACGTTTTCAAGCAAATTTAAAAACAATAAAACTGTCAAAAATTATCTATTTTTAAGCATTTCTAAATGGTTGTATAAAATAGTTTTTTGTGTATTAAGAGCGTAAAGTGAGGGAAGTGGAGAAGTAGGGGAGAAACACACTTTACGCTCGTAATACACACATATTTGTTTCTACGACTACATCTTGATTGATTAAAAAACGAATTCGTTTGTTAATATGACAAGGTTATGTTTTGTTTCTATCCCTGGTAACTATAGAAATAAATACGCATTTATTATTTTTCCGCTCGTTACCATTGGAAACGCTCGACAAATTTATTTTTCGATCGTTCCAAAAGAAAAACATCAACTTTACAATGACAAATGAGAGCGTAATTGTCAACTTGTTATAGCAATAATGTATGCACCAGGAGCAGAAAGTGTCTTTGTCGCTTTTGCATGCGCGATCGCCAACAGACTACTAGGTACACAAAAATAACTATTCTTTCCTAGAGACGAATATAAATACTATTTAAGGATGTCTCACAAAAATAATAGCATCTTATTTAGCTTGTACGAATATAATTATTAAATAAAAATAAAATATATAGTTCTGTAGTTTTTCCATGAAACGCTGAACAGGATTTACGTATAAGCTACACAGATTAGGGCCCCCATTTTGGGGGGGGGCCCTAAAAAATTGCCTGAGTGAGCAAGTGGCATATTTGACACTGGTATCTGGACTCATAAAGGGTCCCATATCTCAAATAGCTTAGGGCCTTATGAAGTCTAAATCCGGCCATGATGAAATGCATCAATAAAACAAAAGTTCATTATAGCAAATAGCTATTAATCCAGTAAATAAACATTCCTTTTCTAATTAAAAATAAAAGTAGTGCACATTTTTCCTTGTTTGACAAGGAACAGCTTAATTAAGCGTGACGACTTACAGACGAGTTGTGAATGTATGCGGACATGTATCTCGTATGTCTTACAGTTTACAGTTCTTGCCTAGCGAGCGATTGAACACAAGACTATGAGTATTCAAATGAAGAAGTAGTTCTGCTGCGCCATGTGTCAGACATCTGTCGTCGTCTGACAACGACAGTTTGCGACTGTCATTTATTGCACTAACGTAACTTGATGGCGGACCGTTACATATCTGGGTTATTTGTTTCTGTTGCTTATAAGGGGTGTGCAAAAACAGAATCGAAAAAGGTTCAAGCATTGACAGATAGATAATTATTGACTAAATTTGAGATACGCAACATCACATTATAGTCCATCAAATGGAGTAACACGAACCCTGAATATTTATTCATTAGATTCATCCTGCAATAATTTGTTAAGCTTCCATAAACATTCATCCAGCTCCATTCACATTCATTATTTTTTTTATATTATCTCGTCTTAGCTTTCATTCACATTACAAACCTTTGATCCATTTCTTCCTAAATCCTTCAAATATTAAAAGATAAATTGTTAAATTTCACCAACATTAATCTCTCAGTTCAATACGATAAATTGATCAGTTTGATATCATGTCTTTTGTTCACTTTTGATCGCTCTGTTTTTGCAGATTTTAATAGATATTTTAGATTTTTCTGAGCAAATTTAGTGGTGAAATCGACAATCGTAAGTAAGGGTTATTTTTTCACATTATATACCAACATATTTTGCAAGAATCTTCAGCAGTATCTTAATAAGAGTTTGAAGATGAAAGACAGAATAATTTGCTAAATTTGAGAAGCAGTGCATAAATAAAATTTCTCCATCATTACATTGAAGTCTTTAATAATCTTGTATATCAATGCATCCTTGTATTCTCTCTTTAGGTATCTAGATACTCGTATGTAAAAGTAGTAAATATAAGTAAATTATTTAGTATAACTTACAGAGCACCCGTAGTAAATGTTTCCTGGAATACTTGCAACATTTAAAGGACGAAGCTCTTTAGTTTTAACCTTTCTTATAAACATAGAACAAGGTCACTACCACATAGACAGTATCACAAACAAATGAAAAACAAAATCACTGCTGATGTAAACTAAAAGGCACTGCTAGTGCTATTTGTTTGCAAACAAAAGAAGCATTCCAAGGCAGTCAATTACAGTTTATCGACAGATATTGCTAGTAGTAAATCCCGATTTCTGTTCTAAGCAGATTTACGGGTTTAATATTTATTTGCCTTTCAAACTGCAAATACGCTTGGAATTAGAATTTAAACAAAGAAAAGAATTAAATTGGCGTTTAAACAAATACCAGACATTCTTTCACTTTGTCTGTAGTTATTTTTAATGAGAGAGTTTTCCGTTTGATAAAATTTAATGGTTGGTTCGAAATTGAAAGTGGTTATTTTTATATCACCACTAAAGTTGACGCATCGGTTGACTCGCTTGTTACAAAGATCAAAGGCGCTTCTAAAATTATACAAATCAAATCTACGTTTATTGTTAGATTAATTCACTTTACAGCATAAACCAGCGGTTTCCAAACTTTTTCTCTCAGCGGCCCCTTTTTTCCGTAAAAAATTGTCGCGCCCCCATCATTTTTTATAACAGCCTAACTTAAAAAATCGTAAATAAATTATTTTATAGAACACAACAAAATTAGTACTATAAACAAATATTGTTATTATATAAGATATTTGTTATAACAAATCTTTTTCTTAACCTAAAATTATGTTTATTACAATATAATAATAGAACAAAATAATGTAACAACATTTATAAACATAAAATTGTAATAAGATTGGAAATTATATTTAATTTTCATTAGGCATATTTAATACAATATAATCATAATTTTTGAGTGTGCTGAATGGGTGCTTGTTTTTCAGTTTCTCGAACCGGGAAGTCATTGAAAGTATCGCCACTCGCAATTCTTTTTCAACGAATAATCGAGTTCGATATTTTATCTTTAAAACAGCTACAGCGGAAAAGCCTGTTTCACACAAATAAAATGTTACAAAACGTAATAAAATTTTTGAGGCTTTGTTTGTTAAACTAGGGATATTTTACTGCGAGCGCGAGTTAGAAACACGTGTGTGCTATGATGTAAATGGAGAATGTGTTCATAAGCCTCAATTATATTTTTATATAGCGCGCCCCCCTCGAAACAATCTCGCGTCCACCTAAGGGGGCGCGCCCCACAGTTTGGAAACCACTGGCATAAGCAATACAAACATGCAATAGTATAATAATTTTCTTAAAATCATTTATTTATGTTACGCTGTACAATATGAACTTAATCCCAATTAACTGTAAATTTTGCCACAAAAATCTGTAATTGCGGAGCAGCGATACACAATCAAGAACCTTAGAGATGTTCTCTGTAAATATCTTATTATTTCCTTAAGACATATTAAAAATGTAAGTGACAGCAACACCTTACAATATATGATGTAACAAGTTTCCGAATTGGGTCCGACTATATCAACAATTCATTTGTAAACAATACACAATTCTGCCATAATACATTAGGTAAAAAAGTTACACAATATAAAATTTTGGAAGTGTGTCTTCCTGTGTTCTATCGTGCTGTTTGACGGCAACGCTCCATAAATATAACAGATTGATATCTTTCCCGTGTTACGCTAACGCTAACATTTCGCGATTCGCTAATGCGAGCTCGCGATCGCGGTGCAGAACAACGCATGGGGGACCCTGAGGTCGCGTCGCAGTTCACGCTCTGAAAACTGGAAACTCCTCAATGACCTTTGGAAATTTGATGGAAAATTGGGGTCACCTAAGTTTATTTTTGTGATGTTTGACCTTAATAAGACATACTTTAAAATTACTTGTACTGCTTGTTAGTGAAAACTTACTTTTTGCTTTTCATTCTAGTTTTTAATTAAAAGTAAGCCACATGTCTTAAATTTAAAGATCGTCTTTAGTGATCACGGAAACTGTCTTCATTTATCATTGCTAACAGAGGAACCAAACTGGATCTATGTTTCTACGAGCGCAGTTATCGAATGGAGAATGCTTTCTAATCTAAACTAATATTATTAGTTACAAATGTAAGAAATAAAAGTAAAATAATTAATATATCATCACAGTAGTATCAAGTCAACCTGTGGATCTTGAGAACCCTGGTTCGATCCCCACAGCCGACAAACAATTTTCACCAATTTAAATCTACCCCTGTGGCTCCTCCTCCACAAATATCTTTGGGGGCCGTGATTTGACGGCTGGTAACCGCATATCACGCGAAAAAATATGTCACTCACCGAGATCTGCTTAGGCAGAGTGCCACACCCAGGAATGGGTAAAAGGCGTGATGATATATTTATTTTACTTTTTCTCTATTACTGAGTATGGAACCTGGCCGTAGTAGATCTCAATAAGTAATATATTTATGCGCATAAAGTGCAGTTACTATTCATCTAATCACGACCTACAAAAATATTAGTGAATTAAGAAGCCGAGTTCAATTCCCGTAGCCGACACACTGATTTTCTCCATGTTAAAAATACCCCTGTGGTTCCCTTTCGGTTAACATCTTTGGGGGCCGAAATTTGACGGCTGATTAGCGCACTTTATATGCATAAATATATCGCGTATGTCTACTACAGCCACACTTAATAATATATTTATTATTATTTTTAAAAACAAAATCTGTCAACATTTTGTTGTTTCCTACGCTACCTAGGCGACTCATTAAATTGGTTAAATTTACATATTTTGTAGATATATAACGAACATGTAACATTTTTGCTATTAACATTAAATGTTAGTTATAGGATAATTTTAATGGCGTCTAAGTCGAAGACTAGTACGAGTATTTTAATTTGTTAAAAAGTTTTGAATTCCTCATAGTTTCATTAGAATATAAACCAATTTTCAGCTTATTTGAATAAAAGATAATTTTTTATGAAAAAAAATTGAGAAATGGCAACAATAAGTGAAAATTATTGAAAATCAAAAACTAAGTTAGCTACGAATATGCGGTCAACGGCATTGAATTTCTTATGGCCAAATTAACTTATAAACATATTTTCAGCGATTTTTATTTTTTGAAAATTTCTTAAAGGACCTCTTGAGTTTTTTTCGATTTTAGATAATTTTTAAATTTTTACTCTAAAAATTTGTATCTTTGAAATATTTTATCAAAAATTCACATACATATTATTTCGATGTGCTGAATCCAATGCTCACAATCGCAATTCATATCTTGTTTAGTTTTTGAGAAATCAAATTAGTAAATTTTTTGGTGGAGGTACATTTCGACCAAAAATGGAAAATATAAAAATAGCTGAAAATATGTTTATAATTCAATTTTGATACGAGGAATTCAATACCGTTGAGCGCATCTTCATAATTTGTTTCGTTTTTGAGATATTGCCTTAGGAAGTTTTTTTTTGTCATTTCACATTTTGCACCACAAAAAAAATATCCGTTAATTTAAATCAACAAAAATAATCATAATTATGCAAAAAACTATGAAGAATGTAGTGGTCCAATTAGTAGGTTGGTATCTCGCTTAATTTCGGAGATATACCCTGAGGAAAAGTAGTACTTTTCTCAAATATATTGTATCTGACAGTGTTCATAACGAAAAGTCACTTTCATTATATCTTCCTGCACAGCGTAACTCATATAATTTCCAGGAGCAGCCAAGCAACACACTCACAAAGAACAATATCTCTTGATCAAAAAACCTACAAAAAAATCCTATTTTGTACCGCATGCGCATTAGGTGTAAACAAGGAAGAAGCACGTCAGATTATCGCGAAATAAAAATGAAAGCGAATAATAACGCATTGCAGTGTGACGGAGAATAAGCAATTGTTGCCGATTGTTACAAAATGAAAACTAGGATTGTTGGGCAACCTCTGATTGGAGGGGCATTGCATGATTGTTAACCTCGCTTTTCGCGAACAGTTACTGTTGGTCTAGTTGGCGTGGCTCGGTGGCTGTGCGGCAGACAGATGACAGTCAAGCAAGCACTTGAGTTTGTTTTGTAGATCATGAACATGTGAAGGTAGATCTGGTTATGTTAGTGTTTGTTTGTGATGGTTTTGTGATGTAAAATGGTGTTTAACAGTAAGACCGGGGTGCTACTTGTGCCTTTTTATATACCGTGTGGACATTTGACCAGGCCTGTTGCTATCAACTCCAGGGATATATTTTTACAAGTATGTTTTAAATTGTTTTACTCATAAATACTCCAAGTAGAAATATCATGTTTACCTGTATTCCATTTACCACTTGGTGAAGTAAACAAACTAATGCACTTATTGGGATGGATAGTAGAGGAGATAAACTATCAACACTGCCTGCTATCAGTATTTTATAATAAATAAATAAATATATCATCACGCCTTTTACCCATTACTGAGTATGGCATTCTGCCGTTGCAGATACATTTCTTCGCGTGAAGTTCGATTACCAGCCGTCAAATCACGGCCTACAAAGATGTTAATGGAGGGAAAGCTACAGAGGTAGTTTTAATGTGGTGAAAATTGTTTGTCGGCTGTGGGAATCGAACCAGGGTTCTCAAATCCACAGGCCGACTCGATACCACTGAGTCACCTACCCCATAAGATATATATATATATATATATATATATATATATATATATATATATATATATATATTATAATAGGGTAGGTGGCTCAATGGTATCGGGTCGGCCTGTGAATCTTGAGAACCCTGGTTCGATCCCCACAGTCGACAAACAATTTTCACCAATTTAAAAAATCTACCCCTGTGGCTCCCCCTTCACTAATATCTTTGAGGGGCGTGATTTGTCGGCTGGTAACCGCACTTCACGCGAAAAAATATATCACTTACCGAAATCTGCTAAGGCAGAGTGCCACACCCAGTAATGGGTAAAAGGCGTGATGATATATTTATTTATTTTTTATATATTATTATATATATCTACTAAGGTTATATGTCGAATTTGTAAATGGTCGTCACGGGTTGGACTCGAACCCACGACCTTACGGTCGTGAGTCAGGCTCCAACCTGGGCAAAGATCATGCGGGACATATTTATTTATGTAATGTGCAATTAATTTTTCTAATTTTGAAAAAGTTTTTTCTGTTTCATATCAGTACATTGAGTACTATGTAAAGTTCAAATAAGTGCCATAAATGAAGAAATCATCCTGTATAAATATTTTTAAAACATTTGCACATAAGATAAAAATATGTATACTGGTTTAATTTTCTTTAACTTTTATTTGACACCTTGACCTGAGTTCGAATTACCAAATTGACCCGATGTACGTACGAGTATTAATACCCAAAATCAATTAAAAATATACATAAAAATATTACAAAGAAAAGTAGGTGTAACACTTATCGGCAAAGAATTATAGAAGAGTGTTAATTTCAAAGCAACAATGTCTACTAGCAATCTTCATTATAGAAATCTGTAGCAAAAAATAATAACTTCAAATTAAGTGATGAATGGTTACATTCCATATTTTTCTTGAAGCAAAATAACTGTTTCATAATGATGTAATA
Organism: Pterostichus niger; assembly: GCA_947425015.1. Lineage (NCBI taxonomy): Eukaryota > Metazoa > Arthropoda > Insecta > Coleoptera > Carabidae > Pterostichus > Pterostichus niger. Next base: position 23,157,920 of record OX380344.1, on the reverse strand, counting down.
AATTGCGGGTTACAAAAAAGAAATTCTTTATTAAAGCGTTGTTATGAGGCTGTGTGAGAAAATTGAATGGCGTAAGAACCTGATATTTGAGGGAAACAAATTTGAATAACGTAATAAAGAGAGAGAATAAGAAGTGCATGGGAAGAATATTAACAAATAAATGACCTGAGATGAGAAAGTCAAATAATATGACATAATTTTAATTTAAAAACACTGTGGTAAATAATGTATTCATTAAATTTGCGGAAATTAATATTCAAGCTAACAAAAATACTTTTGATTCTTATTTAGATAAGAAATAAATTATATAAAACAAAAGAAAAAGTGTTGTTATTTTTAGCATGTCTTTTTGAGATAATCTAGCAGATAAAGAAAAGTTATTTAAATATTTATGACGTTATATTTTTAATGTAATCGAAACAACACTGAAGTCTGGCAAAATATCTGCTGTGACAACACAAAACTTTCCTGAGAGGTATATCTACGAAGCAAAGGGCAAATTCATTCACAAAACAAGTTTATTTTAACCTGGATTAACAAGACTGTTAATTAGCATAAAAATTCATTATCATTTCGTGAATGTAATAAATATTACAGTAGTGTTATCGTGCAGATGATAGATAACAAACAGTTTTTGACAATTATAATCATTTTAAGGTTAGATTAAAAAATAGTACATAGACCGAAACGAGCTCTATTTTAGCAAGTTACCAACTTTACTTGAGTTAATATGAACGTTCCGGTCTTGAAACGTATAGGACTTTTTGTCATAAGCGCACTGAAATAACCTCTTTTTAATGCATGTCTTGTTTTGCGAAGTCAAATAAATTAGAAATTTAACCTGTCATCTGGATGTCACTAAAGTCAAATCATACGGCAAATATTTATCGGCCAGTTTTAGGACTATATAGTATGTTATGCATCAAGGGAGGGAAACAAGCGATTATTCCCGCCAACTTTACACAAGGGATAATCGCGCCCTCCCGTGAAGCATATTATATTTTTCGTAACAAGTGCACAAAAATTACTGTCATATCGGGACAAATGTCAAATATGGATTGCGTAACTAGTTACCTAGGAAACCCCGCAAACAGCTAATAATCGTAGTCCCTAGGGGAGAAAAGCAGTGTTTCTCTCTCTCTAAAATTAGGGAATAAGAACGTGTTTCTTGGGCATGTGTTACGAAAAATTTTATCGGCCTGAAACGGGGCAACAATTAAATCACCTAAAAAGGCTAGTTTTGTTCTAAAAACACGCGTTAAAAAGAGGTCATTTTAGTGCACGTAAACAAAAAAATATTTGCATAAAAAACTAATCACAAGTAAACATTCAATTTCTGATATCTTTTTACAATTTTACTGATCCCTCTGGTTGTACTTTAATTAAAAATTAAACATTCCTTCATGGTAACATAAGCAACTATCAAAACTTATATCATTTACCGAGATTTGTTTCGGCAGAGTGCCACACCAAATAATGGGAAAAAGCCGTGATGATATATTTATTTTTTCATTTATTTATGTAAAGTCTAATTAAATTTGCGAATTTAGAAACAATGGCTGGTAGCACAAGCTCTGTTTTTAGGTGTTCTAAGAGCACGGTTTTAACATATTAGAGATAACTAAAACACTCAAACACTCTTAAAACAGGCAAAAACAGAGCTTGTGCTACCAGCCAATATTTCTGTTTCATAATCAGTACATTGAGTATTATAAGGGTTTCAAATAAGTGCCACAAGTTGTGAAACACTCTGTATAAATGTTTTAAAACTAATCACCATGGAAATATGCTTTTTCTGATCTCTTTTTGCAATTTTACTGATTCCTCTGGTTGTACTTTCCCTTTAGTAAAGGCGAATTTTCCAGACTAATTAAAAATTAAACCTTCATGGTAACATAGCAACTATCAAAACATAATTTTAAAATGATAACTCTGACAACTAACATTTTGAAAATGTCAAAATAAATAAATATATCATCACCCATTATTGGGTGTGGCACTCTGCCATAGCAGATCTCGGTAAGTGATATATTTTTTCGCGTGAAGTGCGGTTACCAGCCGTCAAATCACGGCCTCAAAGATATTAGTGGAGGGGAAGCCACAGGGGTAGATTTAATGTGGTGAAAATTGTTTGTCGGTTGTGGGGATCGAACCAGGGTTCTCAAGATCCACAGGCCGACTTGATACCACTAGCCATCTACCCCATAAAATAAATATGAAATATTTTAAACTTTTAATCTCTTTATTGCGTCTTGATCTCCAAAATAATCTTCAACCAGTAAAAAGCAGTTACTGCCCTTATTACTTAAATAACTATTGTTATTATTCAGTATATCTAAAAAAAATTCCAACATATATCATTTGTTTGTTACGTTGTCATAGTTTCTGTCACTTGAACTATAAAAACTTTATATCTATTTGCTAAATGTTAAATATTTATTATACTACAAGTATTATAACATAATACCTTTCTCTTTACATTCAACATACAAACAACTATTTATACATGTCCATTTTAGCTACCTGTTATTTATAATAAGAAAAACCATCTATTGTTTTGTACATATATCAAACTGCACTTGTTAAGGCATAGTGCAGTTATAGAGATCAAGTCTGCCTTGGACATAAATAATTAATTGTAGTTATGAACTCGTGACATTAAGGTGTAGCAACGTTATGTGAAACGTTCAACAACGTTAAGTTAACTCGAGAAAAAGTGCGTTTGCGTAACGGACATTAGAAAAGCGACGCAAACTTGAGATAATTGGTCTGGAATAGCCGCTAATTATACAGTATTTTGACCCTGGTCTATAGAAAGAAAATATTATGCTTGCTATAAAATATTATGGGGATATTATTTAATTGTTTTGTTTTAGCAATTATTGTTATTAGGTATTTCGTAATATTTTATATGCAAAAAATAGAAAAGAAATTGAAACTAACATTTAGATTTTTTTGTTTAAAATTATTTCAATTATTTTTCGACCTTTGGGGGCTGTGGTTTGACGCCTGGTAACTGCATATCATGTGTATGAATATACTTGACATCTGTCCAGTAATGGATAAAAGTCGTGATGATATATTAATTTATTTTCTTCTACGATTGCTATGAAAAGTTGACAATTACATTCTCATTTGTCATCGTAAAATTGACGTTTTCTGTGGAACAATCGAAAAATATTTTTTTCTACGATTGCTATGAAAAGATGACAATTACGCTCTCATTTGTCATCGTAAAGTTGACGTTCTCTGTGGAACAATCGAAAAATATCTTTTTTGCGCGTCTCCAATGGCAACGCGCGAAAAAGACGTTAAATTCGCGCGTTTCCAATGGCAACGCGCGAAAAAGATTATTTCAATAGTTACCAGGGATACAAACAAAACAGAAACTTGTCATATTGACAGTTAACAAAACGAATTTAGTTTTAGACGTATACCTACGTTTTTTAATAACTTTAAGATGCAATCGTAGAAGAAATTATGTGTGTATCACGAGCGTAAAGTGTCTTTGTTCCTCTTGCACTATTGCAGCTCTCGCCTTCGGCTCGCGCTGCAATTACCGTGCTCGAGTAACAAAGAATCACTTTATGCTCTTAATACACAAATAACTATTGTCGCGCATCTCCAATGGCAACGCGCTAAAAAGATATTAAATACGTGTTTATTTCAATAGTTACCAGGGATACAAACAAAACAGAAACTTGTCATATTGACAGTTGACAGAACGAATTTATTTTCAGTACGTATGTGTTTTTTAATAATTTAAGATGCAATCGTAGAAAAAATTATGTGTGTATCACGAGCGTAAAGTGTCTTTGTTACTCGAGCACGGTAATTGCAGCACGAGCTGATGGTGGAATTTACTCGATATTATCAATTAGTTTTGAGATATAAGCGAAAATTCGAAAAAAAATTGTAGCAAAAGTTGTTTCTTTTATCTATTTCTTAGTTTCTTATTTTGCCTTTTAGACTTCTCATCTGTTATTTCCCAAGGAAAGTTCGGTGTTCAAGATATTTTATATAATAATATATGTTATAATTTACGTAGCTAATTGTTCTAGCAATAATAATTCCTTTTTTTAAATTTCCTATTTCATAAATGTAAATTAATAACACGTTTGACTGTAGTTTATTTAAAATATAATAACTAATTTAATTATACCTTGATATGCTTTTATATATTATTTATGTATTTTCAGTTTTAATAGTGCACATAGTCGTAAAACTAGAAAACTAATACTGTTTTATTTAATTATTAAATTTAAAAACACAAGGTATACTTACTACATACAGAACATACAGAATTCAATTCACTATTCAATATATAGTTCTTAAAAAAACAAAATCAAATCAAATTGAATTATAAAGAGAAAAATTGTGATATGATTTAAAGATATGGTTGCCATGTGATTCAAATCTTATTTTATTTAAATTGTTCTCTCTATTTTGTTATGTGATAGGCAGCTTCGAACCCATGACTCTTTCATATACTGAAAGACTTGACACAAGAGTCGTCTGCAGTGACACTGTTAATTAAAGAACAATAATTGCCAATTGAAATGAATTAGTATTTTAAGTAAATATGTAACAGTTGACGAAATCAACTCCACATGACTTCCTTGTACGCGTATTAAACTATAGATATTTTTTTAATTGCACATATTTGACAATAAATCTTATTTTTTTATTTTTTGTTCTAATCCATAGCAAACTTAATTAAAATAAAAGCAAAAAAAATATAATATTTACATTTAGATATCGCGCTTATGCAAGGCTAATTTGAAAATTCTTAATGTGCTAGACGCAGAATTCTCTAAAACTTTTATTTGCAGCAATTATTTCTAAAATTAAAATAATATCATTTTTTTTCAAGGAAAACTGTTAGCAGCTTCATGTAATATATCACTTCCGGTTAGTCTATTTTAACCAAATTCTATTATGTTATTTCCATTGATATAGTAGTCTTATATACCAAATTTGGAAAATTTTAAATTATATTTGAATATAGTTTTTCATGAAAATCTATTATAGGCTTCAAGTAAAGTACCACTTCCAGAAGTTATATAATGACTAAAAAGGGAGGTGCACAACTAGATGTTATAACAGTCCTATTTCAATTTTCTACGGCTTACCGTTTTTGAGTTATGCGAGATACGTACGTACGTACGTACATACAGACGTCACGACGAAATTAGTCAAAATGGATTCAGGGATGGCCAAAATGCGTATTTCCACTGAAATCTGAGAACCAAAAATTTTCGCGATTACAATACTTCCTTTACTTCGTGCAAGGAAGTAAAGAAGCATATGACCGGAGATTATAGGTCCGAGGTACAAATCCTAATTTTTCTCTGTATATTTCAAATTGATCATTTGTTAAAAATTTACTTAAAATACTAACTACAAACTAAAATATTGATTATAACTGTCTAATGGAAATTTCTCTTGTTTTTATGTTTCGATATAAACTAACGGATATGACGTCATTTAAATAAATGTCAAGGGAGTCAATTAACCTGCAAAGATCGCTCTTCTGTAGACACGAATCACTTTTATAAATCCGATACTGCAACGAAGCTGCCATTTACATATTTATATTAACATTTTAATGTGATGTACCACCGAAAAATATCAAATTTAGATTTTAGACTTGTACATTCTATAAATAAATAAATGCCACATTTATTTCTTAGAAGAGCGACAAAAACTTACAATTAAATTAACTCCTCTGGCTCCTCCATCACTAACATCTTTGGGGGCCGTGAATATATCACTTATCGAGGTCTGTTACGGCAGAGTGCCACACCCAATGATGGATATATTTTTTATTCTAATACACAGGGTGTTTCAAAATTATTACAAAAAAATTTAACGATATGTTTTCCGAAATTTATAAAAATATTTTTCGTACAACCTTACTGATATAAGTTAAAGTACTGTATAAAAATTAGTAAATATTAAACATTGAAAGAACTATTCCGCAACATCAATTAAATTAAATAAAGTTCCTGTTGTGCAGAATAGCATAAATAAATAAATATTAATTAATACCATTTTGATATGAAAATGTATATGGCAATGATCGTATTACCATCGAAATAATTATCTAACTGTAAATATTATAAAGAATTTCACATTTCCAATACTTGTATTTACCTTGTAGAGTAGAAATCCGGTTTAGCAATCATATGAAAATAAAAACTACTATTTAAACTGTATCAAGTAAATACGAAACCAGTAACTGGTGTATTACGTTAAACCCATGTTTTACTTTCGATTAGCTGTATCTAGTTACAACTTACAGCTTTTCCGCACTCTTTATGGCAGTGGTTTCAGAACTGTGGGGCGCGCCCCCTTAGGGGGGCGCGAAATTGTTTCAAGGGGGGCGCGCTATATAAAAATATAATTGAGGCTTATGAACACATTCTCCATTTACATCATAGCACACACGTGTTTCTAACTCGTGCTCGCAGTAAAATATCCCTAGTTTAACAAACAAAGCCTCAGAAATTTTATTACGTTTCGTAACATTTTATTTGTGTGAAACAGGCTTTTCCGCTGTAGCTGTTTTAAAGACAAAATATCGAACTCAATTATTCGTTGAAAAAGAATTGCGAGTGGCGATACTTTCAATGACTCCCCGGTTCGAGAAACTGAAAAACAAGCGCCCATTCAGCACACTCAAAAATTATGATTATATTGTATTAAATGTGCCTAATTTAAATTAAATATAATTTCCAATCTTATTACAATTTTATGTTTATAAATGTTGTTACATTATTTTGTTCTATTATTATATTGTAATAAACATAATTTTAGGTTAAGAAAAAGATTTGTTATAACAAATATCTTATATAATAACAATATTTGTTTATAGTACTAATTTTTGTGTGTTCTATAAAATAAATTATTTACGATTTTTGAAGTTAGGCTGTTATAAAAAATGAAGGGGGCGCGACAATTTTTTACGGAAAAAAGGGGCCGCTGAGAGAAAAAGTTTGGAAACCACTGCTTTATGGTACCAGGAATTTATCATATACATTTAAAATTACGGTAGCCATGTAATAGAGAAAGAAACATATTTCTTAGATGATTAAAATTAAAATGCAGGGCCGTGTTTTAGTGTAGGTAAAACAGGCAAATGCTGGGTGGCCCGATATTGCCAAGTTCATTACTATATACAGGATGTTTCACAACTTAGAGCAAAAAATTAAAGGGTATATTCTGTACGACGTGCTGATCATGAAACAAAAAGACTTTTTTTTAAATTCGAAAAATTAAGGGTTGTTAACCTAAAACATTTTTTGTAGTATTGCACTGAATTCGCTTTCCTATTAAACACAAACAATGAAGTAGGTATCAACTACGAAAGAATAATTACATAATTCAATTATTAGCAGTTATTTATAATAGAATTTTATTTAATTAATTTAACATAATCATCCACCCAGTGGCAGTGGCAACGAAAAATTTTGGACTGGGAAACATGAAAATAGTTTTGTGATTTAAAAAAAAAATCTTTTTGTTTCATGATCAGCACGTCGTACAGAATATACCCTTTAATTTTTTGCTCTAAGTTGTGAAATACCCTGTATATTTATTGAAATTACAGAAACGACATTCATAATTAATAGAATGGTTGCAAGATATTTGTATTTATAAAACAATATTATACGGGGTTTACAATTATATGGCAAATACTACAGATGCACTGATTACGATTCAAAATAGTTATTTGTGCATTAATACGAGGGTCGTTCAATAAGTCCTTAGAAAATCTAAGAGATGGTGCTCGTAGTATCGAAAATGAATTTTTTCCAGTAAGCAGCACTCCTAACTAGTCAACTGTTAGAGTTTTAGCTTTAGCCGTCACGTAGTTTCATTGTTGTTGTCAATTGTAGTAAAAAACTTTTGATTGTTTATAATAATGGATAAAAGTGAGTTTCGAGCGGTGATTAAACATCTGTATTTAAAAGGCTTAACGCCGAAAGAAATTAAAGCTGAGTTGGTTGAAGTTCATGGCACATCTGCTCCTGTGTTTGCAACTGTTTACAATTGGGTGAATGAGTTTAAACGTGGCCGTACATCCACAAAAGATGAACATCGTTCCGGACGCCCTGTAGAAGTGTCTACCCCCGAAATGATTGACCAAATCCACGATATGGTTTTAAGTGACCGACGAATCAAAGTGCGCGAAATAGTTGAGGCTACAGGCATATCACAAGGCACAGTCGCTTTAATTTTGCACGAAAAATTAGGTGTGAAAAAAATCTCGGCAAGATGGGTGCCGCGGTTGCTCACAGTGGAGAATAAACGCAATCGTGTGGTGGACTCTGAGGCTGTTTTGGCGCTTTTCCGTCGTAATCCTGAAGATTTTCTGCGTCGATACATAACTGTGGATGAGACTTGGATATATTACTACACTCCAGAGACAAAAGAACAGTCAAAACAGTGGATTTTTAAAGGCGAACGGGCTCCGAAGAAGGCGAAGACGGTGAAATCGGCTAGCAAGGTTATGGCAACGGTCTTTTGGGATGCACGCGGGATCATCTTAATCGACTATTTGGAAAAGGGAAAAACGATAACAGGAGCGTATTATGCGTCGTTATTGGACCGGCTGAGCGAAGAAATAAAAGAAAAAGTCCTCATTTGAAACGCAAAAAGGTCCTTTTTCATCAAGACAATGCACGTGTGCACACCTGCGCAGTTGCGATGGCCAAAATTATGGAATTAAAGTTCCAATTATTGCAACATCCACCGTATTCACCAGATTTGGCCCCCAGTGACTTTTTCTTATTTCCAAACTTAAAGAAATGGCTTGGCGGACGAAGGTTTACGTCCAATGAGGAGGTCATCGCCCAAACGGAAGACTATTTTGAGGAGCTTCCGAAATCCTACTTTTTGGACGGCTTAAAAAATTTGGGAAAACGATTAGAGAAGTGTATAGAGCTAAAAGGAGATTATGTAGAAAAATAAAAAAAAATCTACCCAAAAAAAGTGTTTTTTCTACTTTTTTCTAAGGACTTATTGAACGACCCTCGTAGCGTAAAGTGATTCTTTGTTACTCGAGCACGATCTTCGGTTCGCACTGCAATAGACACTTTACGCTCGTAATACACACATTATTTTTTCTACGATGGTATCTTAAATGATTAAAAAATGTATACGTACTGAAAATGAATTCGTTATGTCAACTGTCAATATGACAAGTTTCTGTTTTGTTTGTATCCCTATTAACTATTGAAATAAGTACGTATTTAATATCTTTTTCGCACGTTACTATTGGAGAAGCTCGACAAAATTGTTTTTGCATTGTTCCACAGAAAACGTCAACTTTACGATGACAAATGAGAGCGTAATTGTCAATTTTTCATAGCAATCGTAGAAAAATATTATTTTTTTTTAATTTGCAAAATTAAATTGAATCTTTTCATGATATTTTATACAAATTTTATAATTGAATATTGTAGTTCTATTTTCAACGATTAATATTTGTCTTAGGGCCCAAGAGAGTTCTAAGACGGTCCTGTAAAATGTAAATACACAGACTTGTATTTTAAAATGAAATATCTTTGAAATTAAAGTTAGTTCTTCATTAAAAGTTTCCTAGTCTTTGAGATGTTTCAACAGAACAAAAAATGCAATTTCAAAATGGATTTTTTGTGTCACCCTGGAAAAACTTAAAAGGGATATTATGCATTCATCCAAATATGTTAAGAGAAATGGAATGCGTTACCAGGCAACAAAAAGAATTTTTCTAAACAAGTTTGTAAAACAAAAATATTAATAATAATGTATTCCATTGTTCGAAAAATGTAATAAAGATGACAGAAGTTTCAAGTATTCTAAAAATATGTTGATTCTCTCTGCCATGTTATTACATAAAAAGCTTAGTGTTCAGTTTCATAACAGCAAATTTACAAAGTAATAAAATCACATTCCGTTCTTCACATGTTCCCTCGCATGTTTTGCCTAAAAAAGGAAACAAGCGAAACAATACTGAGAAGCTGACACTATCCAATTATCAGCTCTTACTGAAATATTCCGAGAACACTCGTAAAAGTAGTCAGCGATTGTTTACTTCTTGTCGTTTCCGCAGTAAAAGTAATTTAATTCTTCATTACATTGTCCCGGAATATGTTCACGTTAATTATAATCGTTGTAAATTACGCTTTCAAACGTCGTTTACCATTACATTATCGGAAATCGTATTTTACATTCCTCCAATAAAAGTAAAAATGGTGTAAGGTCGTAAACATATAAAAGAAAAGTAGTTATTTTTGAAAATTTCAATCTTGATTTATAAACACTAAACAGTTTATTGCATAATTTAATTTTTCTTTTAAATAAACATAAAAAATAACGACTTTTTTTCAAAAATATCATGTAAATTATACATTCTACAGCTGTGAAACTAAAAGCTAAAAGTGTTATTTAAATCATAAAACAGATTATCTGTTAATACCATTTTTTTCCTAATTTTAACCTCCGAAATTAGTTATTTATTATGCAAGACAATAAAGACTCTTTATCGTCATGTATAATATATTATTTTATTTGTTAAATAATAATTAATAATTCATTTCTATATTAAAATGCCAAGCCGTATGAATTGCGATCGCGTTAGCAATAATCATTGTTTTATTATTTTGTATGCGTTATTATAAAAAAAGTATAGATAAAATTTTACTTTCGATGTTAAGGCCGCTCCGGAGTATAAGCGAAATCGCTCAAAAATGCTATCAACTTATCTGCTCTGGTAACTGCAGTTCACAAGCATAAATATATTACTTACTGAGATGTACTACAGCAGAGTGCCACTGCCAGTAATGGTTCAAAAGCATGATATATTTATTTTTTAATTTTTTGTTGAACCGATTCAAAAATTGAAAATTTTAAAAATATGTTTCTATATAGTTTAGAGCACAAGAAATACACTCGTTCAACCTGCATTTCAATATCTCTTTTACTTTTTGAGTTATATCGATTTTTGACTTTTTTAAAACTGAACTTTGAGAGCCCATATCTCAAAAACTAAAAGAGATATTGAACGAGTGTATTTCTCATACGCTACTTAACTTATACCGATATTTTACCATTATTTAAATTTTTCGACTTTTTTTCAAAATTTTCTTTTCTCAATATATCCAAAACCAGAAGACATAATTCAAATCTGTGAATACCAGTGTATTCCTCGCGTGGAAATACATAGGTATGCAAATTTTTACATCAAAATTCGAACGGATAATTTTTTTATTACAAAAAATCCTAAAATGGCCAAAATTCGTAAAAATCTCTAAAAATGGCTATTTTCGATTTTTTGTAATAAAAAATGTATTCGTGTTCCGTGCGAATTTTGCTGTACAAATTTGCATACCTATGTATTTAAAAAAATGGTAAAATTTTGTTATAAGTTAAGTAGCGCAAGAGAAATACAGTCGTTCAAACCGCATTTAAATATCTCTTTTAGTTTTAGAGATATGGGCTCTCAAAGTTGAGTTTTAAAAAAAGTCAAAAATCGATATAACTCAAAAACTAAAAGAGATATTGAAATGCGGTTTAAACGAGTGTATTTCTCGTGCTCTGAATTATATAGAAACAAAATTTTAAAAATTACGATTTTTGAACCGGTTCAACCAAAAATTCACAAAAAATAAACTGTCACAATTGTCTAAAGTTTCACATTTAACGGAGATCAAAATCCCCTCTCTATATTCCGTTTAAGCTCATATTTAATTTTCACGGTTCACCGATACGTTCCTATTGATTTCATGTCATTTGACTGCATTGTCACTTCAGATAGGGCCATCCGGCGCTCATTGATTTAGTTAATGGATAGTTTGAAGGGCAGGAGTGGACTGACTGATTGTTTTGTTGCAGGAACATCCGACCAAATCGCACAGCACCTGCAGCGATGGATCGCTACTCAGCATGGGCAGTTCGGAGATGGACGAGGTAGGACGCACGATGCATGTTTTTTTTTTAATTTTTCAGAAATCGTATCATTCGTATTTGGTTTTTTTCGGAACATTTATTCGTTCACAAAAGGAACTCATTCAATTTTTTATCAGGTGTGCGGTTTTGTTTTGCCCCAGAAAATAGTAAGTTTTATTTGTGCGATTATATTTTTTGTAAATATTGAAAATGTTCGTTTTTATCAGTTTTGGTTTTACCAAGAAGCGAATGAAGCAAATGCTAGAGATCAACAATTTCAAAATTTGTAATATCCAATTTAAAACAGATCCGACTTAGTAATTATACTGGAAATTGTATATTTGAAAATAAAAATAATCGTTATATCTAGATGAAACTCTAATAATTATTTTGTTGTAAAAAAATATAGAGACAAATTTTCGCATAACGTTACTTAATCGTTTTGTATCGTAGTTTTTATAAATTGTATGTAGCGTTATCATTTCTATAGAATAGAAATGCAATTTATATATTTTTTACTCAAAGTGTATGTATGTGTATGTACTTCGGTTCAGATAGTTTATCTAAACTTTGAATCGAATCCAATGCAATAGAGTTCTAATCAAATCCAAATTCATCTTCAGATCGAATTGGATTCAGATATCGAATATTTACGCAAATAAATTTGTTTCTGATCGGACGAAAAATTATACTTTTCCGTTGTTTGAAAAGATTTAATAAGAATTAAAAGTTCTACTAAAGTGTAGCATTTAACTAGTTTTATAAGTTTCGTTCAACATTCGTTGTTTGTAAAAATGTTTTCACGCGAAAAAAATTATATTTTAATACAGCTGAAAGTTTATTATTGATGTAGAAGTGTATGAAGAAATTTTTGTGAAAAAGAGGAGCAGTAAATTTTTTAATCTTTTAACAACTAACAACAGTAAAATGACAAGAAGATACATGAGTCACAATAAATATAATTTAACATAGATAAGGACCACTACTAACAAGTAAGCACAGTAGTCAAGATCCATTAATCCTAGGATTGCATATTAATCAAACTGATGAAATTCCCGTTGCAGGACTCATTCGGGCAGCATTCGCGACACTCATCGAAGCTATCGTTGCACGACAAGCGGCCGAGTCAGGCTGCGGTGGTAACTGCAGGTTGGTAAATGTTCATCTGTCTGGAATTAATAGTTTGAGCCCAAAGCCCGCTATTGTGTGAAGACTACGCGAGCGAGAAACTGCATTGAAACTTTGTTAACATGATCCAATGAAATGTCATCAGCAGCTGCTGTTGTTGGCTGACGAATGAGATTTGACGTTCGGGTGGTTTTTTAAAGTTTTAATTAAAGTGGCAGCGTTGTCTGACTATATGAAACTGTATACTCGATGGTTTGATCATTGTTTTGTTTATTTTACTTCCCTCAATTGTAGAACTTTTTATTGTAATATCTTTATTATAAAAATGAACAAATGATTCATACAAATTTGGAAGAAAGATCACATCTGAACGATATTTCGTAAACTAAGATATAAACTACCAATAAAGTTATTATTTTAAGGATAACATATATAACGCTACTTCCCATTAAATGGGGTAGCAAATAAACTCTTAAAACATTCACAAAAAATATATTTACCTATCCGTTAAAGATTGACATCGAATTTCATTATCGAAAACATGCATTTGAGTGCAGTAATCATCTCTATTAGTTCTCAGAAACTGGAGATAGATTTTTTAGAAGATAAAGAAGGTAAATATTGTTTTTATTCGAGACAATGGAAATCAAAATAGTGTTGAATTTTTGTATACAACACACATTTAGGTTCAACTCGATTAACAGCAACTAAGAGAAACAAACTCTTTAAATAATAAATAGATCTCAAAAAAGTAAAACTAATTCAAAATCGTTAAATTATTAAACAGAACTTGCGAGTAAGTTTTGTATATAAAAAATGAAAGCATCCCTGAAATAAGTATCAAGAGATCAAAGAACAAATTAATTAAGAACAAATATGTCGTAATTAGATTCCGAGTTGGAACTGGCTGGATCCACCAACGCAACACCATTAAGCCACAGCGCTGCTCGACATAAAATGTCCGTCCGACCGAAACGAACTCACGGAGCACCAAGAAGACGACGAGCTCCACAGGTATACTTCCATTCAATTCACTTCAGATAGTGATCACACTTCGCACTTTTCTATTGAAATTAATTGTCTTTTTATCTAGCTAACTCCGGGATCTGCCCTTCCAACAACTCCAGAAGTGAACGAAGAAGTTTCCACAAGAAGTCTCACACCGGAAGGAACGGCTACTAGGGGTTAGTATTTATTACCTTTGTTCTGTGTTAATGTCCCGTTAAAGAGAACAGTTACTTAACTCATTTGAAATTAAAATCAGTGAGCATTTATTTCATGAATAATTATTCAAAATTGTTATGTAACTAACATCATGTTGTGCAATAACAATGTTTTCCGTAGAAAATTGAGTTACAAAATTAGAAATTGTTTAGTAAATGTTATTTAATTAACTTTGTTAAATGTTCAAACGGCGTAGCATGACTGAAATTATACTACAAAGCTGTTTAACAATCAAACCACATATATAAATCTATTCCACATATGAATTAAGGTTTAAGATAAGAATTCTTGCCTTCATTATTATGTGAAATAAGATATAGAGGGAGTTGTTTTATATAAAATATTTGAAACAATTTTCTTACGATTACAAGATGAATAGGTTCTGTGTAATATCTCTCTTGGTATTGAAGTCACTATGATATTTATGGAGTATATACAGTATGGATTAAATTAGCTTATCAAGTGGCTGATAGCGCAGAACTTGTTTATCTAATAACCGTGTTTAAATGGCTTTGCTGGTAATGAAATTCTTGTCGCGTTTCCCTGGCCGTTAATGGCTTGCTAAGCATGGCTTTGTATCTACGTTGCAGAAACGATAGCTGAGCTTTATTCGAGCAGTAGCACGAGCATGAGCAAAGTGTGGAATAGCTCTGTAGCAAGTGAGACGCAACTAAAGTCTGCCTCTCTGCCCCCGGGGCTAGCCTTGGCCAGCGGCGCCAGCAAGCTGAGCCGCAGCCGCTCCAACGCCGGCAGCCGCGGTGCCCGCGACGCCTTCCTCGAGGAGGACGAACCCGACGACAAAGCCGCCAAGGACGACAAGAAGAAGGAAGAGTCCTTCTTCGGCAGATTCTTAGCTCGCCGCAGTGGCAAGAAAAAAAAATCAAAATCAGAAGATGCTGATGTGCAAGTCATTAAAACTGAAACTGTTGCTAGTTATAAAACTACCGAAGAAAAGAGAACTTATAGCGTAGATTCTGGGATTTCTAAAGTTGCGCGAAGTGGTCCAGCTGCTAGACAGAGAATCCAACCGATTGATATTCCAGCAAGTCCGGATGCGTTTAGACTCAGCAAACGCCAACAGCAGATTGATATGGAATTACCGATGCCTCCTCCTAATAGTTCTCCTAATGAGTCATCTTTCCTGGAGCCCTCGCCTCCTAAAAAAAAGCATGCGTTCTTGCCGCCTCAAACCAAAGTGACTTCTAGTCCAGAAAAACAAACCACTACGGAACCATCTTCTCCAGAAGTCCCTGTACCCAGTCCGCGAACAATCTTGCCTCACTCCGCGAAAACCACACCAACTTCTCCACAGGAAATAATTCCTAGTGTGCGTACCATTCTTCCGCAATCATATTCTCCGCCAAAGTCGAGTCCCCATGATATTGTCCCTGCACCGCGTAGTAGCTTGCCACAGTCGGTCTCGCCTCCCAAACCTTCTTGGCCTGAGACTACATCAATAAAAACTTCGACTCAATCTGATGTTCAAGTTTCGGATTTTAGTTCGAAGGTGGAAGAATGCAAAACTAAAGTTAAAATCACTGGTTTATCTTCGTATCAACAGCGTGTGATGTCTTATAACGATGAGTTTGATAATGGTCCATTTAAGTCATTGGATGAGACTTCTGAAGACAGCAGTCTTTCTGCTTTTTCGTTCACCAAATCGCAGAGTTTTAGATCAAAATCTGTCTTGAGTTCCACTCAAGATCATTCAAGCTTACCCTTCACTGTAAATTCATCTGTTTATGACACTAATTCTGATAATGAAACATTCACTGATTCTTTAATGTCGACAACAACTACTCAGTCGTCAGATCCGCCACAAGTTAGTGTTACTGTCAAAAAATCCACTGAAAATATTTCTAATGAATCAAAAAACGAAGTAAAAATTATAAATACAAATGCAGAAACAGTTAGTGATCAATTCATAAATACAGAAAAAATCAAAGATGATGTAAAAATCAAAGATTTTATTGAAAAGAAAATAACTACGAAAGTTGATTCCGTAGATTCTGTAACCGTATCAAACGATAAAGTAAATTTATCTGAAGAGAAATTTGAGAGTAAAGAAGATGGTATTACAATTTCCTGTGTAAATTCACAGATGCAGGCATCTGTGAACACAAAAAGTTCCAATCAAGTAATTGTTAGTATTAGCAATTCTACTGAGCCAGTAGTCACTATTCCAGATTCATCTGAAACAATTTCCACTTCAGTGTCATCCGAAACAACAATTCGCGAAACCACTTCTCAAGTATCTGTAACGAAAGTTCA
The DNA here is from genome assembly GCA_947425015.1 of Pterostichus niger. Classification (NCBI taxonomy): domain Eukaryota; kingdom Metazoa; phylum Arthropoda; class Insecta; order Coleoptera; family Carabidae; genus Pterostichus; species Pterostichus niger. The sequence continues at coordinate 23,141,363 of OX380344.1, read as the reverse complement.
ACTCAAAAGAGAATCCATCAAACCTACTGAAACTCCTATTACCAAAATTCCAGAGTTCCTCAAAATCCAGTTAAATAAAGTCGACGCCAAACCTGCCACCAATGTTGTTCTTTCCACTTCCAATTCATTCAGTAAAGCAGACGAAAAGCCAAAACAAAAAAGCGTATTGGAAATCGAAACAGATAGGGAAAGTGGAGAAGTAGTAACAGATACTGTTAAACGAAAATTCAGTACTGATGATGTTGAAATTGTTGACAAAGATACATCAGAAGAAATAGTTGAGATTCCTTCTAAAAATGTTACAGTTACAAATTTAAAGCCAGCACCAAAAAACGAAAATCCTAAACCTACACTGATCATAAACACACAACCAAGAAAATCATCCTTAGTTTCCGTTTCACCTGTATCTCCTACCACAAATAAACAATTTCTAAAGAAAAAATCCAACAGTTTAGAACTTGGCGATTCTTTAAATGCCGAGGAAAAATCGGCAAATATAAATAAACCACTTGCAAATAGCGCGGACCAACTTTCATGTAGTAAGACTGAAAATTCTAAGGAGAAGACTGCTTCTGCGGGTGACATTAGTGACACTCCAGATGTGATAATGCGAAAAAAGTCGCTAGTCTCTCAAAAACGGGATAAAGATTCCGATGAACCAGAATTAATGAAAGTTTTTGCCCGAAGATCGCTGAAACTAAAAGACTCTGAAGCTGAAACTTTAAGCCAGCAAGTTTTAGTTTTAGTTGAAGCTGATAACCAAAACAAAGAATCTGCTGAAAATAATAAAAGAGATAGTGATAAAGAAAATGAAGGTAGCGAGTCACCTCCAGAAGAAAGGAAAAAATCTGTAAACACATCCAAAGAAGTTCCAAAACCAAAAGAACCATTAACAGAATCAAAATTTGTTGAAACTGCTGATGTAACTTTACGAAAACCTAGCACTGTAATAAATAATAAATTATCTGTATTTGGCGCATCTAAATATCAGCGAACAGTTAGTTTGTCTGCCCCAGTGCCAAATAATAATGAAGAAGAATCAGAAAAGCGCAGAAACAAGTCTTTCATTGAACCAAAAGTGGAGAAAAAAACAGTCATTACTAACTTTAGATCTCCTCACATTATGAACATGAAAGAAAATGATATGGAAAATAAAAAATCTTCCGATATGAAAACCAAAGCAGGCGATGAATTAATTACTTCTTCATTGAAGAATAATTTTGCGAATGAAGATTTCGTGCCAAGGTTTAAACGAATTCAACAGCGTAAAGAAGAATGGGAACAAAGAGCTCAACAAAATATGAAGAAATCTGTTCCGTGAATAATTAGTTAAGTAAGTTTTGGTATTAGAACCAAATGTTTTTTGAGTGACACATTAATTTTTGGTGTTGTTAATAAATGTGATATTTGTATCTAGATATGAGATACATCTACTTCGTAACAAATACAGTTCTACTAATTGGCATTCTTGTATTTATTTGTGTTGAATGAAATCTTACAGCCTTGGCTTTTTACTGTGCCACTAACTGAACTAAAATTTGTAATAGTTTCAGAAAATTGCATAAATCACGATTATTAAATGAATATTTTCTCATATTTCTTAAAATGGACCAATTAAAGTAGTTATTCATTTGATATACATGATGTTTATTTAATAATCGTGACTTAGATTTATGTGTTCGGAATGTTACTATCGACATTTACGGAAAATTAATGAGAATGTGTGACTTTTGCAGGTGTAAATAACAGCAAAAGAAACAAAAACAACTTGCTTCAGTGTTGGAACTGGTGACCTCTCCTAAATTAGCAATAAAATGTGAAGGCGATAAACCCATCGTTGTTCAAATGTTGCATTTCATGTGGAGCTTTCGATATATGTGAATTTTCATGATTGTATATAACACTAAATTAATTTTGATGATTACGTCACATGTGTAGCATTTAAGGAGGCATTGTATTTAAAGATAACATATCTCCCAGTTATGTTTGGTGCCATGTGATATCGGCATTAACAATTTATCATTACTATTATTTGTGTATATTTTATTATTATGTAGGTAGTTTAAGTGCCTTTTAAATTTCATAACCGATAATATTTTATTACTATGATCAGTGTAGAATTAAGGAAATAGCGGAATGTACAGATACAGAGTCAGAATGCCTTACAGAGAAATGGCTAATGGTGCTACAACTACAAGATGACTTGGAATGAAGAATGAATTTACTCTCTTAAGATTATACCTAATTATGTTAACGAAGTACATTATGGGATTAAAATTATATCAATGTTGACCTTATATAAATACTGGTGATTATAATATTTCAAAACAAATATATCAGTTCCTTTCCTTTATCCGAAGCCTAATCAATTCGTATTACTATATTTTATTACAAAATTGTATCAATCTTATATTCAGATAATATTATTAATTATAAATTTAATGCTTTGTGCTTATCAAAGTACTTATAAAGCAAAGTGTTTTAAAATGGAATTAATAGCACAGAAAAAATTAATGTGAGGAAGTGCTGCGGAGCAGAGCGGAGGTAATGCAATAGCAAGTGCGCATGTTGATTACCGTACACCGACCCGCCAGATCAACCAGTGTTCCTAAACTAGGTTAAAACATCTCGTGAATAATTTTTGCACCTGAAAATATGAAATCGTAAAGCATTACGAGGCAGGATTTTATTTACAATTAATTTATTATACAATCGTCCTAGGAAATTGAAGAAGAATACAAATATTGAATTCACTACTCCGCCATATGCAAAATATGAAGATTCACTGGTATACACCAGCAGTAACTAGACAGAGTGGAGTTCCTTACCGCGCCGCACCCTAGTGCAGTGCATAGGATTATAATGTGTGACCGGAAATGGTAAAGGGTAATAGATTCCCGAAGAAAAAACATATGTGACAAAGGCAATAAAAGTGTGTTATCAGTAAAAGTATAGTGATAAGAACAATGTATTCGTCATACAGTCAGTGGACTAATCGATATGTAATTTCATCTGTTCTGGTGCTATTTAAAACTACTGTTAGTGAATAATTGTGTGGGAGTTTTTTGTTCAACCAACCCTAACAGAGAATTACAAAAATTAAGTGTATATTTATTTTTAAAACCTCAAAAACAAGCAATATTGTGTTCTTCATATGTATCGTACAAATATTTAAAAGTAACCTATGAACTAAAGCTAGAATGTACATGTAATACAACGATACTTAATAGTGCAGAGTACCTAATTATTTTAAGAAATCTAATTATAACAATAAATTCAAAGATAGAATGCCTTAGTTAAAGTTTAACGTGTTAGACAATGGATGAGTGTATGCTAAATGATTTGTTAGAGTGCTCCGTGTGCTTAGAACGTTTAGATACTTCTAGTAAAGTACTCCCATGTCAGCATACATTCTGCAAGAAATGTCTGGAAGATATTGTTGAAACAAACAAGGAACTTCGGTGTCCGGAATGTCGAGTTCTTGTAGATAGTAAGATCGAAGAGCTGCCTCCAAATGTCTTGCTCATGCGAATATTGGAGGGTATGCGAAATGCTATTCCTAAAAAACAACAAATTCGTGGACCAGTTAGAGGTGGCCATGGCCCCACAAATGTGGTACACTATGGTACACCAATACATCACCACAATCAGGGTGTTCCTGATCGTCATATTCCTAATAAACAAATGCAGATGCATCACCCTCACCAGCCTTACGCTAAAGCTGTGTACGACTACATGTCAAAAGAACCTGGGTAAGTGTTTATCAACTGTTTATTTTTATGATAAATTAGTGAAAGTATTAGTTGTGTAACACTTTCATTTATCTTACAGAGATTTGAGCTTCAAAAAGGGTGATGTAATCATGCTTAGAAAACGGATTGACACTCATTGGTACCATGGAGAATGTAATGGCAAAGACGGAGTATTTCCGTTAACCTACGTACAGGTACATTCTTCGAATTATGAATTAACATTTTGAATTAAATTATTCACGTACTTTGCAGATAATGACTCCGATGGTGAGTCATAGTCCTCAGTGCAAAGCATTGTATGACTTTAGAATGACAAATGATGATGAAGAAGGATGTTTAACATTTAATAAAGGAGAAGTTATTTCAGTCATTCGACGCGTAGATGAAAACTGGGCTGAAGGAAAATTGGATGAACGGATTGGAATATTTCCATTAGCTTTCGTGGAATTGAACAGCCTAGCCAGATCTCTCATGAAATTATCCACAAAGTATGATTTAATTGTTTATATGTTTATTTTTCTATTACGTAAATGTAAACGTCTCGAACTTAAAAATATTCAACAAAAAAAATCTACTTTCTTGTTTATTCATTTAATGTGGCATGCAAATATATCAAACATTTATTGTAAACAAAATATTTCACTGATTTCATGTTATCAAAGATTTTATTGTTTGTGATTTGTTCAATATTTTGTTTGATTGTAATTAGTGCACAACCGGGTCCATCACGAGTAGCACCACCAACTCCAACAACAGAAGATAGTACACCTTTAATCCCAACAGATCACACTCAACAAATATCAACCACAGTCGCATCGCACCATCATCATCATAGTCAAGTTAATGCAGTTATCACATCCAGTCGACTCCCAACATCCGACTCTAGTTCAACCGTTTCCTCTGGAAGTTCCGCCACAACAACTCCTAACACTTCCTCTAGTAACACATCATCTAGTTCTAGCACTGCACCATCATCCCCAGCATCGCCGCCGCCTCCAAGAGGCCAAACCACTCCTTTAAGAAATCCTGTCCGTAACCCTGATGTATCTTCAACAACTTCTACACCTCAACATGCGGTAAACAGCCCTCCTCCAAGACCACAAATCCATTCCAGTAAAAATTGTCAGCAACAACGTGAAAAGAGACACAGTTTTACTTCTTTGAATAATTCGCATCATCATCAGTCTACGCACAGGCATTCTGCGGAAATTTTAAGTCCAGAAGCTGGTGATATCAGTCATCAAGGTGAAAGAGAAAGGCATAGGCGTTCTGCAGAAGGGGGCCCACCAGTTCCAATTCAACAAAGTAGTCTATGTGGCGGTAACACTATCCATCTTCCTGCTGCTTACATTGCTCTCTATCCTTACAAACCGCAGAAAGCTGATGAACTAGAACTTAGAAAAGGAGGCATTTATATGGTTACTGAAAGATGTCAAGATGGGTGGTTTAAAGGAACATCAAATCGTACTCAGAAATGTGGGGTGTTCCCCGGAAATTATGTCACACTAGCTAGAAGTGTTCCTAAGATAATAACTTCCAGTGGTTCTCAACCTCAGCCCCGCGGGGCAGAATCACCATCACTAGAGCCTAAAATTACAATGAGTTATACGAGAAGTTCGAAAAATGTCGCCAGTCCAATTATTTCACCCAGACAAGGTCAAAACAACGTGCAGCCACCAGAACTGCCACCAAGATCGGTGAGTCCGTGCACTGGAACCTCCACGATATCATCGTCCTGGCACGGTCAACCGGAAGCTGCTTCAGCTGTTCCATTAGGTCGAAGTCAGAGCGCGGTGATGGCTTCAGCTAATCCACCAGCTACTGCAACTGTTGGATCTAGTGCAACTGTTGGCAAACCTACAGAGAAAGTAAGGTTTATTTTAATTTGGATTATGTAGTTTATTTTAATTTACTTTGTTTTGCAGTGTAAAGAAAGAAAAGAAAAGAGTACAGTGAGTTTGATGCGTCGCCTAACGAGTATCAAAAAGCCTAAGTCGCCACCACCGGCCTCGTACTCGATGGATAATCCAGTATTTGAAGACACTACAGTTTCTGCATCTGCTAATGTGGCTCACTCAGTCCATGTTAGGTGAGTTCGTCTATTGTTTATTTAATTTTTTTATTGTTTTGTTTTATTTGTACAACACTTTTAACAAATGCACTGTACTGCATGTTGTGTTTTGGTTGTTTTTTATCACAGTATTTGTTTTATGTGTAAAATTACATTTTGTTTTGACAAACAACTGTATAATGTTTTAATACTTCCTGTTATTTTTTTCATTAATTTAATTTTATTCCAATTTTATTTAATTGTGTATATTTATGTGAGCAATAACAATGTTACTTATCTAATTAACGATATTGTACTAAAGTTACATATAATTCAGAAATTGAAAAGGAATTGAACAGAAATAAAAATCTACTCGATCTTGACTTTTTAATCTTTTGAATTAAATTATTCATACAAATTAACACAAAAGTAATTACAGAAGACTAAGATGTATAAATTGACAAGTTGAAAAAATGTTCAACATAATTTCATCTTCAACCAACAAGATATTTATCAAAAAAGATGTTGATGTTCTGTCGTACACTATTTGTTTCAGTATCATTTCGTTTTATTTAAATAATCTAATTCAAAAATTAAAAAGTCGACTTTTATTTCTTTTTAATTATTTTTCAATAATTATCAACTTTACTGGGGTTTTTCAATCATTCAAAAACTAATTGGAAATACGGTTAATAAAACAACTTTTATGAATACTGAAAAGAATTTTAAATGGTCATGGTTGCAAATAATAAATAACTGGTTGCCTCTGAAAATAGATTAAAATAAATGTTAAAATATAATAGCAGCTAGTTCGACGATGTACAGTAGCTATAAGTGTGTGATGGCAGCTTGGCCTGCACCGTGGCACCGTGCTTGTGTGAATGTAAGTTGTCCTGCAGGTCGGGCTCTTGCCCCAGCCAACTGCTGCAGGTGCAGCCGACTGACGGCGCTCTAGCACATCGTCTCTTCGCCACCGGCTCCGGTTCGCAGCGTGTCAAGCATAAGGAGCGCACTTCCGTTGCCCTCGTCTACAACAGGTTCGTTCACGGATCTCATCGGACCGTCATCATCAACTGCATGTTGCATGATTGTTTGCTTGTATGCTTTATCGCTTGCTTGTTTTTCTTTACTCATATTTTGTTGTATATTTTTATCATACTTATTTTCTTCAAACAAGTACAGATTGCAACATAATGAACTTCTTAATCATGTCATTGTTTTTTTTTCTGAATTTAATTTTAATCAGAGCTTATTTAATTAAAGAATCAATATTTAATTTTTATAAAATAAATTCTGAAAACTATTAGTATTAAGTTTATTTGCAATTATCATTTAGCCACTCAAGTTTCTTTTATAATTTAACGATCTAAATTAATTTCAAAATTCCATATGTCAGAAATACGCACGCGCTGACAAAATTATCCATTTTCTGATGTTAACTAAATTTAAAGGAAGTTTGTTTATTAGAAACAGTGAGAATACAGCGTCAGGGGGGCCAAGCGCAAGTCCAAACATTAGTCAACACCGCAAATCAAACTCCTTGGACGCGGGGAGCAAATCAAAGGGCTCGGTGGTTCCATCAGAGCGTTTTCGCTGCATCGTGCCTTACCCTCCTAATACGGAGTACGAATTAGAGCTGCAGGTCAACGACATCATTTACGTACACAAGAAGCGAGAAGATGGCTGGTATAAGGGTACATTACAACGCACCGGACGAACAGGACTCTTCCCTGCTAGCTTCGTTGAGAGCTTCTGATATTAGGATCTAGACATCGTCTTCGATAAACGTTACTGAGCAATTTCACCTATCAGTAATGGTAAGTCTTTCATTTCAAAAGTGTTCATTCATCAGTGAGAATAAAATTGTGGTTAGATTTGATTATTTTTCGGTGGGACAGACAGGATGATGGTGGTAGTTGAGAACATATCAAAGAGATGATATGGTTTTGTGATTTTTATTTTCATTGGGTGGCATCAGCTATATTTTATTTGGCATTAAGTTATACCTTAATAAAGTGCAAAAAGATTTAAGAATTGTCAACATTTTAGTGAGTTTTTCTTATTGTAATTAAATATAAGTTGCCAAATAAGATATATCTTGAATGTTCAACAAGAATGATCGAGGATAAAAATTTAGGCTCATTGTCACCTATCTACAGATTTTTAGAAACTAAATTAATTTTGTAAATAATTTAATTAACGAGCCATTTTGAATTTTAACATAGATTAATAAGCTTATTACTAGATTAAATTTAGTTACAAACCGTTTTTACGTTATTAGCTATTGATATGATATTTTTAACTTTGTGATATCCAGTTGTACGTATCGGCAACAGTTCAGCATTCATTTTACAAAGTGTTTGCTGTAGAGTAATTTAATTCTTTTGAATGACGACAAGGTAACCAAATATATAATATTACCTTATTTTAGAAAGTATATCGACTAAATATTTTGCTATTTATTCTGTGTCATGTATGAAATATTTAATTAATTAATTTAATGCAATAAGCAACAAATACTCGGAGATTCTTTCCTTATGCAATAAGCGCCTCCAACTAGGCCTGTTTATTCAGAAAGCAGAACAGGCTTAAGTCTTGTAATCATTTTACCATTGTTTAAACTGGATTTCCCAAAAATCATTTCCATAGAATAGAAAATTTCATATATATACAGTTTATTGTTCATTATGAACATATTTTTTTCGTATTATAAAAACAGTATTTTATAAATAAATTCTCATAAAGTTTAAAGATGAATATGCTAAAAATTTTACCTTTGGTCAGTAAATAATAATCTTTTTCTGTAAATTTGTGGTGATGTTTTAATGGGAAAACTAGTGTATATTTTCTTTGCGAGTAATGGTTAATAGATGAATCGAGTTAGCAGCAGAGTGTTGGTAAAATGCGTGTCGATGTTTGTGAAATGTGTTCTATTTAACCAACCAAGATACCTCAGTAGAATCAATATATAATGCAATATCTTTTCCCTATGATTTTTTGATATAATACTAAAATTAATACGTTATTATCTTACAGTGGTGAATATGTAGTTAGCACAGGTATTTTCATAACAGTGTAGCTCTGTATTTTATTAATCAAGTAGTTAAAAATCACAGATAGTAACTAGAGTTTGTTAAGTGATGTGCCTCTATTGTTTGAAAGTCAAGGTACCGATTGTTCACTGATCCCAAACAGGTTTTGTATGTATTAAAAGTCTCTAAATTATAATAAAATTATAAATTTATGGTACAAACCTATATGAATTCCTACCACCATATCCTGTTCTATTTCCTTACCAAACTTATTAAATGTTATTGTGTGTCTATATTGTTGATAAGAGGGGTAAGGAATGAAATATGTTTGTTTTGGGAATTAGAAGTTGTAAAACAGTGTTGAAATTAGTTTAAATATGTTTATTGTTTAATAAGTGATAAAGAGCGATAATCGCTTTCCATTTAACACTTACACTTAGCATAAAATCACAAGAAACATATAACACATCAACAAGAAAAATATTTCATCGTTAAGAAAAATAGTTATCGTTCATTAATTATTATGTAGTATTTATATACTTGGTACCCGCTTACGATTAGCCCCATCCCGCGAATACCTGAAATGAAATGTACAGAACATCAGAGACAATAGAACATCAAGAGTGCTTTTCAGCTGTCAGTGACTTGTTATAATACTTGATACAATCTATTGTTTATGATTATTATTCTACTAACTAGTGCTGGCTAAACCAAACATCTTCCCAGTCTTGACCTGTGCTGTCCAGGTGTGTATTCTAGCGCTGTAGTGCGTCCGAACCACAGTCACTAGATAAATAAGTTGCAGTCACGACATCGGATGGAATGATTTCATTCACCATAAAACACACTAACTATACCAAATTAAAAAGCCATTACCTAAATTATCTCTCCTATTTTGAAACTTAATCATTATCTCTTATTAATCCATAAATTTTCACAAACCTTATTTTATATAGATTAACAATTTATCTAAACTTTTTAATAGCTACGTATAATAAGGAAGAGAAATGCATGAAAATAATATTAAAATGCTACAATATTGAAATAGTGATGATCAATAAAGTAATTATGAAATATAAAATGTCATTAACGTATTGATCGATTAGACATAATGATTAGTTAGAAAATAGAGAGAAATATTCCAGCAGTATTGGTACATAATACAATATACAATTTTTTTACATATAAATAATAATAAAAATGTCAATAACCTAGGTAATTCCAGCCACAGTGGATTCGTATTTTATAGTTAAGATTAAGGGGATTACATGATGTTGATTAAGTTTATCTAGTAACAGTGGTGAGACCTGCAGGAACTGCCTCGGCTGAATACAGAGATTAATATACAAAGGCGTTGAGCAGTGTCATTAAGTAACCGTGGAGAGCTTGGCACTAACGGGAGAATCTACACTGTGACAGCAGTTCACGATCACGAGTCTATCACAGCATTAATATGTAATTTAAATAGTATCCTCAAGGTGATAATATAGATAACGCAACAATTGGCACTACTACAAGGCAGTTTCATGGCAAGTTTTGGGTTCAATTGACTGATCTATCTGCACAACTATTGACTCTTCTTTGTCCTTGCACAACTCAGGCAAACTGGAGCTGTGGTGCAACAGCATGGGTGTAGATGCATGAGCATGGTCGCCTGTACAATTGAGCTCTTCATTGCTTGTTGAACTGGTCAGAGTCCCAGACGGCACTCCATTGCACTTCAACGGCGGAAGTCCGTTGCGCATTCCACTCATCCCGAACGGAAACGGAGGTTTTCGCTCTATGTAGTTGATGTGAACGCCCGCTAAGGCGTCACCCAACGATAACTTTGAACCTATGGATCGTTCTGTCGGAGTGTAATATAATGACATTCGACTTTGTAATTCATCTGAAGTAGGATCTTCTAACTTAGCTAGATTATCTATCCTGGCTTTGATGTATACATCAATACTATTGATGTCGTTCGGGTCAAAAACAACTGATTCCGATCGGCCACAAGAACCGCTTCGACAATTTTCAAAGTATAAATTTGGTAGATTTTCCAAAACTTTATTGAGGGTCTGTTGTTGGTATTTGTATGATTCGCGGAAGCGCAGAACCTGATGTGCACTGAATTTTCTGATTTTATTCCGTTGGAAGACGTAGTTTTCCCTGACCCAGTTCAACTGGCTTGTAGAATAGTCCCGCACCTTTTTTACCTATAAATTTTGGGTCGTTAGTTCTTACCGCCCACCTGTTCCGAGTAATCAACCAACCTGTTCGTTATATTGATCGCGAAGTGTTGTTAAATGTTGCGTGCCGAAGTCTCTAAAATCTTTCAAGTGTTTTGCTTGTGACTGGTAACTACCCTGAATCCACTCGATCTGCTGGGCACAGTTCTCCTTGATTCTTTGGACCTACGTTATAAAAACAAATAAAATGATACGTCCGACATATATTTATAATTTTTTCTTGTATTTTACCTGCTGAGAATAATTCTCGCGTAACCTTTCTAACTGTTGTGACTTGTAGTGTTCAATGTTTTCCAACATCGCGTACAGTTGTTTGGCGCGAGGCGACACTCGTTCCCGGCGACAGAAACTGCAACAGTTATTCAGGAATCCAAATCTAGAACAGAAACATGAATAAAGAAAAACACCGCCGAGCAATGAATTCATTAGCTGCATACCTATTCATAATATATCTCAGCAACTGCACCATCAGGGTGATAAACAAGAAGCCTGCAGCACATTGTAAGCCAACTAAAATACTATAGATTTTAATGTACTGCCAGTTAATAGGATCCAAGTGAAGATGGACTTCCATCGTCACGTTCGCTACAGGATTACTTGCATAACAAATATATCTTCCACAATCTTCTCTAGAGACATTCTGAATAAATAGAGTACCATTCTCCAGAACTAGCACCCTAGGTGGAACTCTTTTCAACGAGAACATATTTTCATCATGAGCAAGAGGATGTTCATAAAAAGCATCTTCAATTGATGGCTCTGGATTCCAATGATACACTTGCCTTGTAGGAGTAACCCAGGTGATTGATGGAAGAGGATTTGCAGCATAACGACATTCAAGTAATGCGCTCGACATGAACCGATATTTCGTCGTGGGGGTGTGGTATACCAAACGTGGGGCAGTGCAGTTTAAATGTTGTAAAACAGGTAACATGTCGTTGGTGTATGTATGGGGACCACATGTCAAAGCTGATTTTAAAATAGATCGACGCTCTTCAGCCCAAGGTGCGAACCAATGCATCCGACAATCACAAGACCACGGATTGTCAACCATGTAGAGTTCTTCAATTTCGGATAAATTCGCTAATGAAAACGGCAGATAAGTCAAAGCATTTCCGCTAATATCCACCACTCGTAATTTTGGAGTATTTGCAAAAATATAACGTTCTAATTTGCGAAGTCGAATGTTATTTCGTACGTGCAAGTTGCGAAGATTGTACAGCCCTACAAAATCGCTGTTGTATAATACTTCGATTGATGTGTCATCCAAAATAAATGTTTCTACTTGTGGAATACTACGAAATATATCTCTTGGTAGCCTGGTCATCTTGTTCCCAGCGATGTTTAATTCGTTTAGATGGCGTAACCCAATAAAAGCGTCTTTGTTGAGATTCTCAATTGGATTATTCCCCAAGTTTAAGTACTGTAAGCTGACGAGAGCACCTAGCAATCCTTTAGACAATCCTGCTAAAGAATTATTGAATAAATTTAATGTATTTAGTTCGGTTAAATCAGCTAGAGCATTCGAGGTCAATTTAGCAATTCTGTTGTTATTGAGAAGAAGTTCTTCGATGTGTTTATTAGGCTTGAAGAAATGATCTAGGAACGTAACCATGTAATTATGCGAGAGATCTAAAATCTTCAGGTTCTGGAGTGGTGCGAACACTTGGAATGGTATCGCGTGTAACCGATTATGAGATAAATACAATTCTTTAAGGTCTAGTTTAGTGAATAAGTTTCGTGGAAGATCATCTATTTTATTTCCGGTTAAGTTTAATATCTTCAGACTATTATGGAATTTATGGAAATCATCGAAACCTAGTACAGTAATTTCGTTGCCGCTGAGATCCAATAGCTCCAGATGCTCCGGATTGAGCAAACTGGGAGCGATGCTCCGGATCTCGCTGTCGGTCCATCGCAGTCGCAAAAGTCCGCTGGCGTTCAAAGGTCCTCCAGGTACATGCCGCAAGGTCAAGTCATTTGTATCCGTTGATAACGCTAAGTTAGTGAAGTTACGATTGGTACACGTGACCACCCTCGGCTTCGGACACGAACACCCCGGCTGAGACGGACAAAGATTTTCCTCATAACTGTCCTCTGTCACCGCTTTTGCTGAGTCAAATGTCCATAGTAGTATTCCCAGCACAACACCGACATATTTTAAATGTCGGTTGGTACCCATCTTACGCACAAAATCATGTCGAAATTACTTGAAATTTAGAAGCACCTGAAAATACACCACTACACTATATTACGATTACGGTGATACCGATAAAGTGAATGTGACTTAAAAAATCTGTGGGCGAGTGGACGTTTATTATTGGATTATGTGTTTAAAAAGGAATTGGCACGTTACTGATCAGGACCTTTAAGCAATTATTTTTTGTATCCGTTTATTAATTTACAATACTACTTAGTGCCAGATGAAATATGTATTTTTAGCTATGTTAATTATTGTCTTTACGTATGTAAAAATACCCTAGATTTTTAGAACGGGCGTACTACATGACTGTTACTTAATAATGTTTATTTTGCTAGTTACTAGTTCACATACCCGCATGGGCAAGATTTTCACTTTTCCATTTGACTCAGCAATACCATATCGTATCACATTTTCAATTTATTTGTCTGAAGGTTTTCAAGAACACATTCACTATTTTAATAGTTATTTACACAGTAATTGATTAAATTCACTACTTTTGTGCTTTTCTAATGGCGGTGATTATAATACTGTACCGTATTTACAGACACGTATTAAACACTACTTTATGCAGCAAGCAAGGCGATTTTAAACGCAAATGCAAATGCCACAAGCCCAATTCTACTGTGCCGTCTGCTTTACCACGCACATCAGCTGCTGCGTTGCGCTCTCGGTGGGGATATTGCGGACGAGTTCTTTCACTCAGTCAAGGGGAGTTCGTTTTCTTGTCCCAAGTGCAGTGATTCTCAAACAATGTTGATTCAAAATATTCTGGATTGTTCTGTTATCACAACCACACAACCTATACCGGTATTACAAATTGTATAAATAAAGAGCACATTATAAAACTTAATAAACAAAAATATATATATTGAAAAGAAAACTTTCTTAATAAATATTTCAATGTCAATAAAATACGCCTAGAATTTATGAATATGGATTTTTATTAAGAATGACTGGTTTAAGTTTTTAAAAATTAACACGTTTCAACGTCAAGTGAATACGTTTGCCATCGACAATTTGTTGGCCTTCAGATACGCCTAAAATGTAAATAACTAACAAATATAAAAATAACTATATGAAATTAAATTTTTAAATTACCTACTGTCAAATTTAAACAGGCCACTTGAATTGTAAATGTCCAAGTAGGTCATGAAAAGTTCTTATAAAATTTATTTAACTTCCGGGTTAGTACCTAATTTCAGTCTCGGAAGTATTATCGACCAGTCACTAGCATTTCCGTAGTGTTTCAGTTCAATTTATCGTAACTTTTCACTTCTTAAACGGCGGGAAATTGAAAAGGTGGAGTCAATAAATAATCAATAATTTGACGCGCATGCCCTTCATCAGAGACCAATCATAAAGGACCTTATATAAGTTCTTTTGTCCATGAACTTGACTTATGACGTACTTTTGACATTTTCCAAAATTTTGTGTACAATTTAATCGGTTTTATAAAAATGAAAACATTTCAATATGCTCTATTTATTCTGTTGCTATACTTTCTATTATTAGTTCAAGTAAAAAATTTCTACGTTCTTAAAATACATTACGCCATCTCGCATACCTGAAAAAATATTTTGCGTTCTAAATTTTAATTTTTATTTACTGTGGACGCTAGCACCGAAATAAAATGAAGATTAATAGTGACCTTTACATTATACACTTAAAAATTTATTAAAGATAACTAACGCAACTTGACAGTAATTTTTTTGTTTACAAATATCAATATCCGTGTAATATTTGTTTAAACAATGATAAGCAAAAACTGTAAACATACTTGCATGTAGATAAATATTTAAAAAAAATTTACATAGGGCGACAAATGTGCAAATTTGCAATTTTAATTTATTTTGTTATCATTAAACACAACTGTTATCAATGCGTGAAAACAATGTATCATGTGAGTCAATGTTTTATTGTTTGCAATAAATATAATTGTTAGTGTTATTGATATAAGTGAATGAAAAGGTTCACCTTGAGATTTGTATTTGAATAAAACAGGATTGCAAAAATGTCGAAGTTTGCCAGTTGAATCCTCTCGCGGTTAAATTTCCAACTGTTCCTTGATAATTCTGAAGTTTCCCGCCAGATGGCACGACTAATTCTAAGCAGTAAGCAGTAAAACCATTTTAATGATTTGATTACAACAATAAAATTAATTGACAATGTAAAAAACAGTTCAAGTAATATTTAGTTGATTAATTGTTTTCTGTGGAATAAAAACATTGTAATGTCAGATAGATAATGATGATTGTTAAAGGATTTTCTTGTTTATCTGTGGATTCATAGTGCGGTCTGACTTGTGCGCTTCTGTCACCTCGGCTCAAGCGCACTAATTTCCACGTCCTTGCGTCGCGCCACCCCTAGAGCGTCCACCTTCACAATCTGCCTCGAAACCCTGTGTTATGTGTTCTGTGTCGTGTGTCGCTGTCAATTACATTTCAATTTCACCTGATCGTGTGTTTGTTATCTTCTATACGGCAAGAGACAACCCTCGTGTTGATTCGGTGTTTAGTAACAATCATTACATATTACAGAAACTTATGAAAAGAGATGATTTTGGGCGACAGTTAAACACCGAGGTTAGGAACTAAAAATAAACGGTTTTCGGATTTTGCTGTGTGTGAACTATACTGTTGTGAATTAATATAGCATTGTTTTATTACGTCAAGGACAATTCATTTTAATAAGTGATTTAGTGAACTGTTATTCCTTCGAAATGGATTGTGCATCCCTGATTTACAGGTTAGTTTTATTGGGATAATAATCAAAACAAAACTAGGTTGTAAATGAGTGTAAACGAGCTATAAAATTGATTTTTAACTTATTAGGACAAGATTTGATGGTGGTATAGTTTGTAGTAATTTATTATTTTACAGTGGCGCCTCTTACATTTCTGTTAACTCGTTTAAGCCCCTCCTACTCACATAATAAAATAACTTAGCTCCACCTTTTCATACTAAAAAATATTAGCTCCTCCTTCACTGGATTTCTGCAAATATCTTTTGGAATTTCAACTTATAAGAATATGAAAATGAAGGAAATTAATAGCAGGTAACTATATTTATCAGCTGTTAGTTTCTGTGACTTCTCGTTTTCAAGTTTGGCTTTTGAGTCGTTTCGATTGCAATCTACTTCCGGTCGCGCGTTACGAAAGAGCACGGCGGGTGATAAGTGGTTTTTTATGTTCTTGTCGTTTGTTGCAGATCGAACCAACTCTCGCGCCACTGGAATCGGCTCTAGATGGACGCTTTGGTGAGACACTATGCCCCCGGGTGAGTACTCACACTTTTTTCTCTTTTATCGCAAGGTAAATGCGAATTAAATCACCATGATACCAGATTAGTTTAAGCGGATTTGTTGAAATACTTTAACTAACACACAACTGAAATTTATTTATTTTTCGATTACCTAACACTTGAAATATTTCAGCAAATTATTTAACAAGATTTGGGCTATATTACATTTTTCGTGAGTACGAACGTGTTTTCAATTTCTATGACACGGGTCAAACACCTCGAAAAATATTATCCTTTTTTCCTTTGACATTAATTTCATAGTTTCTTGATTTTTCCAAAATTATTAAATAGTATAATGGACTAAACATGATCCCTATATGCTACTGCTTTTTTTTTTGTTTATTCAATCAATACCATGACTAACTTTATTTGATTGCTTATTATGGCCATTTCATTCCATCGTTTTGCCAAATAAAAATTTGTCGTTATCTTTTTACAGATTTAGTTACATCAAATCATCTAACGATTTTTCTTTCAATTAAAGTAAAGTAACCATGTTGTCAAATTGCAAAAATAAACCTTAAATATTTGAAAATGGAAGTTTATGTTATAAAATGAAATTGAGTATTTTATTTATACATTTAATATTATTAGGTTAGGTTATGTTAGTTACGACGTATCTCGTCAGAGGCGCTAGTTGGCATGCCCGATTTGTAAATTTGAAACTAGGAATTTTGATGACATGAAACGGCCATAATAAGCGTAGCGCAATTCAATATTACAAGAAATGTTTTTTTAAAGTTTTGTATCGGGATTGTGACGTCATAAGTATCTTACTTGTTTCATTCTAAAAGTACAAACAATATATGATTTAATTCTTGAAAAATAATCAAAATATGTTGAAAAGCATTTTTATAGTACCTAATCCCAAGTATAGTCTACGAAAAGGAAATAATAGTATATTGTAATACTAGAGAGGACAGGGTTTAATTGCAAAATGAGTACGAAAGTTGAAGCACGAGCGAGAGCGAGTGTGCCAATAGTACGCGTTTTCCAATGATCCTTTCATACATTAATCGTGAAAATTACATTTTCGTAACACATGCACAAGAAACACGTTCTTATTCCCTAGTTTTAGAGAGAGAAACACTGCTTTTCTCCTCTAGGGATAGAAACATTATGTTTCTCTCCCTAGGTAGGATGTTTCTCTCCCTAGGTAGCATGTTTCTCTCCCTAGAGACTACGATTATTAACTGTTTGCGGCGTTTCCTAGGTAACTAGTTACGCAACCCATATTTGACATTTGTCCCGATAGACGGTAATTTTTGTGCACTTGTTACGAAAAGTATAATATGCTTCACGGGAGGGCGCGATTATCCCTTGTGTGAAGTTGGCAAACCTCTACTTCAGCTCGAGTCTTCGGCCCTCGCTTACGTTTCGGTTTGCCTTCACTTCACACGCGGGAATAATCGCTTGTTTCCCTCCCTCGATGCATAACATACTATTTTACCTTTGCGATACAAGAAATTTAATAATTATTTTATATAGATCAAAGGAGTTGTATTTGCAAATGCACATGACATTTCTTTGGTCACCATGTCAAATGACATTTCCCAATTTAGTTGTGATAGTAACCGTTTCCCGCACTAGTGAGGAAAGTGATTTACTTTCAACACTAGTGAGGAAACGTTTTGCTATCACAACTATATTGAGTGAGGGAAATGTAATTTTCACAAGTAATGTTGAAAAAATAAATAGTATTAGATTACTTAACTTCCAGTTGATTAATAATATATATTTTAAAGAGAAATATAAAATGTTTATAGTCCGCGTTTAATGTAACACCCCCTGTATCTATAAACAAAGAACAGTTTTATAATTAATGAAATAATAAACTGAAAACACAATATAAACTACACATATAACAAAAACAGGTTGTATAATTGTTAATTTACAATCTGCTATGATTTGGTTTTATTTTCATTCAACATAAATTTCTGTCAGAGCTGAAAATGATATATTATCATCCTGGCAGCAGTGGCAGTGGCAACTATACGAACACTGCACTGGAAAACTCATCGTACAAACATACAAATGTTTCATTCTGTGAGCAGAGCTGCGCGTTTTACGTATTCATTAAAACAAATGCAATATTAATTGACCATTGTTACCAATGAGATATTGACATGGCCTTGAAATTCAGATGAACTTCATACTTCATTTGGTACAGTGGCTACAAACATTTTCAAATTATTCAAATCTGTAATGGCGTCATTTCTTATAGATTCGTTGTTAGAGAAGTGGGCGTAAGTGAAGATTTACGAAACTGGTGTACAGGAGCGAATGGATGGATGTTTGTTGCGTGTTGATGGATTCTGGTTGTGAGAAAAGAAAGAGTTTGTATGGAGGAAGTGTTAATGTGGTCGAATCGAGTATCGTGTGTCAGGATGAGAATGTTAACGGGTTTGTGCTACCCCATTTAATGGAATATAGCGTGATGTTATGTATGTACCTATGTATGTATGTATGTAATGGCGTCCTGCACTATTTAGAAATTATAATTTTTTTATGAACCTTCATTTTAATTGAAAACAATAAAGTACAATTTAACAAAATCTTAATTGTTAATAGTTATGTTTTGTAACGTCCGACTTAAGGAAATGTGAATCTCAAACAATAGGGCTCGTTTATAATTGTAGTCACTTAGTCAGAATAGTTGTATGAAGTGCGCGTAATGTATGTTTTTTTAGTTGCGCGTGGGAATGTTACTTTTAGTCGAGACCGCAGGTCGAGACAAAAAAGTCATT
The DNA here is from genome assembly GCA_947425015.1 of Pterostichus niger. Lineage (NCBI taxonomy): Eukaryota > Metazoa > Arthropoda > Insecta > Coleoptera > Carabidae > Pterostichus > Pterostichus niger. The sequence goes on along the minus strand of OX380344.1, from coordinate 23,122,049 downwards.
CGAACGAATGGGGTAGGTGGCTCAGTGGTATCGAGCCGGCCTGTGGATCTTGAGAACCTTGGTTTGATCCCCACAGTCGACAAACAATTGTCACCAATTTAAATTTACCCCTGTGGCTCTCCCACCACTAAAATCTTTGGAGGCCGTGATGTGACGGTTGAACACCGCACTTCACGCGAAAAAATATATCACTTACCGAGAACTACTCCAACAGAGTGCTACACCCAGTAATGGGTAAAAGGCGTGATGATATATTTATTTTATAGTAAAATACGCAATTCCATTTAATGTTTTTCATTTTATCACATAAACTTCAAGTTTTAAATATTTTAACGTTGTTTCATTTTAATTTACAAATATTTTAAAATTGTTTTTGTAACTTGCAGCGTGGTCACTTTCATTTAATTGAAATAAAAATCATTAGATGGTATTACTTGACATACTAAATTTATTAAAAATTCATGACAATTTGTATATATCAAAACGATGAAATGAAACGACCATAATAAGCGTCGCGTAATTCAATGAAGTTGGCCATGGTCAAACACATTGTACCTTCGTTTCAGAGGCAACAAAGTGAGTTAAATATAGTAAAGTGTATTTTAATGAATTCCACAAGAATTTATATGAAACCTGCTCCAAAATGTCAAATACTATAATCTATTACTAACTACGTGGAATAATATCTTTTTTGTGGAACATATTCGGCGAAAAATCCGTATTTGAGATGTTGAAAGGTCGAGTAAGGGCGGGAGACGAAATCTCTGACTCGTGCGTGGTTGCGGTGTAATGGAAACAGTTCAGCCACCTCCACGGGGGTGGAAGTGGCGAGGGCGGCGCCGGCGTCCCGACGTTGGCGGCGGTATGGACGCGCAGAGGCGGCGAACGTTCTGGAACGAATTACGTGGAATTCATGATGCGGGAGATTCTAATTTATACTGACTTATTTTGTCTATACAATTTGCGCAAGAGCTAGATTATAATAATTAGATTGCGACCGGATCGTTCTATTTAATTGGTCCTAGAGCTTTTATTATTCAAAGTTGATCATTGTACTAGCACACGGTTGACAGATATTTTAACGCGTCCATAATTTATTTAATAGTTTATTAATTTTGCAAAGCTCAGCAAATTTTAACAATTTTTATAGTTTTCGAAATTTCCATATTTATTGCCTCTATATTTAAAAAAATAAAAACACAGCTTTACACTGACAAGTAACACTACCCAACTGTCACTCACCGATTTAAATGAAACTTGGCACACTAATAGAACGCTAAACAATATTGAACCCCTAATTTTTTTCCGGAAGTTGCTTTTTAGGGGTACAAACCACCTCTGAAAGGTGGTAAAAGTAAGAATCGCCATAAATGAAATTAAATAATACCAAAATATTACGCGTTCAACATTGGTTATCCAAGGGTAACTTCGAAAACAGATTCAGCGATGAACTAGTTTTGAACCTAAAACTATTTCAGTTTAATATCGTCCCCATCCCCTTTTTAACCCCTTAAAAAAGTGTATACGATCAAAATGACCCCGAAAATAGATTTTGGCGATCTTAAAAACCTCTGGTACCCTGTATAGGTACAATAATTATTAATATAATAACAAAATATAAAGATAATAAAGTATATACAGGGTGTTTCTATACCTCTGTACGGAACTTGACTGACATAATTTGATATACTGATTATAGAACAAACATATATCTCATTCCTAGCGAACATTTTTAGTGTTACTGGTTTAATTCGGAATTTTGCGCATATCCACTAATTCACTGTTACTATACATTTTAATAACAACAAAGACAAAATTAATTGTCATCCATACACTTGATGAAACTAGGTTTCATAAAAAATATAAAATAAACACTTGGCTAACTTTCACAAAATTCAGCCTCCAAGTCACCTTATGAAGGCGTCGTCAGAGGCTGGCCAGCACAGTTAGTAACCTCTGACGATGCCCTCATAAAGTGACTTGGAAGCTGAATTTTATGAAACTTAGTCAAGTGTTTATTTTTTATTTTTTTTTTACTATGCATTTTTCTCAAATTTCTCCCACAACAACTTACCCTTTCAATACTGTATACAAAATCAGACTAGGTACTCAAATAAAAATAAGGCATTCCACCAGGTTCCGCCGCCCCTTTAGCTTGCCGCCCGTGTGCCCCGCAAGCCTTGCCCTTCCCCTCACTCGGTTCGGAAGGCCCTACCGGTGTCTTTTCTAGCAAGAGGTCGTGCGTTCAAATATCCCACTCTTATTTATTTTAAAAAATCGATTGTGTCTAAATATGATTCGGGTTCCAATATAATCTACTGTAATTGGGATTAAGTTACTATTGTACAGTGAAGAAGACATAATTTATTTAAATCTCTTAATTATTTATGAAGCAAATAACATATAATTATCAAGTAAATAAAAAGTAAAAATACTCATTTATATTCAGTTTTAATATTCTCAATATTTTCGTTTCCATCCTTACACGAAATGAATACCTAATTAGAAATAATTCCTTGTCATTTCTTAATTTTTCCCCACAGAGGTTACTGTGGCTCATTTAATTATACGGTTATTGCGAATACGTCTAATTTTCGTTACAACGTTTAATTGGTATTTTGACTGTCTAATTGCGGTCATAATAAGATGTAATTAATGAGTCTTGTGGTACTTGGTACATTGGAGTGAAAGTTGAAGAAGAATCTAAGGCTTTCACATTTTACCATGATTATTTTACTCATAAATTATCATACATATAATACTGCATTATTTAACATTTTTAGTAGCACCAACAGAGCTTTATTATCTAACAGATTAATAATAATGAAGGTTTTACTATCAGAGGAAAAAATGATATCAATAATTGATTATGGGGTAGGTAGCTAGTGGTTCGATTCCCACACTCGACAAATAATTTTCACCAATTTAAAAAATCTACCCCTGTGGCTCCTCCACCACTAATATCTTTGGAGGCCGTGATTTGACGGCTGGTAACCGCACTTCACGCGAAAAAATATATCACTTACCGAGATCTGCTTAGGCAGAGTGCCACATCCAGTGATGGGTAAAAGGCGTGGTTATATATATATATATATATATATATTTATTTTATGTTTGCTAAGTCTTGTAATTGTTCTTCCCGTTTTAATGTTTCTACTATTTTTTAAATATAGTTTTTTTGTCTTTTAGGTTGTTATAAATAAATTCTATTTCATTGTTCTTCGCTTACATCTTTGGGGGGGGCGGGATTTAACGGCTGGTAGCCACACGCAAAGAATTATATCACTAACCAAAATCTGCTATGGTGCTTTTAATTTGACTCGTGTGGTAGCACTGATTTTCACTTTGTTTACATTGCGCTGTCAATCCTAGTAAATTGTTTCATTCCTGCTTTGTATTTTTAACATTTTTGATATTATTAACTATATTTATTTATTTAATTATTTATTTATGTTACGCTGTATAACAGAACCTTAATCCCAATTACAGTACAGGGGTCCGCACTCACCGAGCCGCAGTGTAGTAGTTTATATAATTTTTAGCTTGAGTGAGATTCGAACTCGGGATCTCCGGATTCGAATTCCGTATCGCTATCCACACCATCGTACTGATATTAACTAAATGAAATGTCATAAACACTTATGACGTATGATATGACGAAACTTTATTGGTTCAGCGAGTCACATATATTTGAATAATATTTGTTCATAATTTCGCGCCAATATATTTATAATGAATAGAGATTTTGACTAAATATTCACTTTGGTTTAATTAACGAACAATGTTCAGACATGCGCTGACGGCAAAGCATCAAGTTTTCAGTCAATATCTGATCGATTTTGTAGTAAAACATGTGGTTGTGTTGTATTATGGACTATTTTATTGAAGAGATTTTATGTTTAACTGTGGATATTTGTGTTTACGGAAGTACTTGTTCCATGAAATTTATAGCGAAGTAGCAGCTTTATAAGGTATTTTCATCTGCATATTAAATTTTATAATATTTTGGGCGCACATGGAACAATTAGGTTAAATTTGAAAACATCTAATGTTGTAATGAATTCTGGTCATACAAAAAATAATTATTCATGGGTAGTTTGTGAATCTGCTAAAAATAAATTGATGCAGGTATTGATTATTATAGGGTAGGTGGCTCAATGGTAAAATTAATGACAAAACAAGGGAAACAAGTAACAAATAAATATGTGCATTGTTGTCATTAATTTTACCTTGTTACATTTTGTTTCATTTCGCATAGCCACCTAGAATAGTTGAATACAAATAATTTCTAACATTTCTCAATTATCTTATTTATCTCAATTTTTTCATATACATTTATGACAAGTAATACATCGTTGCAAAGAGAAAAATATGGCGGTTTTTATTTTAATAAAATAATTCTAGGTTTCCATTTGAAAAACAAAAGTTTATAGTCGTATCATGTAAACCTGACTATCTATATATATGTCATGAAATAGTATATTTAATATACTAAAACTTCCATATGAAGAAATTTTTTTTATTTCTTTTAATAAAAAAGTTAAGAGGGGTGAGTCTTACCAGACTCACCCTATATATATATATATACAGGGTGGTAAATCAAAGAACGCACCATAGCGTTTTCAATGTTCAATTATTGGCTTTCTTAATTATGTAATAGTTTATTTTTAATTTGGTTTTATCAGGAATCGGAAAAATGACCTAAATATTTATTGGTATTTTTTTTTAAATCATCAGTGTCATGGAATAATAAATAATCGTTATTTCCATAATTCATGTTAAAATATTATTGACAATTATAGAAAAGTGCAAGTTCTTGTTGAATGGTCGTGGAAAAAGTATATTTTTAATAATATACTATTCTTTTTACATATTTTAGTGAAATTATTCTGGGTCAATTTCGTTTGTTTTATTAGCAATCTTGAAGTAATTAAAACTCAAACAGGATTATATTTTGCAATTTACAATAATAATAGCAAATAAGTATGGCGATGCTGATATTTATTTTATCTCATTTATTTGCGAGGTGAATGTTCTGCCGCTAAACAACCTCACCTTCATTTTATTTACTATTAAAAATAATTTTTTTAAATTTTCGTTTTACAAACATTCTTATTTGTCGGATATTCACATTATAATTTATTTGATTGAATAGAATGAATTATTGATGAAGTTAAGATCAATAAATCATAAATTAATGAATAAAATTACATATCTCAGATGTCGATATAATTTAATTTAGTTTTAATATAAAATCAAATACATATGTTTGACCAGACAATAGTCAGTCAGTATAAAGGTTTGTTTTTTGTTTGCGTTTTTGCGGAGAAAATGAAATATGACATAGGATTCGAGTAATATTTTTTCGTGAGAAACATCTAGAATTGATCATAGGTTGTCAGTAGAGATTGATAAGGTGAAAGTTCATGAAACAAGTGATCGGTTATGTAACGAAAATTTCTCGCAAACTCGCGGATCCGATTTGGGTTCTATTGTGACAAAATAGAATTGCATTTTAAAATCAAAAAGATACTCAAATAATCTTCATGTACATTTAAAAAAAACACTTAAATTTCATTAGTAACATAATTATAAATAATTAAATGTATTATTAAACCAGTGACACTAAAAATATTCGTTAGGAATGAACTACCCTAATTTTTGCATATTTCAAAAAAATAGTTATTTGTGTTACAGAGCGTAATGTGATTCTTTGTTACTCGAACACGGTAAGCGCGAGCCAAAGGCAAGAGCTGCAATAGTGCAAGAGGAACAAAGACACTTTACGCTCGTGATACACACATCATTTTTTCTACGATTGCATCTTCAAATTATTCAAAAACGTATACGTACTGAAAATAAATTCGTTCTGTCAACTGTCAATATGACAAGTTTTTGTTTTGTTTGTATCCCTGGTAACTATTGAAATAAGCTCACATTTAATATATTTTCCGCGCGTTTCTAATGGCATTTAACGTCTTTTTCGCGCGTTGCCATTGGAGACGAGTAAAAAAGATATTTTTCGATTGTTCCACAGAAAACGTCAACTTTACGATGACAAATGAGAGCGTAATTGTCAACTTTTCGTAGCAATTGTAGAAAAAAATCTTTTTGTTCTATAATCAGTATATCAAATTATATGTCATTAAAGTTTCATGCAGAGGTATAGAAACACCCTGTATATTGCATCAGAATAATAAAAATAAAATAATTCACACATTTGAAATAAAAGTATTGTTCTGTATAAATATTACATTTATAAAGTCATAAAATATAAATTCAATAACACTTTATTCGACTCGATCTCATAAAAGAATTTGGTTTAAAAATTAAATCGCACCCCTCGATTTTATCTGTTTTTAACCTCTCTTTAAACTACTTACAATAATCTAAAAGCTTTCTTCAACCTATTTCATTTTCATTTCTGATATATGTGCAACCATAGGCACAGCCACTTTCAAATTAATAGGAGGGGGCTCTAGTTTATTTCAAATGTACTATAAAAATAAAATTAGCTTACTTAAACTTACTGAACCAGTTCACTTATTTACTTGATTTGTTCACCCACTTTATTGCCATTACTAGATTTACAGATTTAGATTAAGATTGAAGTAATATATCTTTTAATTCTAATTTAGTACGGAGAACTTAAAGTGGAATTCGAACCACTTACATATAGTCATATTTTTTATATAAGTTGAAATCAGTGAGATTTGAACGCAGGACCTCTTGCTTGAGTGGTGCTGTGGTTATTTTTATAGTAGTAATTGCATATCATCGCGCAACATAGGGATTTTTTTGCGAACTAAAGAATATGATTATTTTTCTTGATTTAAATTAACGGATAAACTTTATAAATAAATAAATATATCATCACGCCTTTTATCCATTACTGGGTGTAGCACTCTGCCATAGCAGATCTCGGTAAGTGATATAATTTTTCGCATGAAGTGCGGTTACCAGCCATAAAACCACGGCCCCTAAATATGTTAGTGGCGGGGGAGCCACAGGGATAGATTTAAATTGGTGAAAATTGTTTGTGGGGATCGAACCAGGGTTTTCAAGATCCACAGGCCGACTCGATATCACTGAGCCACCTACCCCATTATACCAGGTGTCTACTTTTTTTTTGTTATATAGGAAATTCAATGGTAAAATTTTCATTACGCCATAATTTTTTCGCTATTAATTTTAGAGCAAAAGTTTAAATACAAAAGTTGTTCAGAATTAAAAACTGCGTCCAACGAGCCCTTATATATTGATATACGATGATCTTGTCACGAGATACAGTTAAATTAAAGTTTCCATCTTTAAGCAGTTTACAGAGTGCCATGAAAAATAAAACAAATAATAGTATTGTTTAGTATTCTTTGAGTTTGACAGTTTGTGTTCTTTTAATTGTTACTTTGGTTTCATTCAGATTAAAATAATCGAAAGATTTACTACAAATGAAAATGTTCAGTGTGTAAGATGGTATTTTGGTGGAAATTCGATTGCTCGAGTGATGGATTTATTCAGGTATTATTTGTTTTATTTTCCATAGCACTCTGTAAACAGCTTAAAGATGGAAATTTTAATTTACCTGTATCTCGTGACAAGATCGTCGTATATCAATAAATAAGAGCTCGTTGGACGCAGTTTTTAATTCTGAACAACTTTTGTGTTAATCTTTTGCTCTAAAATTAATAGCGAAAAAATTATGGCGTAATGAAAATTTTACCATTGAATTTCCTATATAACAAAAAAAAAGTAGACACCCGGTATATGAATGAAATAGCTAAAATAGGTAGCTATCAAAAGTTGTTTTTCTAATTTGCAAATTGAACAATAAAAGCCAATGTTGGCGTCATTAATTACCTACCAATAATTTCATATATCTTAATAGTTTTTTGATGGATTGAAAATGACATTCCAAGTAAAATAAACAGTTATCATTGCTTTGTTATCTCTGTACTGGTGATAAAGACTTGTGTATAAATTTGAACAAGTGAAGGCAAAGCAACCAAAACAATCTAACGATATGAGTTTTGAGAGGGGACGTTCGTGCCGTATAAGCCAGTAAATTTGACGGGGATCTACTCTGTTATTTACTTGTGCCAATGGAGTATTGAACCTAAAGACGATGTGGAATAAAATTTACCAGTGGCGTCCTCAATAAATTACAAAGGGTGCCAAATTTGGAAACAATAAAAGTCAGTACGGTGGTGTGGATTGCGGTACGGAATTCGAATCTGGAGATCCATTTTACCACATTTCGGCTCGGGGAGTCCGGCGAACTCTGTACTGTAATTGGGATTAAGTTCCTATTGTACAGCGTAACATAAATAAATGAATAATTACAATTAGACTTCAGGAGTGTAATTTGTAATTTATATTTGATAATGAATCGTATCATATTCAAAACGTCGTTATTACCATTTTCAAGACATTTTTATTAAAGCCTAGTTATTCAAAATATAAAAATTTGTAATTAAATTTTTCTCTTTGCGTTACCATTCCATTTACAAGTTGATCGTCAATATTGAAATTATATTGAATTTTGATTCCGTTTATGTAATTAGAAAAATATAGGACAATAAGGTTGGCCTGATTTAAATTAGTGTGATTTTTTTTAAATCATTTATTTTTATCTCATTCGATACTCGCTTTTTTATACACTCGTAACTAAAGAGACATTTATAAAACTAATTACATAATATACTGTTTTCTACTCTTGTTATTAAGATGTCATTTTACGTACTGGTTTCCATGGCGCTAAATAACATTTTAATCACATGTTGACAAACTGTTACTTCAAACGTTTTAGTCACGACATGAGATATTAAGCACGAGGTGAAGTTAGCTTCAGACATGTCATTGCAATGCCTACTGTTTAAATAATTCATAAAACTTTAAATTCTATTGTTGTTTTACTTTGCGATCGTAAAAAAACTATAGTATGTGACTCGTATTATAAACTCTTTAGATACTCGTTTTTTAATACACTTGGGGTAGGTGGCTTAGTGGTATCGAGTCAACCTGTGGATCTTGAGAACCCTGGTTCGATTCCCACAGTCGACAAACAATTTTCACCAATTAAAATCTACCCCTGTGGCTCCCCCACCACTAATATCTTTGGGAGCTGTGATTTGACGGCTGGTAACCGCACTTCACGCGAAGAAATATATCACTTACCGAGTTCTGCCCCGGCAGAGTGCCACACTCAGCAATAGGTAAAAGGCGTGATGATATATTTATTTAATTTATTTATTTGTAACTAAAGAGACTTTTATAAAACATGTTATATAATATTCTATTAAAGTACAGTCAGTGGTTTTGAATCGAGCTGTAGATTTAAATATAAATAAAATAAATATATCATCACGCCTTTTACCCATTACTGGGTGTGGCACTCCGCTTAAGCAGATCTCGGTAAATGATATATTTTTCCGCGTGAAGTGCGGTTACCAGCCGTCAAATCACGGCCCTCACAGATGTCAGTGGAGGGGGAGTCACAGAGATAGATTTTAAATTGGTGAAAATTGTTTGTCGGCTGTGGGGATCGAACCAGGGTTCTCAAGGTTTAAATAATCACTTTAAAGTTACTTCTGTGGCTTCCTCTCCACTAACATCTTTGTAGGCCGTAATTTGACGGCTGGTAACTGTACTTTACACGCGTACATATAACACCTAGCGAAAAGTACCGTCTTTCGTTTTATAAAACTGTGTTCAATCAGTGAATATGTATTTATGCTTGTTGCTACGCCACTGTAATCCAGAGCCGTGCCTCGGGAGCTGACAAGGCAGCGAAGCATACGCTTAATTGAATTGCTTGAACCCCGTAGAGAGATTATCTTGTGTATTTTTAATGTGAAGTTGAATGCGTTCTGTCGTCTGGCGTACTGCGTTATTCCTGGTTACATTTGCGGATATGTTACATTCATGACTCTGTCCTACTCCTATCACTCTATATTACAACCTTTTGCGTTTATTACATTCACTACTTATATGTTTATTTACGAGTAGTATTATTTGTTTGAAATACTCGCGCATAAAAGTATGTTTGCAAGTTACAAAACATATGTGTAATCAAGGTTGCAGTGTTTTATGAGCAAGGCTAGATATATTATTTCGCATTTTAAAAATATATATAATTACAATCACAGTCAGTCGTAGCTTAATAAAAACTTGCGTTTGCTAATTAATAAGCAAAAGTAGTGGCAGATCCAGACTTCGAATTAGGGGTGGAGGCGTATTGCCCATCTTCTAAATATAAAAAACATTTTTATTTGCTCATATTATATTCCTGCTTTAAATAATATTTACAATCACATTAAATCGTCTTTGGAATCGCATTAAATCACAATAAATCATTTTTTTACCTCAAAAATTTCCTCTAAGACCGCCAACACTTTTTAAATCATAAAGTTTCAATATCTAAACGGTTCTTCGATAGAATACAAAAATTATTGAATTTGAAGTTGCAAATGTCGGTAGTCACATACTTGACTAGGTCTTAAATACAATACCTCTCCCATCTGCGGGTCGAAATAATATCCCCACAAAATAATGGTTTTTGGCTAATTATTAGAATTATAAATCAAACAATAGTTCTTAATTATCTTAGAATTTTAAGTTCTTAGATAATATTTTCTATTTAATTTGTTTAACATATTGAGTTATCGTAAATAATGACATCATTATTATGTATTAGGGTTAATTAACTATTAGGGCCAGCATTAAAAAAAGTCCATGCTTGGGAGGAGGGGTCATGACCCCCATGACTCTCCCCCTGGATCCGCCCATGAGCAAAAGGGCATACTCTCATGATTAAAATGTTATGATTTTTGCCAACTCTATATGAATAAAGTGAGGATGAATTTATTAAATAGATTTTCACTACATATAAATTACTCCGGTGGCTCCAGTCGTCTACTAATATGTTTGAAGGTTATGATTCGACGGCTGGTAATCGTACTTCACGCGTATAATTCATCACTTATTGAAATCTGATACAGAAGAGGTCCACACCCAGCAATCGGTAAAAGATGTGATGATGTCCGTTAGTACGGTTGTGTGGATAGTGATATGGAATTCGAATCCGGAGGTCCCGAGTTCGAATCTCACTCAAGCTAAAAATTATATGAACTATCACACTACGGCTCGGTGAGTGCGGGCCCTGTACTGTAATATAAATAAAAATAAATAAAATAAAATATATTTTTTTGAAAACTGTCATATAAAGTTAAAATTTACATGACAACTATCAACACGCGAAATGAGTGTTTTTTTTTTGTCTACAGAACGCAAAAGACTTTTGCATTTTTTGATAGCAGAAAGGATCACAATTAAATAAAATTTGTCACTTTATTTTTTTGCTTAGAAACAATACTTCTATTCTTTAACAAAATTTATATTTAATGTTCCAATTGAGCAATAATTCATATTTATCCCGCTTGAGGAAGCTAACTGGTGTACTGGAATAATTTCTATTGCCAACCAGCTGTCAATTGCTGGTCAGAGAATACCAGATTTAATTAGATGTCACATTAATTAATCCTAAACGTCAAAATTACATTATTACTCATTTTGGAACATAGTTCTTTCATCCTCGGATGCAAAAGTAACATTTCTCAATCTAGAATCAAAAATAACTATTCAGTTGATGCCATATTTCGAACACAGGTGACGTGGTGTAGCGGTTAGCATCTCTGCCCGGTATGCGGAAGGTCCCTGGTTCGAATCCAGGCGTCATCAGAATTTTTCTGTCATAATATAAATTAACTTTAGTCAAAAACTACAGGTATGATTACCTTTAATAATCACACAACTTCATAATATTAGCTCTAAATATATTTTATTATTGTGTGAACGAAAAATGAGACGAGCTTGTATTAAAGAAATTATGAATATGGATCAAGTGTGAATAAATTTAGTAAATAAATCTCCACTACAAAACTATCCCTGTGGTTCCTCGTCCACTAAAGTCTTTGAGGGACATGATTTGACAGCTGGTAACCGTACTGTACACGGCTAAATATATCACTTACTGAGATTTGCTACGGCAAAGTGCTACACCTAGTAATGGGTAAAAAGCGTGATTGTATATTTATTTATTTAATTTAGAAACAAACATTTTACAATCAAATATAATCCGAAATCTACTAGTTTACCAACAAAGTTAGATGTGTTATTGTTTTAGTTTCTAGTAAGCTGTGTCCTGTAGATAATGGTAATCTAAGTAACTGTTGTCTTGTGACAAGCATCATTTGTCCTGTCGTGTCTTCAGTCTGGAGCCATCGCACTCATCGCCATGGCTGGCTAATAATTTACATGCGCAGATGTAGTACGTGGTATTCATTATTCAGTTACGATGTAATGTAAGCATGAGGTTAGCATAGCATCACCCGTAGAAAGTACCATAATTGATACTATTGTGTGTGGGGAGAGGGGGGAGCACCGGTCAGGACGGGATTAAGGAGATTTTATCATTGTGTTGTGCTAGGTTATGGTTATTTATGTATTTATTTATGTTACGCTGTACAACAGGAATTTAATCCCAATTACAGTACAGGGTCCGCACTCACCGAGCCGCAGTGTAATAGTTTATATAATTTTTAGCTTGAGTGCGATTACAACTCGGGATCTTCGGATTCGAATTCCGTATCACTATCCACACCACCGTACTGACGGACAGATGGTTGGCATTAATATATTTAGGTATTTATGGAGTAGATAAACTACCCATGTAGTTCCCCCTTTCACTAACATCTTTTGGGGCTGTAATTTGACGTCTGGTAACCGCATTTCATGTGCATTAATATATGTCAGTTATTGGAATTTTCTATAACAGAATGCCACATCAAGTAATGGATAAAAGGCGTGATGATATATTTATTTATAAATTATTTCTGTGACTCCCTGTCCACTAACGTTTTTTGGGGTGATTTGACGGCTGGTAACCGCACTTCACGCGAAAAATATATCATCAGAGCTGCTCAGACACAGGTCCACACCCAATAAAGGGTAAAAGGTGCGATGGTATATTTATTTATTTTATTTAAATAAATAAAAATTCAAATGTAAAAAAAAAAAAAATATATCATCACGCTTTTTACCCATTGGGTGTGGCAGTCTGCCTAAGCAGATCTCGGTAAGTGATATATTTTTTCGCGTGAAGTGCGGTTACTAGCCGTTAAATCACGGCCCCCAAAGATATTAGTGGAGGAGGAGCCACAGGGGTAGATTTAAATTAGTGAAAATTTAATTTTATGTGCATAAATATATCAGTTATTGGGATTTTCTATAACAGAATGCCACATCCAGTAATGGGTAAAAGGCGTGATGATATATTTATTTATAAATTATTCTTGTGTCTCCCTCTCCACTAACGTTTTTGGGATGATTTGGCGGCTGGTAACCGCACTTCGCGCAAGAAATATATCATCAGAGCAGCTCAGACAGAGTTCCACACCCAGTAAAGGGTAAAAGGTGCGATGATATATTTATTTATTTTATTTAAATAAATAAAATAATAAAATATCAAACTAAACACTTGTCTTGCTAGTTCGACAGAACTTCTCTTGTCATTTTACTGTTTGTTAGAGATCTTATTCTCTGCTGGCACAGTTCTTCGTCATACAGCTCCTTCATGTGAACTTTGTTCTAGGTGAAGGAGTGGGTTATACCATACTGATGAGCTCTAATAAGAGCGAAACGCGTCTATGGTTACTGGCCAGCCTCTGACGAGGACCTCATAAGTTGACTTGGAGGCTGAATTTTGTGAGACTTAGACAAGTGTTTAGTTTGATATTTTATTATTAAATCTAGTTTCACCAAGTGAGCACTCAAAGACAATCAATTTTGTCTTTGTTGTTTTTACTTCCTTGTACAAAGTAAAGGAAGTATTGTAATCGCGAAAATTTTCGGTTCTCATATTTCAACGGAAATAGGTATTTTGGCCTTCCCTGAATCCATTTTGACTAATTTCGTCGTACTGTTTGTACGTACGTATCTCGCATAACTCAAAAACGGTAAGCCGTAGAAAATTGAAATTTTATATTTAGGGTTGTTATAACATCTAGTTGTGCACCTCCCTTTTTGGTCATTATATAACTTCCGGAAGTGGTACTTTACTTGAAGCTTATAATAGATTTTCATGAAAAACTATAATCAAATATAATTTATAACTTTCCAAATTTGGTGTACTCGTATAAGACTACTACATCAATGGAAATAACATAATAGATTTTGGTTAAAATAGACTAACCGGATGTGACATATTACATGAAGCTGCTAACAGTTTTCCTTGAAAAAAATGGTAATATTTTAATTTTAGAAATAAATGCTGCAAATAAAAGTTTTAGAGAATTAAATTAGCCTTTTGCATAAGCGAGATATCTAAATTTAAATATTATATATTTTTTGTTTTTTTTTTAAAATTAAGTTTGCTATGGATTAGAACAAAAAATAAAAAATAAAAGATTTTGTCAAATATGTGCAATTAAAAAAAAACCAAAGTTTAATACGCGTACAAGGAAGTCATGTGGTGTCCACATCAGATTGTTTATTTAAATAAATAAAAATTTAATTGTATTAAAGAATTATCGATGTTTGTGACAGAAAGTGTGGTATCCGGCCCTGCTAAATCAAAGTATATTATTAGTTGAACATGGATCACACAGGTCGGAGTTTTCCACGGTAACACGGTGCTGTCATCGCGACAACACCATGCTGCCACTGGCTTGCAATACTCTCTTGAACTTCATTAGAGGCCCGCGCTAATTTGACAGCGAATTGACGGCGAGCTCCAGATTGGTAATGAGAATTCTACTTCTTCGTTCGCGTTCATCGTGTCTTTGTCTGTGGCGTTGTTTCTGTGTTTTAATTTGCTGGAGATAAACCAGCTAATCTGTCCTCATTCTGCTTTATTAAATTTCTGCTCGGTGCTCGGTGGTATGGTTATTCAAGATATTTATTTATCGGAAATTATCTTGTTTCAAATGTTTCTATCTATTTTTGTTTGTATCTATCAATTGGCAAACCTACTGAATTTTGGAGTCATTTTTATAATATTTATTATTTAAAAAAAAGATAGCTTACTGCTATAAAGTTGGCCTGTGGAATTGAAAACTCGGGTTCGATTCCCACAACTAACAAATTTTAAATAAATATATCTTCATGCATTTTACCCGTTCCTAGATGTGGTATTATGCCGTAACAGATCTGGGTAAGTGATATATCTTCGCGTGAAGTGTGGTTACCAGCCGTCAAATCACGGCCCCCAAAGTTGGTAGTGGAAGGAAAGCCACAGTTTTGATGTGGTGAAAATTGATTGTCGGCTATAGGAATCGAATCCGGGTTCTCAATTCCACTGAGCCACCTATTTTATTACAACATAAAAAATTATTTCTTTCTGGCTTCGCCTCCAGTAAGATCTTTTAGGGACCATGATTTGACAGCTGGTAACCGCACTTGATGCGCGTAAATATATCACTTGCTGAAATATGCTACAGCAGAGTTCCACATCCAGTAATGGCTAAATGACGTAATGATATAATTATTTATTTTTTATTTCCCCTTTCACTAATTTCTTTGGAGAGCCACGATTTACTCGCAAAATCTAGATCTGCTACGGCAGAGTGCATCACCCAGTAATGGGTAAAAAGGCATTTAAATATATAGGTAATTTATATTTATTTTTTAAATAATAGACAATAGTTTAATTAGTCGGCCATTTATGACATTTTGCAGTTAGTTTGTTAATTATGATTTTTTGGCAAGGCTCGCTTCGTTTGTCTCTTTAAAATAAATTCCTAGATTAAAATAATTAACGGCTAACAAACTTTTCACCCGATTTTAATCAAGAGAATCCTTAAAATTTACAATTTTTATTTGAAACTTTTCTCTGTCTGTGATCATTTAAGAATTGAAATTATTAAGAAAAATCATTCCTTTTTATATTTTAGCTCGTATCTACTTACCTATGCTTATTTATGGAAAAATAAAAAAATGTATGTTACAAAATTCTCAAAAAAGTTTAGCTAATCCTAAATTTTGGTTAGTTAATCTCTCATTCGAGTTCGATTTTAATAAGATTATATTGGAGTTTATTCATTCAGGATTAGCTAACACGAGATTGATAATTATTAAAATAAAATGTGAAAATCCACGGAGCTTCATTTATAGTTTGATCAATTTTTTGAATTGTCAAATTTAATGTTAAAGTTGTAATTGCCTTCGGAACAATTAATTTATTGTTGTCTACTTACGAGTATGCGATTGAATAATGTAGATATATTAAAATGAAAACAAATATCGAGCCGGTGTTTGAAATGAAACCGTGAGCGTGCAGCAGCAACAGCGTGCTCGTAGCGAAATGAGGTGATCCCCTGCGAAACCAGTGTCCTCCGCCACTGGTCCACTGTGTATCAAGGCCACGGGCAGCGCATGCGCAACGAGCGCATGGTGGGGAGCCGCTCGCACCGACTCTGACACCTGTTTGACACTCGCCGCTGTCAAAGTGATAAGTGCAGACAAACGTGACCACGTCGGTCCTGTGCTTGTGCTCTTCGTGTCCGTGTTACCGTGTTTCGTGTATCGTGTTGCCTGGTAGTTGGTGGTATACGGTGTGCTGCAGTACAGTGTGTGTGTTTCTGTGATGAATACTCCTGGATTACCGTCGTACCAGCTGTTACATATAGTTGCCAGTGTGTTGTTGTGGTTGTTGTGACGTGCGAGTGAGTAACATGGAGTGATGGACTCTTCGTACAGGATGCTGAAGGGCGGCTACCATGAACGCATGCTTAAAGGGAACTCCTCCAAGGCGCCTGCAGGCCCCAGCTCGCACACCTTGACGAGGTAAGCGAACATAACATGGCGACCATCGAACACTTTCACCACAACCAGCAAAGATTTCTAATCTTCCTGCCCCTACCGCAGCCGCACTCGCTGCCGTGCTGCCGTGCTGCCGTTCTCTTTTGCTTTTGCGCACGTGTGTGACGTCATCACGCACCTAGGCTTGTTATTGTTTTCTTCATTCACTAAATCCGTGCACTCGACATTCTAGAACCTTCCACAATGCGCCCCAATTCGCCACACCACTCTAACATATGTCACAACTTGTTGTATAATATAAACAATGCTGTTATCTTACGCTAATCCATCTGTAATCTATGTATGCAAACATAACCTAAACTTAATAAGTTCTAAATTCTTGCGTTGACGTATCACATCCTGCTAGGTTTTGTCGCTGGGTCGTCTGTCTTTGACCCATTCTTAAAAGGTTAGGCCGATTGACGTTACATGTCGTCGACACAAATCATACACTTGCATAAATTACCTAGTCGGTATTGAATTTAGTTTTAAAAGAACGTCAAATGAAAAAAAAGATAAAAATATTCCACCTATAGGTCAAGTTTTTACTGATAATACGTACAACGTTCAATAAACAAAAATCTTCAAATATCTTACCTAAAATAATTGTTTATCATTTACAAAAATGTATTTAACAAATTATTATTTTTATCATTTTTACACAATAATAATGTTTAATTTTATACTATTTATAATACAATATATAAAAACTATTCTTTCATAACATTTAGTTGAATAACTAACACCTCGATTCGCAAAAAAGTTTTTACTAATTCCGAATTTTAAATTTAGTCTTTGAACCCCAATTTATACGGGATGTTAGCGAAACCAAACAACAAATTATTGGTTACAAAATAAAGAAAAATATTTACCTAGCATTTTTATAAAAATAAACATAATACTTACAATCAATTTAATATAATAATAACAAATTAATAGTAAATATGTTATTTAATAATAGCTATTTATGTACCAAATATATAAAGTTCAATTATGTACGAGTTCCATACAAAGTTTTATGTTCGACTACCTTCGAGCTGATTTGTTTTCTTAAAATTACTTTATGGAAAATACTTAAATGTATCTCAAAATGAGCTTTATTGTTTCTTTTATATCATTGTTATTTATAATTATTAAACTGTTAAATATGTCAAAATATAATACTGAAAAAAGTTTTCATAATATCTGAAGACTTACAAAAATACCAAAAGAAGTCAAATAAGATCTCATTAAATGCAAAGTAATTAATTAATTAATTATGTATAATATTTATTTTGACTTTTATTTGTTGACATTAACAGGAGTTCAATTTTGTTATTTTATCTTACTGGTCCAATAAAGTGCTATTTTATTCAAGCTGTGACTGAAACATTCGAAGCCACAGTTTGTCAACATGTGATTAAGATGTTATTTAACGCCATAGAAACCAGTACGTTAAATGACATTTTAATAACACGAGTAGAAAATAGCATATTATGTAACAAGTTTTATAAACGTCTCTTTAGTTACGAGTGTATAAAAAACTTCAAGCCGTGACTAAAACGTTTGAAGTCACAGTTTGTCAACATGTGATTTAAATGTCAGTTAGTGCCATGGAAACTAGTACGTTCAATTGACATTTTAATAACGGTAGTAGAAAAAAATATTTAACTAATCAATTTCAATTATATTCCGTATCTAATTAAAACCCCTCTATTTTACGGGCTCTACACATTTTTTCTACGATTGCTATGAAAAGTTGACAATTACGCTCTCATTTGTCATCATAAAGTTGACGTTTTCTATGGAACAATCGAAAGATATTAAATGCGCGCTTATTTCAATAGTTACCAAGGATACAAACAAAACATAAACTTGTCATATTGACAGTTGACGGAACGAATTTATTTTCAGTACGTATACGTTTTTTAATAATTTGGAGATGCAATCGTAGAAAAAATGATGTGCGTATCACGAGCGTAAAGTGTCTTTATTCCTCTTACACTATTGCAGCGCGAGCCGAAGCCATGTTCGAGTAACAAAGAATAACTTTACGTTCTTAATACACAAATAACTATTTTGTTTGTTGGTTAATCCAGCCCTAGATAACTTTATATAAAACATGTTCTAAAAATTAAAATATAATTAGGGTTTATTTAAATATTTTGGAGAATACAGTTTACCTTAATTGAACTAACTCAAAATTCTGGATTAGCAAAAATCTTTTTGTGAGTCGCTCTGTTAATTCGTAATTTGTTATCTGCAATAATTATAATATAAAATAATATTCAAATCATTTGTGGTATAGTTACAGTTGTAGGTCACTATTGATAATGAAAAATCAAATAAACAAAAAAACAATAACAATGATTTGATATGGAAATATTTGTGGTGAAAGAAAAATAATTTGGCAAAAAAGTTAAAAACAATTCCGTTCTATTTAGGTTAGGTGGCCTCAGCAACGTAATAGATTTCTCGGGTATCAATGAAACCGTTAGAAAAATGTTCTCATCTCGCATCTCAGTTCTCCTAACGCTATTAGCTTTATAAGCCTACTCCATAGCTGTATAAAACATCTGACGTATTTATTTACGTTCGATTTTGATCAAAATATTGATTAACATAGCATAAGACTTAATGTTAGTTAGCATTTGAATAAGTTATTGCATCTATTATTAAGAGGCAGCTGATAATTATATAGGAAATAAATACTAGGCGTTGAGTGAACAATCTATCTGCATTTCCGTATTTCAATTAGGGTACAATTTTAACATAATTTATAGATGGAATTTTTAAATATTTCTAATACATTTTAGGTTAGAAACTGAAATAGCTTTATTTCTAATGTACGTTTTGTGTAACGGTAAGCTGTAACATATGTAAAATTTGTATTCATCAGTTGTACAATTACAATATTAATTAATTTATAATTACGCTATTAAATGGGTTTTAAATATGTGTATACTATCTGCAGAATTATTTGATAAACAAAAATGTATGAATCTTTTTCGTTATTAATTGTCCCAGAATGCTTCAATTAATTGTTATTTATTTCATACTGTATCGTATGCCCATACTCAGTCCGGAAAGTGGTACTTTACAGTACCGATACTGTATTAAATATTACGGTACTGTTTTCGTACAGTTTTTGATATTTAATTATGATGATTTTAAATTGTTACTTTCAAGTTTAGTATATGAAAATAATAATTTAATAATTAAATGCGACACAGTATAAAATAAAATGTTGTCAGTTTTTTTTTATGGTATTCATTTCGAAATTCTAAACTAGATTCCTTCGTTGTCTCGTACGGATGCATCCTTGTCGTATTTTATAACTTATTTACCAGCCTTATAAAGTAAATAACTATTACGTAACAAGGCCTGAAAATGATATTTTACTGGACAAGCAAGCATATTTCAGTGAACCTTATCTGTGAAAGTTTGAGAATCCAATAAAAACACTTTTACCTGAAACTGACAGGAAAATAAACATTTGCCTGACCTTTAAGACTCAAGAAAGCTTTTCTTTGCATGCCTAGTCAGGAAAATAACATATTGCCTGCTTGGGCAGGTAATGAAAGAAACGTGAGTGTCTAGTTACTTAGCAATATAAAATACTGACTGAATATGTAAGTCAAATATTTCCTTCAATTTGAATTAATTTAAAATATGTATAATTTGTTTATAAATTTCAGGTAAAATGTTATATGTAACACGTCAGAAAAGCGTCGTACAGGATTCATAAGCTATCACTCGGCATGAAACTATCTACTCATCCTGTAATTGAACTCTTTTCTGACTTTTTACTTAAATAACTAGTAATAAAATAAATAAGCCACTATAGAAACATTCATTTCCTGATCTCATTTTGCAATTTAGGGATTGGTTTTACCGATTCTTCTGGCCGTATTTTCCGATTTAGATCTGTAAAAACGGATTTCCCAGCCTAAATGGACTAATTATTTGAGCGGGTGCGAAAAATAATATTAAATCCCAAATTTTTCACCACTCTTATTAATGTTATACAAATTGTAAGTTTTACGCTGTAATTACAAATAAATAAAAACAAACTGAGTGTAATAAATATATTCAGAAGGTACCGTAATTTTCTACCCATTTAAAATAGCATACCGCTTACAAAATAAATAAATAAAATAAATATATCATCACGCCTTTTACCCATTACTGAGTGTGGCACTCTGCCTAAGCAGATCTCGGTAAGTGATATATTTTTTCGCGTGAAGAGTGGTTACCAGCCGTCAAATCACGGCCCTCAAAGATATTAGTGGAGAGGGAGCCACAGGGGTAGATTTAAATTGGTGAAAATTGTTTGTCGGCTGTGGGAATCGAACCAGGGTTCTCAAGATCCACAGGCCGACTCGATACCACTGAGCCACCTACCCCATAAATATACATACCGCTTACCTAATCTAAAAATGTATTTTTGTTTCCTTATTCTATGTTTGTAGTTTCATGACTGGTTATCTTTGTCAACTTATAATTCTTATTGTTTTTAAAAAAATTCCAATTATAATAAATAACTTCGACAGGAATTTTATGTTGCAAAACAAATTGAGAATATTTTAAAAAGGAAATAATCTGTTTTTCTTTTGCTTCACTTCGCATACAAACAAATATGTAATGGTTGAAACATGAGATAATCATTTTGTTTACTAACAACCTTTGTTTTAAAGTCAGTGCCTTTCTGTAGTAAATAATCCATATATATATGACTTTGCATCAGAGTTTATTATCACCTGATTTTAGTTTGTTTACAAGAAGCGTGATGTTTTTGGTTGCTTAATGATAACGTTTGTTAATTGTTTATTCATTTTCTTTAGTAACAATCTTTATTTAATTAAATAATCCATAAATCTAGCTTTGAATCAGTATTTCTTTTAACTGATTTTCGTTTGTCTCAAGGCACACATAAACTAAAATTCTATGGCATACCAAAATATATATATCGTAACACATGCACAAGAAACACGTTCTTATTCCCTAATTTTAGAGA
Organism: Pterostichus niger; assembly: GCA_947425015.1. Taxonomy (NCBI): domain Eukaryota; kingdom Metazoa; phylum Arthropoda; class Insecta; order Coleoptera; family Carabidae; genus Pterostichus; species Pterostichus niger. Next base: position 23,100,199 of record OX380344.1, on the reverse strand, counting down.
GAGAAACACTGCTTTTCTCCCCTAGGTAGCATGTTTCTCTCCCTAGAGACTAGGATTATTAGCTGTTTGCGGCGTTTCCTAGATAACTAGTTACGCAATCCATATTTGACATTTGACCCGATAAGATGGTAATTTTTGTGCATTTGTTATGAAAATTATAATATGCTTCACGGGGGGGCGCGATTATCCCTTGTTTTCCTCCTTTGATGCATAACATATTATTTTCTACGTTAACAATTACGCTCTCATTTGTCATCGTAAAGTTGACGCTTTCTGTGGAACAATCGAAAAATATCTATGCCGCGCGATTCAAATATATTAAATGCGCGAGTTTCCAATGGCAACGCGCGAAAAAGATGTTAAATGCGCGCTTATTTCAATAGTTACCAGGGATACAAACAAAACAGAAACTTGTCATATTGACAGTTGACAGAACGAATATATTTTCAGTACGTATATGTTTTTTAATAATTTAAGATGCAATCGTAGAAAAAATGATGTGTGTATCACGAGCGTAAAGTGTCTTTGTTCCTCTTGCACTATTAAAATATTGATATATCTAACATTGCAGTAGTATTTGTTTATACCTGATTATCGTTTGTTTCGTTAGATTAACAGATTAACGATTGTCGATTGTTTAATAATTTTTTTTACTAGCAATTTTTGTTTTATCATCAGGCCTTTTTATATTAACTGATTGTCATTTGTTTTGTTGGGTTAACAGAAGCGCGATACTCAGTTGTTTATTGATAACGATTATCAATCGTTTAATCCTTTTTTTGAGTGACATTTTTTTTTTGAATCTCGAGGCATTTTTGTATTAAAAAAATATCGGTAAAACTAACATTGCATTAGCATTTGTTTCTACCAGATTATCGTTTGTTTTGTTGGATTAATAGAAGTGTGATGCTCGAGTGTTTAGTAATAATTTTTGTTTAATCTTCCAGCCCTTTTTTTATTAAATAAAATACCGACAAAGCTTGCATTAGCATTTGTTTCTACCTGATTGTCGTTTGTTTCATAGGATTAACAGAAGCGTACGATGCTCGACTATTTTAATGATAGCGTTTGTCGATTGTTTAATCACAGTAGATTCGCTAATCGTAAGATATTGGTTTCATGCATGGTTTATTACGTGTTTATAGCGCATTGAATTCGGTAGCCCGTATAAATAACATTGCTTATTGATTGGAAAATAGAGCTCTGTAAACTAATCGTACTTAAACAGTATTTAACTTCTAGATATATTGGTTTCTATAGGTGTACATTATCGATAATAATTTACCGGCATATAGGTACGCTGCGCGTGCATTTTATGTACTTTTATGAATATGTTTCTAACATACTATTCCGGTAATCAGTTATGTATTGTAATAAATTAAAAATAAATAAATTATGTTTCATGACAGGTTGTAAAAAAGCAAACTTTTAAACTCAATAATAAAAGAATGATAACGGTTTAAAATCGGCCAGTTTTAAAGCTTTTGATATGCATATTGATTATAAACTTTTATAGAAACTTATAACTGCAATGAACGATATATTTGTTTGTTTATTATATATTTTTAATTACATGACTGTAAAATTAAATTACTAAAAAAAATCTAGTTTCATAATTAAGTGAAATGGGTTTTAGTAACCATTGTTACTATTTACTCTGAAAATTAGAGTTTGAAGTCAAGGAAATAATAATATAAATAAATATATCCTCACGCCTTTTATCCATTAGTGGGTGTGGCACTCTGCCTAAACAGATCTCGGTAAGTGATATATTTTGCTGTTACCGTCCGTCAAATTACGGCTCCCAAACATGTTAGTGGAGGGAAAGCTACAGAGGTAGTTTTAATTTGGTGAAAATTGTTTGTCGGCTGTGGAAATCGAACCAGAGTTCTTAAGATCCACATGCCGACTCGATACCACTGAACCACCTACCCCCTAAAAAATAATAATTATTAATGTATTCTTTAATTGGAACCTTCCCCGTACCCCTAAAAAATTGACAGATTAATCTAGATGATTTTGGACCCAATTTAGTCAATTTCATAGTTATTTACGTGGATAGCGTAGTAAATTAATGTTTACGGGCGAGCTAGAATCTAGTGAACCCAGTAAAAAATTATTGCAAGCTTGCCGCGTACAAAGTTTTATTTCCACCTTCACAACATTTATTTATTATTATTTTTTATTAGTTTTTCAAGAAGATATATTACATTTTGTAATCAAAGGTTGTTGGAGGACAATTAATAGATTAATGTTGTCATGGTGTTGTGATCGTTGTGATAAAAAAACAGCTACTGTCAGTGTCAACAATTTCGTAAATTCTAGAAATATATAATTTGAAATAATTGATTCAACGCGCAGACTAAGACTTCGAAGTTGATTTTTTATTTATCGGCTGTGGGAATCGAACCAGAGTTCTCAATTTCATAGGACGACTTTATACCACTGAGCTACCTACCCTATAGTAAAAGTGACATCTTATAGTATGTTATGCATCAAGGGAGGGAAACAAGCGATTATTCCCGCGTGTGAAGTTGGCAAACCGAGACGAAAGCAAACAGCTAATAATCGTAGTCTCTAGGGAGAGAAACATCTCCCTAGGGAGAGAAACATGCTACCTAGGGAGAGAAACATGCTACCTAGGGAGAGAAACATCCTACCTAAGGAGAGAAACATAATGTTTCTCTCCCTAGGGGAGAAAAGCAGCGTTTCTCTCTATAAAATTAGGGAATAAGAACGTGTTTCTTGTGCATGTGTTACGAAAAAATAATTATAATTAAATGTCAGAAACTGTTTGTTGCTTAATAGTTTTACGATAACAGGATCGCAGTATTTATTACTAGTATTGTTTTCTCATTTCCGGACCAAAATCACTTCCGTAAACATGGAAATACGATACAGTAACAAATAAATAACTGCACAGCACATTTTACATGCGCGAATTATAAACAACTTTTTTTTTTAATCTGATACGAATTATTCTAGAATGATGTGCATTTTATGAATGTTTGAAGAACTGATGGTAACTCAAAATTATATTACAAGTTGATTACTTTAAAAAAATTAAATATATTATCCCGCCTTTGACCCATTATTGAGTGTATATCGGCAAGTGTTATTTATGCGCGTGAAGTGCGGTTAACAGCCGTCAAATCACGGCCCCAAAGATTATAGTGATGGGGAAGCCACAGAGATAGTATCATTATATCATGCATTACGTAGCAAATCTCGGCAAGTGATATATTTATACACGTGAAATACGATTAACATCCGGCAAATCACGTCCCCCAAAAATGTTAATGAAGATGGAGTCACAGAGATAATTTTATTCTGGTGAGAATTCACCACACGTCACTGTCAACCAATAGGATCACGAATTTGTTTGAAAATGAACCAATGAAATGTACATTTCGTCGGAAATTCATCGCTGGTGCAATTGATAACGGAAATACCACTGTTAATAATATCCTTGGTTACGAATAAAATAAATAATATTTTCATAAACGTCAATTCTACATTTGTTCAGTGTACATTTAATATTCAAAATTTTCATCACTGTAATACCTAATTAATAATGTGCAAATAAATACCTAACTATTCTTGTTAATTAACTCTTGTTTGGTAAATTCTCAAGCCGAATACAACTCGTAGTATGAAAATTGACAGATAATATTTTGACATAATAGTAGTTTATGTAACAAGTACATAATTAAGGTCTTTATTGGACGAGCCGAATTTGATGGCAGAGCGAGCGCAGCGAGCAAGGCTAATAAATAAGGCGAGTCTATAAAGTCCTATTATGTACGAGTTGCATACAACGTTTTATGTTCGACTGCATGGAGAATATTTTCTCTTAAAATATGATTATGTCAATACCTATATTTAAAACATTTAATTGCATCTCAAAGTGTGCTTCGTTGTTATGCATTTGTTGCTTTATTTATCAAATTGTCAAAGTAAAAATAGTGTTGAGATGGATGAAGACATTGAAGACGTTCCAAAAGAAATAAAAGATCTTGCATGTAATGTAAGATAATGTCTATTACCAACGAAATCGAAACAAATGTATGAAGACACATATAATACAAACAGAAAATGGTGTTTAAATATGAAAATAAAAAAACCACCGAAGATTGTATCCTGGCATACTTAAATAGTATTTTACTTAATTAATTGTAATTTCATTCTAATAAAATGCTTTAAATTATATCTACTATTTCTTTTGAATTTTGTTATAATGTGACATTGACAGCAGTCCAATTTTGCATTTTTATCGTACTAGTCCAATAAAGTACGCGATTATGGACAGTAAACAGTGTCGTAAAACAAGGTAATATGATGCAGTCGAACATAAATATACATTCGTTGTTACGGAAATAGGAAACACAACTCATAATTTATGTCAAAATATTTTCAGCAAATTTTCATACTACTGGTTATATTATATAAGAAAATTGTTTGTCGGGTGTGGGAATCCAACAAAGGTTTCAAAATAAAAATGAAATTTAACAAAAAAATTGTTTTTATTTTCAGAAATGTAATTCAATTTGATCAAAATAACCTCGCAATACACATAAATTAAAAATGTATCTAATGTCGCTAATATATCCAGCATCCAGCAGTACTAAACCAGCGTCAACTCACGTGTCAGTTCATATGAATAGTTCAATATTTAATAGTTTAATTTGTCGGGTTGTCGGCCGCTGTACATGCTTGTAATTCAAATTCCTCAGGCTTTGTGTTCGCTGTAACACAACTCAACGTTAAGTTAGCGTTAACGTAACGTACAAGCCGATCAAGAGCGGCGGTGTAGTGGCAGCCCTGGTGAGAGAATGTAATAATTTATGCAAGGAGACCACTTGTGCTTGTGAACAGCCCAGAATAAATGCACTGTTGCGAAACAATGCATAGGGAGCTCATGCTAATGTCGTTCAGACACAAATTTTACAATCTATTAAATGTTATTACTTACTAAAACATATTGAATATTTGATCGGTTTGCAAGACCCTTATTTTGTAACAGAAATGCGCGAAGCTCAGCGAGAACGAATAAGAATTCAGTAGGACTGAATATTGAATAATAAACATACAATAAAACTGATTTTTGTCAACTTATTCAGTGCTGAATATTGTATTCATGTGGTCCAGCACCAGCAGTCAAATAATACACACATAACTGATGTTTCTAAACTTTAAATGTATACCGAGTGTTACACAATTTATGGCACTTATTTTAATCTCATGTAGCACTCAATGTACTGATTATAAAGCAGAAAGAATTCGCGCTAGCGTTGAGTTATAAATCCGAAATAATTTGTAATTGTGATCAATAAAAGTTTCGTTTGATAAGATATTCTTTTGTGTAACTAATATTTAAAATGAGGTAAACGGCCTGAAATTAGAAATGCTGAGATTTTAGTTCAATAAACTTCCTTTTTTATTCTGGGAATATAATTTTATGAATGACAAATTAAACACTTAATACTTTATGACTGTTAAAATAATTTTAAGAAACAAGTGATTAGGATATCGAACAGAAATATTCGTGAAATAAACTGTTAAATTGCTAATTTCACGCTTGTAAATTTAATGAACGTAGAATGTAAGAGCATAAATTTGAAAATCGCCAACAAAAGAAAAACAAATGTCCAAGTCATGGCACACTTTGACAGCATTCGATTCAGATGTCGAAATGTCAAATCGAGATAAATAAAAACATTCTTTACGAAGTTCGTATCGTACGCTATCGTTCCACAGCTCGGATTTCTAAAAGCAAAATCGCGGTGTGCTGTGCACTGTACGGTTTCACCGTGAGCTGCGATTTCTCGTTGTCGCCATAGTTGTCTGCGATCGTCTTTTTTCACAGCCAGCCGCAGCCAACTTACTGAAAGTTGAAGGACGTTGCGCGAACAACTTGTACTTATAAAATTTATATTTTAATAACGGTGAATTTATCTGTCTTTTGTTTAACATATTGCTCTAGGCAAAAAAAAACTCGCTTAATTTAATTTTTCTTGGAAATAACACGACTTACAACATTGCTAAAATAGGCCCTAGTTTCATTGTAAAAACAAACATTGTTATTTATAAAGCTAGGCCAGTGAAATGAGGATATCCGGTTCATGCTATAAACATTCATATTCGTGCGTAATAAGTAGTATTACATGCGTGTTGTACAATATACTATTATGTTGCTGCATTATGTACAATACTTTTCCGATTGAAAGGTTGGGAAAACTATTGACAATCACTGGAATATATTGTACTAAAATTTGTTGTCTGAGAGTTTTAATTTAATAGTAAACTCGGTATATTTTGAATTACTTTTGAAAAACAATTTACGATCGATTAAATCTAATTTCTAACACTCATTTGGGAGCAATGAGAATTCTAATTTTATTTTGTGTTTTTAATAATTATTGTTTTTTTCTTGTTTTACAACACTACGATTTTGAAGACTATTAGAATGTTACTACTATGAAACAAAAAGATTCTTCTCAAAATCCTTAAAAATAATTGCACATAACTTGAAGCAAACATTTTTCGTGCCACTGGACTGATAGGTCACAGTAATGAATAAAAATTTGTAAACATTAATAGTTATTTACGTAAAACGCCAGGAAAGCGTTCAATTACAAGATGAGTAGTTAGTTTCATGCCGAGTGATAGGTTACGAATCCTGTACGACGCTTTACTGACGTGTTACGTATAACATTTTACCTGAAACTTATAAACAAATAATACATATTTTAAATTAATTTAAATGAAAAGAAATTTTTGACTTACATATTCAGTCAGTATGTACATAACTAGACACTCACGTTTCTTTCATTACCTACCTAGACAGGCAATATGTTATTTTCCTGACTAGGCATGCAAAGCAAAGTTTTCCCGAGTCTTAAAGCTCAGGCAAATATTTATTTTCCTGTCAGTTTCAAGTAAAATACATTTAATTTTATTGATGTTGTGTAATAGTTCCTTCAATGTTTAATGTATAAGTTAGGAAAGTAAAATGTAAAAATACAGCTTTTTAGTCCAATACAAGCGGCTATTTAATCGTTTTGACGGCCATTGCTAACTGCAACCTTAAATAAAATAATATTGTATAGAAAAGATGAATGCGCGACCTTGCAAAAAAAGATTTTGAAAGTGTTCGAGTTGTTTAAAACTGAATTAAAAATTTAGTATGAATATCTTTTATGTTAACTGTACTTTTCACTTCTGCATTTCATTCAGGGAAGTTGAAAAACGTGTTTTAATATAATATTAATCTCAAAAACTGTTTCCTAGAGTTATTTTCCATGAACATTTGTTCCGATTTACGTGCAACTCGGCAAATAAATTTCATAGTTTACATACATGCATATATTATCGTTATCGATATGTTTTGATTTATACAAACTCGTTTATATGAATATTATTATCCTTATTTATGGGTCAGATTGCTTCGAAAAGTTGTAAGTAACAGGTGAAGTTTCGGTTAAAATTGCTTTTACTTTGATATTAATTTGTATGAATTAAATTACATTTTTCTACGACTGCTATGAAAAGTTTACAGTTACGCTCTCATTTGTCATCGTAAAGTTGACGTTTTCTGTGGAACAATCGAAAAATGTCTTTGTCGCCCGAAAAAGATGTTAAATGCGTGCTTATTTCAATAGTTACCAAGGATACAAACACAACAGAAACTTGTCATATTGACAGTTGACAACGAATTTATTTTCAGTACCTATACGTTTTTTTTAATCATTTTAAGATGCAATCGTAGAAAAAAATTATGTGTATCACGAGCGTAATGTTGCACTATTGTATCTTTTGCCTTCGGCTCACGCTGCAATTACCGTGCTCGAGTAACAAAGAATCACTTTACGCTCTTAATACACAAATAACTATTTTCTACGACTGTCAAAAAAATATTTACTTTTTTGTCACTAATAGTACGTGATTTTTTTTATCATTTACATTACTATAACAACGTGTATTTTGCGCACTGTTTTGCACCCTAGTGTGCAAAATGAGTATTTCGCGCACGCTCGCAAATTATTTTTTGTCACGTTCCATTGGTTACAACACATCAATAATACCTAATTCATATTATTTTTGATTGATTTCCTTTAATTTACTTGAATAAATCAATAATTATTCTATTATTCTTTTTTGACAATTGTAGAAAAAATGTTGTTTGTATTTCGTGTGCGAAATTCTTGTTTTTTGGCGCGTTTGAATGACTTTTTTGTCTCGATTTGCGGTCTCGACTAAAAGTGACATTCTCACGCGCAACAAAAAGCGCTCCTTTCGCGCACTTAACACAAAAGTAATTATTTATTGCACATTCTAATTATAAATTCTTCATGAGATTTTAGTGTGAGCTACTACTTCTTTGTAATTTAATAGATGACCAATTTTAAATAATTATTTCATCTCTTTTTAATTACTATTATACATTTTGTTTTTTTTTTCCATTACTGTTAAAAATAAATTTAAAATGTCAAAAATTGATATGATTTATTTATGTAGTCAGGGAACTGGAACAAAAACAACAACTGTTCAACGTTTAAACCTATAATTTGAACCTTCAAGATGGCCCTCCCCAATTTGTAACTTGATCATTATCTTTTACCAATCGATAAATTAAAGACAACCCTTATTTTTCATAATTACTCCATTTTATTAAGTCATGAATTTGACATTGTGTAGGTATTCAATAGTATATTGTAATATTAGTGAAGAAAGGATTTAATTGCAAAACAAGTATGAAAGTTGAAGCACGAGCGATAGCGAGTGTTACAATAGTACGAGTTTTGCAATGTGCCTTTTCCACGTATGTTACATACTATTTTGTTCAACATTAAACGTGAAAATTATATTTTTACGTTTGCGGTACAAGAAATTGAATAATTATTTTATATATATCAAAGTAGTTGTATTTGCAAATGCATATTACGTTTCCTTGGTCAACATGTCAAATGACATTTCCCTCACACAATTTAGTTGTGAGGGAAACTAGTGAGGAATAGTATGTTATGCATCAAGGGAGGGAAACAAGCGATTATTCCCGCGTGTGAAGTCGAGGTTTGCTTCACACAAGGGATAATCGCGCCCTCCCGTGAAGCATATTATACTTTTCGTAACAAGTGTACAAAAATTACTGTCTTATCGGGACAAATGTCAAATATGGGTTGCGTAACTAGTTACCTAGGAAACACCGCAAACAGCTAATAATCGTAGTCTCTAGGGAGAGAAACATGCTACCTAGGGAGATAAACATCCTACCTAGGGAGAGAAACATTATGTTTCTCTCCGTAGGGGACAAAAGCAGTGTTTCTCTCTCTAAAATTAGGGAATAAGACCGTGTTTCTTGTGCATGTGTTACGAAAAGTTATTTATTTTCATCACTAGTAAGGGAAACGCTAACCACACCAATCTTGTGCTTCATCTAATTATGAAATAGAAAAAGTTGTCTATAAGCGTATTCTTTATATATATATATATATATATATATATATATATATATATATATATATATATATATATTTATATCGGACCAACTACTACGATCATATGCCGATATGTCCTTTGTAAATGGCCGTCATGAGCGAGACCCGAACCCACGACCTTACGCTCGTGAGTCAGACCCTCGACTTGCGCGGCCATCACGCGGGACAAGCGTATTCTATTTGTCATTTATGTGTTATTATAAATGGCAAAGTAAATGTGTTTAAATGATCAAATTAGATTCAATTTTATTTATTTTATGACATAACATTATTGTTAAGTTCAATTGTCATTTGAATAAATAAATTTTATTTATTTTGGAAGTAAATTAATTTGTTGTTGGCTATTGCTACATCAAATCACTTATTTATTTTACTGGAGAACTTCACTGCTTTTAATATTTCCAGAGTACTAGATTTATTTTAGATTTAGTTTAAAATTATATATTCTAATCCGTATGCTTAGTTCAGTTCCTGCAGTCATGTCTAATTCATTTGAACTAATTTAAATGAATCAAGTAAAAAACGAAATTAAACTAATTAGAGAATAGGGAACAGGAAACATATCCTAAAATAAAAACATTACGAGTTGCTACCTCTTAAACCCTTGTATGAAAACGCCAAAACAGTCCCCTTGGTCGTCCATCGACCTCCAGCTCAATCTGCCATGGTTGTATCGCTGTATCCGCATCGCTCGCTTGTTTCGCGTTGCTCACTCCGGTTGCACGGCTCAGATTTGCGTGCGTGCGACAGTGACGTGCAACACTACAACAGCAGCCAGCTGAACGAGAACGGGTTCGGCTTGTTGTGTGAGTGTGTTGTTCCCGTTGCGTTCCTCCTCCCCGCCGGATGTGGAGGACATTACAAGTGAGAGTTGCAGGAATTGAGGGATTCTCATTTATTTCTTATTATGTCACAATAATATAATATATCATCACGCCTTTTATTTATAAATGGGTGTGACACTTTGTCGTAGCAAATCTCGGTAAGTGATATATTATACGCGTGAAGTGCGGTTACCAGTCGTCAAATCACGGCCCTCCAAAATGTTACTAGAGGGGGATCCACAGGGGTAGTTAAAATATTAGCAATAGCACGAAAATCTGATCATGATATTGAATCCGATAGTTTAGTTCTGGAATTATGGCCGGATTATGCAAAGAATTAAATGATCCGGTTGTCCAAGACGCCGGAATTTCGGAACCTGGAAATCCGGGCAACAAACTGATCAGCTATCTTTGCTATAGTCACTGAATCGAATGGAAGATAGAAGTGAATTATAAAGTTTGTAGGCGTATTCAATAACATATTTATCTGTTATATTTTAACGGTCCGTAAAAATTTTGAATAAAAAATTAAAATTTTATTTGATTCATATATTTTTGTTGGTTCATTTTTTTAACTGATTAGTTACAGAATATGCCGCTTAGATAATAGTAGAGATATTTTTTTTATATCTGGATGAGTTTGAGGTAATATTAAACAATTCTATAAATATTTGATTTGTTGTTCATTGTTGATAATTTCTTATGAATTAAATAAAAAAATGATAATGAGAATTTCGTCAATTCAGTTTTTTAGCATGTCAGTGTTCGGTTATCCGGTCAACTGACTGATCAATGATCGTCGCCAGGGCCGGATTTAGACTTGACAAGACCCTAAACTATTTGAGATATGGAGCCCTTTATAAGTCCAGATATTCTGTTAGTGCTAAATATGCCACTTGCTCACTCGGACAATTTTTTTGGGGTCCTAAGTTATAACTTGTGTAGTTTATACGTAAGTCCTGCACTGATCGTCGTAATCTGAATTGAATAATAGGAAAACAGGAAACAGAAACACTAGAAATGAATATAATTTTTGGATATTATTCAAGAAATTTCTAATTTTAATAACAACAAAGACAAAATTAATTGTCATCCAACACTTGGTGAAACAAGGTTTAATAAAAAATATAAAATAAAATAAACAATTTTGTGAAACATAGCCAAGTGTTTATTTTATTTTATATTTTTTATTTTCTAATTTTAATTAGATGTTAGAAAATTTAGATAATTGGGTTATATCCGGATGGGCAGACAGTTCTATAGATATCTTATTTGTTAATTAAATCAAAATATAAAGTGGAAATTGGTATACTACTAGGATTTGAACCTGAGACCGATGAACTCTGGTCATGTACTTTAAATCAACTAAACTATGGTCGCCTGAGATTCACATCTTACTCGGAGATAATATTAACTAATTGAAATATTTAATTAGTAAATAATTAATGTAAATAAAATGAAATTATAAATAGAAGAATTTAGATATTGCCTGAGTTTAAACCTAAGATCGAAGAACTAGCGGTATCCCAATTTATCTCTTAATAATTTGTTGTAAGTATTTACAAATTAAAAACCTGATTAGTTGTCATTTGCTAACAATATCCTGAGTTGAGTCCTGCGGGCGGCTGGGCAGGAGACGAAGTAACCAGCTCGTTACTGCGGCAGTGTAGTCAGGTACCGTAACACAATGACCGACCTTGCTGCTTGCCGCCATCCTAATTTGCAACGGCAGAACGGGCACCAGGCTGCCATATTGCGTGTGTCTGCTGTCTTCAATGCTGCACGTGGGGCGTGGGGGAGGTGAATGATTGTTGTTGCATTCGAAACGAAACTGAGTAGATTGAGAGGACATTATGACTCATGTTATCTAGCAATCTAATCAAGCAGGGATAAATGCTTCCAAGTATTTTATTACCACTGTTCAAATAGTTTTATTTACGCTACGCAACAGGATATTAGTCCTAATTGCACAACAGGGGGCTTGCACTCTATATCATAGAGGAAGTATGTTGCCCTGTAGTTTTGAGGACCCGGATTCGATTCTCACAGCCGACAATATTACAAACAATTATATGCCAAGTAGGGACGTCATCAAAGTTTGTAACTAGATAATGACGTCAAGGAATTATTGTGTTTATATAGTATACATTATGTTGTCCGTCAGTACGGTGGTGTGGATAGCGATACGGAATTCGAATCCGGAGATCCCGAGTTCGAATCTCACTCAAACTAAAAATTATATGAACTACTACACTGCGGCTCAGTGAGTGCGGACCCTGTACTGTAATTGGGTTTAAGTTCCTGTTGTACAGCGTCACATAAATAAATAAATAAATAAATTAATTAATACTTAACAATGAAGCGCAACTTGAAAAACAGTTACTGTTTTTATTGATAAATACAGATGTGATACGCAACAAGACAACAGTAATGAAATTCTACGAAAAGATTTATGTAAACATTTTCAAATCTAGTAGTACGTATGGTAAAAAAATGAACTATAATTATTTTAAGTAAAATTCAAAATTTCGTTAAAAACAATGGCTGGTAGCACAAGCTCTGTTTTTGCATGTTTTAAGAGCAGTATATTTGGGTGTTTTAACTATCTGTAACATGTTAAAACAGTGCTCTTAAAACACCCAAAAACATAGCTTGTAGTACCAGCCATTATGTTGGATTTCTAAATAATTATAAATTTAATAAAATGTACTTTTCTTATAATATGAAAAAAATTGCATTTATTTTCTTAGATTTTCTAAACATGAATTTTTTTTCTCAAAAACTAAACAAGGTATGAAAATTTGCACAACAGCATTGAATTCCTGGTGTCCGAATTGACTTACATGCATTATTTTTTAGCAAATTTGGATTTTTTCGATTTTAGGCCAATTTCAGACTGTTTGTTCTAAAATTCTTTCTCGTTACGAATATTGTAACGAAAATTTACATACATATGTATTTCGACCTTCTGAATCCAATGGCGAAGTTGCGAAATACGTAGGTCGTCTAGTTTTCAAGATATTGTACAAAAACTAAATTTTGAGAACATTTTCTAAATATAAAAATTGTTAAAAATATGTTTATAACTAAATTCAAACATGAGAAATGCCATGCCGTTAAACGCATATTAATATCTTGCTTAATTTTTAAGATATAGAGCCTAGGAACAAGTGGATGAATATGATTGAAGGGTTGTTGCGTGAGCGAAAGATTCTGAGCGTGAAGAATAAACGAGCTTCTATGAAAAGAATTATGAATGTGGTTGAAGCAAAAGTGGTGTGTCAGGATAGGAATGTTTGGAGAAAATTATTTGCGGGATAAATATGATGAATGAAGACAAGCGTACGATTCTTGATTTTAGATTCATTGGTTAGATGTTTCGAGTGTTTACCTGCAATTGTGCGGAGACCATCTTCAGAAACAAGCGCAGTGTACACTAGCGAATGGATGAATATTTGTTGTGTGTTGATGGATTTTGGTTGTGAGAAAAGAAAGAGTTTGTATGGAGGAAGTGTTAATGTGGTCGAATCGAGTATCGTGTGTCAGGATGAGAATGTTGACGGGTTCGTGCTACCCCATTTAATGGGATATAGCGTGATGTTGTGTATGTATGTAACATATGTAAAATAAATTTTAAATTTCATCTCAACCATTTTTTCTAGTTGTCCTATATCTCAAAACAGTATTAGTATTTTTGTGACGAATAAACTGCTGCATTGAATTAAAGAATTCGAGTTCTATATACAACTACATACATTTGAAAGTTAAACTGCATAACAATTAATGGTCCAAGTTCACATTTTGCATTTAGTTGGGCAATTAAAATAAAAACTAATCATAATTAGACAATAAAAACTAGACAAAGTTATTTTAAATTTGAATAACTTGTTTGTGTATTTTCATGGATATTAAAATATCTACCTAACCTAACCTATCAGAAGGTTAATCTATTCATCCATAATTCCTATTTCTTGCAAATTTACTTTCTTGTCGCACTTTCTAAATCTAACATAAATTTGATGACATATTTAACTTCTGGACAGTAAGTAATTTACTATGACCTTCAGATTTCTTTAGCACATTCTCTGCCGATATCAACACAACACATTTTAAAATATATCTATGCACATTTTCTCATTTTCATTATCTATATAATGAATGAATGAATTCAGATGTAGATACTGTGAATCTTGTAAAATATCTGGAAGTTTACAGATGCATACATAGTATAGTATAATTATTTAATTGCTTGATTAAATTTATTGCAAAATCGTCTTTTTGTTTTCTGAATTATTGCGATAACCTCTGATTTATTTTATCATATATCTTGTTCATATAAACAGAATAAATTAAATTGTTAATTTTTATTTATAAATTATTTTTAATTAATATTGTAGGTAACCTTGAATTTATATTTTGTTTAACTATATCATTTTCCCAGAACTATAGTTATAATATTCTGTAACAAACGCGATATGACTTTATGTAAATAAAATGGAGATTATTATTTTCTTTTTGTTCTGCTAATGTTTAAAACAAATTATTAATATAAATAAATAAATATGACATGTTTTACAACGATAATTATATATCAATGTCGATGTACGAGCGGCAATACATTACTTTCTCCATGTTCTAAATACAATAGCTATTAATAAATAAATAAATAAATATATCATCATGCCTTTTATCCATTACTGGGTGTGGCACTCTGCCGAAGCAGATTTCGGTAAGTGATATATTTTTTCGCGTGAAGTACGGTTACCAGCCGTCAAATCATGGCCCCTAAAGATGTTAGTGGAGGGAGAGCCACAGGGATAGATTTAAATCGGTGAAAATTGTTTGTCGCCTGGCGGAATCGAACCAGGGTTCTCAAGATCTATTTGTAAAGGTGGAAAGTAGCTAAAAAAAAATTAAATACCGGAATATACATTTTTTTATATGATCGGAAATAAAGATAATCGATTTGTAATTGTAATTACTGCTGCTAATAGTAACGGCCTGCAAAATACTTTTTTGCATATTGTTCATTAAAGTTATGTAGAAAATTATGTAGAAAATGACACATTGTAAATTCTTTTAATTGAAAAAAAATAATAAAAATAGTGATACAAAAAACCAGTCAATACTACAGTCTCATTAGTTTATTTTACTTTTTTATTTACTTTTATTTTATTATCTTGTTGCATCAACAAACCTTGGTTTAAATTAATAAATTAATTTATTTATTTATTTTTATTTTATGGGGTAGTGGTATCGAGTCGGCCTGTGGATTTTGATAACCCTGGTTCGATCCCCACAGCCGACAAACAATTTTCACCAATTTAAATTTACCTCTGTGGCTCCCCCTTCACTAATATCTTTGGGGGCCGTTATTTGACGGCTACTAACCGCACTTCACGCGAAAAAATATATCACTTACCGAGATCTGCTTAGACAGAGTGCCACACCCAGTAATGACTTAATGAGTAAAAGGCGTGAATATATATTTATTTTATTTATTTATTTATGTTACGCTGTACAACAAGAAGTTAATCCCAATTACAGTACAGGGTTCGCACTCACCGAGCCGTAGTGTGGAAGTTCGTATAATTTTTAGCTTGACTGCGATTCGAACTCGGGATCTCCGGATTAGAATTCCGTATCGCTATTCACACCACCGTACTGACGGACAATAAAAGCAAATCAAAATTACATGTCATACAGCTTCGTGTATATTAGAGTCAAACATTCGGTATGCTTTTATTTATTTAAACAATTTTTTTATTTTTTTAAATTTATACATTGGACCAACTACTCAGGTGATATGCCGATATGTCCTTTGTATGGCCGGACCCGAACCCACGACTTTATGGTCGTAAGTCAGGCCCTCAACCCGCGCGGCCTTTACGCGGGACGAAAACTAAATTTAAAATCATTATTATTATTAATTAAATCTAGAGACAAACTATGAATGTCTTCTCGTCTACTCCCACAAGTATATCAACATAGCAATCACTCTGTCTCTGTCTCTCACCATCATTTTGATTACAACTTATCAGATTTGATATCAGGGCGGCTCGCAGCCGATGAAAATCGTGTCTATCATTAGCACCTGCTTCCGATATGGTATCCGATGGTTTGAACGCCAACCGTAACTCCAAACAGAGCGCTAAGATAGCACACAACGAGACCTGATGATTTATTATATTGAGACGGACGATAGAAGACGGATTATTCACTGTAGTTTAACACACTTGGGGTATTATCTTCGGATTGGGTTGAATCTACTGACTCGTCAATCATTTCAGAAGTGAATCAGAGAATTATATTAAATGGATTTGATTTTCAACAGATTACAATCATTAGCATCTTTGGAGACCGTAATTTGATTACTGATAAATAGCACTAATTATTATTTGTTACAATAATGTACTAAAGACTGACCAAGTGTAGAATTGAAATATGTTACATAGGAAATAAAATGGTATGTTATTAATATTATGATAATTAAATTAGACCAAAAGTAAACATACAAAAAATGTTTAGTAATAAAAACTGCATCTTTGAGTGTCTATTTGTTGTTCAATTGTTTTTTTTTGCAAGAGTAATAAGCAAACGAAATAGTTATTTGTGTATTAAGAGCGTAAAGTGAATCTTTGTTACTCGAACACGGTAATTGCAGCGCGAGAGTTGCAATAGTGTAAGAGGAAGAAAGACACTTTATGCTCGTGATACAAACATCATTTTTTCTACGATTGCATCTTAAAATGATTAATAAACGTATACGTATTGAAAATAAATTCATTCTGTCATCTGTCAATATGACAAGTTTCTATTATGTTGTATCCCTGGTAACTATTGAAATAAGTGCGCATTTAATATCTTTCTCGCGCGTTGCCATTGGAAACGCGCACTTTTAACGTCTATTTCGCGCGTTGCCATTGGAGATGCGCAAAAAAGAAATTTTTAGATTGTTCCACAGAAAACGTCAACTTTACGATGACAAATGAGAGCGTAATTGTCAACTTTTCATAGGAATCGTAGAAAAAATTCATTTTTTTCTATAATCAGTATATCAAATTATATGTCATTAAAGTTTCATGCAGAGGTATAGAAACATCCTGTATATCGCACCAGAATAATAAAAATAAAATAATTCACACATTTAAAATAAAAGTATTGTTCTGTATAAATATGACATTTATAAAGTCATAAAATATAAATTCAATAGAGCGTAATTTCTAAAATTCTAAAAGATCTCCAAAGAAATAAATAAATAAAATATTGAACTTGAAATTAAGCTAATAAGAATGTTTGAATGAATCTAATAATGAATAAATATATAGTGTGATGTTATGTATGTACTTATGACATATTTATTTACTTTGTTTTTCGAATGTGGTGTTGGAGAAAATAGTGCGCAATATCGAAAGGATGTTCCCAAATTGCGTGTTTTCATGTACCTGAGTACTAGTAAGAATATTATAATACTTAAGTCATTACATAACAACTATTTATTTCAAAATAACCAGAAGTAATTGACCAAAACATTTTTACGTCATTTTTCAAAATGATACCTACATTACATTTACATTAAACAAAAAATTGCAAGTGTTTAAAAACAAAACATTAACAAGTACAAAACAACAGTTGTGCTGATCTTCAATTGTTTGCGAGATGAGATAAAACTAAGGACAATCTTTCCCGTGCTATGTTTATGTTATGCTACGGTAATGTTACGTTCGCCGTTTAAGTTTTGACGTCACGCGTACCACTTAACCTGAGTCAATCATCTACTTACGACTTACGAGATCCGTTAAGTTTGTATTTAATACCTAAGCTAAACAAGGAAAGATAGATAGAAAAAATGAAGGAATTAATTTATAATAGCAATACATTTTTGTGCCTTCCGTCGAAATACACCTTAACATTTAACTTTTACCGCCCTAGGCCGAAAAGTGGTATCGAGTCGACCTGTGGATCTTGAGAACCCTGATTCGATCCCCACAGCCGACAATCAATTTTCACCAAATTATATCTACCCCTGTGGCTGCCCCTCCACTAACATCTTTGGGGGTCGTTATTTGACGGTTGGAAACCGCGAAGGAATATATCACTTACCGAGATCTGCTTCGGCAGGGTGCCACGCCCAGTAATGTGTAAAAGGAGCGATGATATATTTATTTTCGTAACACATGCACAAGAAACACGTTCTTATTCCCTAATTTTATAGAGAGAGAAACACTGCTTTTCTCTCCCTAGAAACTACGATTATTAGCTGTCTTCGGTGTTTCCTAGGTAACTAGTTCCGCTACCCATATTTGACATTTGTCCCGATAAGACGGTAATTTCTGTGCACTTGTTACGAAAAGTATAATATGCTTCACGGGAAGGCGCGATTATCCCTTGTGTGAAGTTGGAAAACCTCGACTTCAGCTCGAGCCTTCGGCCCTCGCTTACGTCTCGGTTTGCCAACTTCACCCGCGGTAATAATCGCTTGTTTCCTCCCTTGATGCATAACATACTATTATTTATTTTATATATTGGAAATAACTCTCAAACCAGTGGCATTAAAAATGTTTACTTTCTGTTTCATATTCAGTACGTACTATATGAGGTTAAAATAAATGTCGTACGTTGTGAAACATTCTTATACAAATTAAAGTCAGCGAGGTTTGAACTCAGGAACTCTTACTTAATAGACGCAAGTTGAATTACGACTCAATAATTTTGCAGATAACTTTGGCATATCTTAGTGAAAGTACAGTAAATAAATAAACATTAAAGCATCTGAATCTTTCTAACATGCTTGTTAGAAAATAATCTCTTTAGTTTAACTAAAATCTTTCTCGTCTTGTAAAAGCACGCTAGTAGTCAGTCTCACGCATGCACGCACAACAGTGGCATGAAGTAGTTGGTTGATATTTGTGCATTGTGGTGCGTGCGAACGCGCGTGTGTCACGAAGGAATGCAAGGCATTCGACTAATCGAGGTCGATGGAGTCGGATTCACCGACTTCGTTCTGCCGTGTGCCTTACGATGAGCGACAAATATACTACAATTGTTTTTGTGGAATTCGGCCGAAAATGAACGCAATCTGTTTCTTATCTTTAGGGTAAAGCGAAAGTGACGTTTTGAAATTATAACCATTTCTTGATTTATTTGACAAATGAAAATTGTGTCTCTGGTAGAAAAACTAAAGAGTGTTAGTGATCGTATGATCTGCAATTGCAAATCTGTCAATTCGAGAACTTAAATGGATAGATTTTTAGAAGTGTTTGAGTTAATTTAATTAGAGTTAGTTGTACAAACCATAATTAATTACTAACAACGATGACGAGTTAAGCACACAATTTACGTGCATTTTTAATAGAGTGTTAGCATGATCAATAGGTTACATAACTATAGATACGTAATCGAATATTTATTTTATTTATATCGAGATCATCTGCTGTAGCAGAATGTCATACCCATTAATGGGTAAAAGGCGTGATGATATATTTACTTTATTTTATTTTTCCTCAGTGGTATCATTGACCTGTGGATTTGAGAACCTGAGTTCGATTCCCACAGCCGACAAATAATTTTTACCCCATTAAAAAAATACTGCTGTGGTTCCCTCTCCAGAAACATCTTAGGGGGCTGGTAAACGCACTTTACGCTAAGAAATATATGACTTACCGAGAACTGCTACGGCATAGTTCCACACTCAGTAATGGGCAAAAGGCGTGACGATATATTTATTTATTTTATGTTTATAACAAATTATGTTATCCGTTAACGTTTGGTTCATAAGTTATAAAATACCCCGTATAAATAAAGGTACAATAATTTAACAAGTTTTTTGTTACCAAGCAATTACGTTATTTTTTGTTTAAGTTAAATTTATGTCAGAAAAATTCGGGTGACGCCTGGATTCGAACCAGAGACCCTCTGCTTGCCGGGCAGAGATGCTAACCGCTACACCACGTCACCTATGTCTAGGGTTGTGCCGTGGTCAATTGACCAAAAATATTTGACGGTCAAATAATACGGTCAAATAATCTATATGGAACCACCACGACATCTGTTGTTCAATAGAAATAGCTACTTACTATTATTACATGAATATATCTAGTTTGGTATTCTGGTTTCTGGAGAATTTGCTTACTTTACTTGACAAATAAAGTAAATACATATTATTTCATTTCATAACGTCTTTTACTTTATTTTCCCCTTTATTTTGAATTTGATGTGGTTTTGTTTATTAGTTGTTGTTGGTTTTTAATTTTAAGTAATATTGGATGTAGTAAACAGTACTATATAAATAAAGTACAATTTTAATTGTGATTTTTATTAAATGTTTCTTGGTCAATTGACTGGTCAAATGACCGGTCAAATAGTCGGTCAATTGACCGAAAAATATTTGACTGGTCAAATGCACAACTCTACTTATGTCCGACTTATGGCATCAACCGAATTCTTCTGTCATAGTGTCTAACGTAGCATCGACCCCAAGACTGCTATATGATAAGTATTGACAACGGGTTTCGTCTACATCGACATGTGTCTGATTTAATAGAATTGAATCCAGGCGTCTCCCGAATTTTTCTGACACAAATTTAACTTTAAATTTATCATCATCTCATCACTGTACTTTCAGTCATGCCATATGACAAAAAATCAACTACGTTCTTGTAAATAAAAATATGTTCAAATCTCTTTTGATTTAACCTTGAAATAAATAAGAAATAAAATTATTCGTGAAATTTAGGTAATTTTTTGGCTAACCGCATGACCGAATTGTATTTACAAATATTCGCAGATTTAAGAATGTAAAAAGTTCATTTTTTTTATATATTTTTAATCAGTTTCATATTGTGCAGAAGGGAAAAAAGTTTCGATTAAAGTAAGGAATAAAATGCTGTTTCTTTCTAACAAAAGAAGAGCGACAACTGTAAAATTAATAGCGAGCAGAATGAAGTTAGCGTTCCAGATATCTTTGAAGCAACTCATAAGTTGCAAACTACCGATCCATATATTTCCACAAAAGAGTCAAAAAGCACTTAAACCAGAACGTTAGAGCGATACTTAGTAACTCTGTTACCGTTAAGTAAATTAAGCGAAAATCTTAATTTAACAAAATTACTAGCATAGAAGATTACTGATTCATCCCATTTATTTATTGGTTGGCGATAAAGATAAAATTTTATCATAACAGTTCTATATTTATCTGTATGCCTAGTAAATATTTTCGCGTGTTATCAGATGTAAATAAAAACAACGTGTAGTTTATGAGATTCGCCAGTGGATGGCACTGGCGCTCATGCAAATACAGTGTGGTGTGTAAATGTATTTCGTAAACGATTTTAAATTTTCAGTGTCGTTTGCAAACTACAAAGTACAAACTGTTGCGGGGAGATAACATATTCTTGACGCTAGGGAAATTGGTTTTCCACTACTGTTACTGTTGGCAAGTTTGATTTTATTGCTGGCGGTTTTTATCTTTGTTGGTCTATAACATAAATTTATGCTTCTGTGACTATTTTATCAACATTTCGTTTCTCTTTTATTCAAAATATATTTCACATTTTCCTTTGAATTTGTAAATATCCAAAATTTTTATTTTTTTTATTATTTCCTCAATTTATGTTTTTTTTGTTGCAATACGAGACTTTTCTTTTTATTCTGTAACGCGCCAATTTAATGACAAGCCTTATTTTTCATGATTACGCGATGAATCAGCGGTTCTTAACCTTTTTGTTATCGCGGATCCCCAAATTTTCCAAACATTTTTTGCGGCCCCTTAGTTACTATTGAAATTACAAATATGTTTTTAAATAACGACTGCTATAATACAGACTTCAAATATACAGGATGTTTCGCAACTTAGTGCAAAAAATTAAAGGGTATATTCTGTACGACGTGCTGATCATGAAACAAATAGATTTTTTTTTAAATCGCAAAACTATTTTCCATGTTTCCCAGTCCAAAATTTTTCGTTGCCACTGCCACTGGGTAGATGATTATGTTAAAGTTATTAATTAAATAAAATTCTATTATAAATAACTGCTAATAATTGAATTGTGTAATTATTCTTTCGTAGTTGATACCTACTTCATTGTTTGTGTTTAATAGGAAAGCGAATCCAGTGCAGTACTACAAAAAATGTTTTAGGTTAACAACCCTTAATTTTTCGAATTTAAAAAAAATCTTTTTGTTTCATGATCAGCACGTCGTACAGAATATACTCTTTAATTTTTTGCTCTAAGTTGTGAAACATCCTGTATAAATTTAATGATGTTTAAAAGTTAAGAATCACTATTTTAGATAACCACCATTTTATATAAATAAAATAATTTAATCTGTTATTTCTCTTTTACTTATATGTATATTAGTCTCGTACAAAATTGCCAGTATAAAAATTATATTTTTTTTCTAAGTCCTTATTCAAAAGTAGGCTTTTCTCTCTCCCTATCGAAGAAAGTAACTATTTTGCTCTCTTAGTTATGGTTAATTTCATACCAACTGTCAATAAAGTCTTAGATCTTTATTTATTCATATCTTATCAGAAAAAAAATATTTTTGACAATTTGTTTTGATATTTGTCTAAACCCGTTGATCACGAATACGATGACATAAATATATATCATCAAATAAATATATCATCACGCCTTTTACCCATTACTGGGTGTGGCACTCTGCCTAAGCAGATCTCGGTAAGTGATATATTTTTTCACGTGAAGTACGGTTACTAGCCGTCAAATCACGGCCCCCAAAGATATTAGTGGAGGGGAAGCCACAGGGGTAGATTTAAATTGGTGAACATTGTCGGCTGTGGGGATCCAACTAGGGTTCTCACCTACCCCATAAATACGATGACATACCCTATTTATTAGAAAAAAATATAATGTATGTATTTTTTTGCACTTGCGCAAATAAATGCAACTTTTCTTAACTTATTTAAATATGGAAATCAAAGATATCTTTAAACAGTAGTCGAAAAATAATTACTGTAAATTTAAATAGGAGTGATTAGAAAATACCATCGTACATAACTATTATCTCTACTATATTCATATGCGAAACTTAATCAGTAAAAAGTAAAAAAAAGTCCTTTTGAATTACAACGAAAGTAAGAATTCCGGTGAATGTCAACCGCTAAGGAAAATTTTTGTCGAAATAATATGCATTGTTATCAGAAAAATGATTCAGCATATCGAACAAGTTAGCGAGTAATATGAGAGTTAATTACAAAATAACCAACAGGAAGTTATGAATAATACTATTTAAAGTGCCTTGATTCAAAATATTTACTTGTCTTACAAAAAAGAAACATCAGAACGGCGAAAACACTGTAATAATATAAAAAGCGTGTACTTAACGAAGGCAAATGATAAAAAAAGAAAATTAAAACTGTTTAAAAGTGAAAAGAATAATGAAGTCTTTTACGATAATGTCAACAGTTGAGAAATAAAAAACGCCGCAGGAAACAGAGAATTTTATTATGGCTTTTTCCTCGATGTTTCTCGCTCTAATATGAAGTAAATTGTGAATTATTCTTCACAGCATTTAAAAGTTTCAAAACATTTTTAATTTAACACGCCGCTAGACTCCTAACATTAATATTCCTTTAATTTATAAGCGGCGAAACTATTGCGCTCAATTTCACTCCTTTACAATCTCTTTACTATCTTTAATGTCAGTATTATGTTACCGGAAATCTAGTAATTGTTTATATTATAACGTATTTTTAGCGAAGCTCGCTTCACTCGCATTTCTAACACGCTTTAAGCTCGGAGAATTGTTCCACACAGACAAGGCATTCAAATTTAACTTATATACATGTATTTAAATATTGAACATGTTTATGACAAGGCTCGCTTCGCACGAGTTTTAAACAAACAAATTCTAATACCGTAGAATGGTCATCCCCACATACGTTTTTCTACAACTGTCAAAAAATGTTCACTTTTTTCACTACGCGAAATACGTGATTTCTTTCATCATTTACATTGCCATGACAACACGTATTTTGCGCACGGTTTTGTTTCACCCTAGTACGTAAAATAAGTATTTTACACACGCACCCAAGTTGTCCGTCAGTACGGGGGTGTGGATAGCGATACGAAATTCGAATCCGGAGATCCCGAGTTCGAATCTCAAGGTAAAAATTATATAAACTATTACACTGCGGCTCGGTGAGTGCGGACCCTGTACTATAATTGGGATTAAATTCCTATTGTACAGCGTAACATAAATAAATAAGTTATTATTTTTTTTCACGTTTCATTGGTTACAACACAATACCAAATTCGTATTATTTTTGATTTTTTTTCCAATTTACTTGAACAAATCAATAATTATCGTATTATTCTTTTTGATAGATATAGACAAAATATTGTTTGTATTTCGCGGGCGAAATTCTTGTTTTTTTTCGCGTTCGAATGACTTATATCTCCACCTAGCTGCTTCGACTAAAAGTTACATTCTCACACGCAACAAAAAATTTCAATTCAAGCACTTTATAAAAAAATATTTTGTTAAATTTACTTAATAATGCGCCAAAACTGATTTTACAAACGATCTATAGATCTGTTTTTAAAGTTATACATGTAAACAGTCTTACATAGTTTTTACTGGAAATTTTTTTTTTTAATTTATATTTAAAGAGTACTTCAACAGCTACGGTTAGTAGTACCCGGTACAGTGTTTTGAGTTACAATTCAGTGTTTTATTAGAGTATTGATTTACATTGTTTGTTTATATCATATGTTTGGATATATGTTTGTGTTTTTGCAAAATTGAATGGTGTTGTTTAAATTTTTGCTGTTGTTTCCTAGTGTTTCTTCCAGTGTTGGAGGAATGTTGTGCAGAATTCTTTGTTGCGTGTATTTAGGACATTGTATTAGAATATGTTCTATCGTAATAAATATCAAAATAAACACTTGTCTAAGTCTCACAAAATTCAGCCTCCAAGTCACCTTATGAGGGCATCGTCAGAGGCTGGCCAGCACAGTTGGTAACCATAGACGCGTTTCGCTCTTACCGTTCTTTAGAGATCTTATTCTCTGCTGGCACAGTCCTTCGTCACCAGCTTCTTCACGTGAACTTTGTTCTAGGTGAAGAAGTAGGTTATACCATACTGATGAGCTCTAATAAGAGCGAAACGCGTCTATGGTTACCAACTGTGCTGGCCAGCCTCTGACGATGCCCTCATAAGGTGACTTGGAGGCTGAATTTTGTGAGACTTAGACAAGTGTTTATTTTGATATTTATTATTAAACCTAGTTTCACCAAGTGAGCATTTAAAGACAATTAATTTTGTCTTTGTTGTTTTTTATGTTCTATCGTGATTTGGGTTTTGCAGGTATCGCATACTTCCGGTTCGTTTTTTTTTTGTTTTATATGATTACTGGAAATTTAAACCATGTAAACTTAGTAAATATATCATGTAGTATCCACAGTTTAATTTTTTCCTGATGTATTGAAGCACCCTGTATAAGAAATGCTCAATTACAAGACTGAATTTCTCAAATTCAGTCAGCATCATCAACTATCTCTCGTCTCGAAATATCCCCTATTGAAAAATATCGACGTACTATTCTTCCTTTTGTAAGCGGTCTCCGATTGAATCTTCTTCCTCTTTTAGGCCACCTCCGTTTAGTTTTAATTCCTTGGCGTGTTAGTATGACGACGGCAAACAGGAAGGAAGATTCACAGTCACAGCACAAGAGTTATTAGTCGAAGTTGCGTTCCTCGTTCATTCGCTCGCTCACTCGCTCGTTTGTTCGTTGGCAATTCTAGTTTTGTGTCGACCTACATTCCCCAAGACAAGAAGTGCGGGGTACGGGGCAGGGAACATTGCTGTGCGCACACTTGCACATGCACACGTGGACAACTTCTTAATACCTTGTTTGGTCACAATGATGACATGAAATGAAATCAACTAATGTACACGCTGATTCTATTATATATCCATAGTTATAGATTCACCTATGAATATTACAAACGTCAATTTGTTTTCATTTTTACTATAAAAAAATATATCATCACGTCTTTTACCTATTAATGGGCCTGGCACTCGGCCGTAGCAGATCTTTGTGATGTATTTATGTACGTGAAATGTGGTTACCAGTCAAGAAAATATGGCTCCCAAAGATGTTAGTCGAAGGCGAGCCAGATGAAAATTGTTTGTAGGTTGCGGGAATCGAACTCAGGTTCTCAAATCCACTGTCTGACGCTATACAACTGAGCTATCTACCCCATTATAAAATATTCGTAAATGAGTGTTAGTATTTTAAACAAGGACTCGATCCGAAATTTTTGGGGTTACGGTTAACGGTTTTTATACCAGCAATATTTCGGTTCGTTTATCGGTTTTTATGTTTGATAATATTATATTGGTTTCCGTTTTCGGTTTTTTAATATTATAAATTTTGGCTACGGATCAAAATAAACACATTATTTCAAATTGTAATATATATATATATATATATATATATAATTTATAAAATTGTAAAAATCTAATTTTCAAAGTATGTATGTACTATATCCTATATCAAGAAAATAATATATTACGCGTACATTTAAATTATATTTTTTAAGTAACTAATTTGCAAATTTTCTAAAATTATTTGTATTTTTGTTTTCTACAATCTTAAATAGTTATTTTTGTATTAAGTGCGCAAAATGAGTGTTATTTCTTGCGCATGAAAATGTTACTTATATGCGCCAAAAAGGTCTTTAAATGCGCCAAAAAAGAAGAATTTTGCCCACGAAATACAAACAACATGCAGCATACAATAATTTATTTAAGTACATTGAAAGGAAACAATCAACAATAATATTAATTTGATACTATTGATGTGTTGTAACTAATGGAACCACTCAAAAAATACTCATTTTGCGCTCTAGGGTGCAAAATAATTCGCAAAATACGCATTGTAGTGACATAAAATAATTTCTATCTTGGTTTCATACTACCATTCACATGTACTGTTGCTAGCCCTATTACGATTGTAAAGACTGTAATCTTTATTTAAGATCGATAATTATTGAAAAGTAAAACTTCATATTGGGCTGTTTGGAAATAATTTGTATAATATCTAAATAATTAAATATTAATTTCTAATAGACGTATAATTATGGAAATCAGTGTTTAACTTTCCATTTTCTTATTATAAAAGTGATTTCTTTGTCTATAATAAAAAAACTATAAGAAAGTTTTAAAAATCGCGACAAAAACAACAGAAAAGACAGTACACTCAATATAAGTACTACTCGAATAGTTGTAATATATTTGTTCAAATTTCATTTTGGTAGATGGTACTTGTTCAAACTTATGTATAAAACATGTGCGTAGTAATATAAAAAATCTGAACAGTTTATAATAACTTTTGTCACGTAAACATTACAACACAATGCAGTGTCACTTTCTAAACATCAGCCTCATTATTTCAATCGCGAGCGTTCGCCATTCTACCAAATACCATACGTCGTAAATTATTACAATACTTCATATCAGTTTTCATGGATATCACATTTTTACATATGTACGTAAATCATTAATTATGTAATATCTGTTTTAGTTTATTACTTTTTTATGTGTGAAAAATCCGGAAAATTAATTTTACTTCTAGAAAAGTTTTAATATTTTCTTGAAGTTATCGAGAAAGTTATTGTTACCAAATAATTTAATGTTGACTATTATTACTGATTTCACGGTTTTTTTAAGATGGACTCAAAGTAATTTTTCAAATGATATTTAGCCTGGGTGCAATGGGGTAGGTGGCCCAGTGGTATCAAGTCGGCCTTATGGATCTTGAGAACCCTGGTTCGATTCCCACAGCCGACAAACAATTTTCACCAATTTAAAATCTACCCCTGTAGCTCCCCTTCCATTAATATGTTTGGGGGCCGTGATTTGACGGCTGGTAACCGCACTTCACGCGAAAAAATATATCACTTACCGAGATCTGCTTAGGCAGAATGCCATACCCAGTAATGGGTAAAAGGCGTGATGATATATTTATTTATTTGCAATTTCAACTGCATTTTGCTTGTTATCAAAAGAAGCTTTAATCTTTACTGTTACTATTTTATAATAATGATCTTAAAAGTTATAAAGTAATATTTAGAGTTTGGCTGTACATTTATTTAAGGTATTCAAAAAAATCTAGAATAGATGGAAATTGCTTGATTCTATCCGGAGTGCATTCTAACAACGTATTAATCTGCACGAGTGGAACACGAGTGCATATTATTTTGTTGGAATGCATGATAAAAAAATTCCCGGAGGTGAATTAATGTTCGAGAGCAGATTCAGTAAGAAAATTAATGACACCTTAAAATAAGTTATGATAGAATAATATATCCATGGCAACTAGTATCAAGTAAATAAAATTAACAATAAAACATAATCCGTCAGTACGGTGGTGTGGATAGCAATATGGAATTCGAATCCGGAGATCCCGAGTTCGAATCTCACTCAAGCTAAAAATTATATAAACTATCACACTGCGGCTCGGTGAGTGCGGACCCTCTACTGTAATTGGGATTAAATTCCTGTTGTACAGCGTAACATAAATAAATAAATAAATAATTTTTAAATGTCAAACTGACTTTTTTGACACGACAAAATATAACTTTCCATTGGCAACGCGCGTAATAGATATTAAATGCGCGCTTACTTCAATAGTTCTAGGGCAGTAAAAATAGAAACTTGTCCGTCAGTACGGTGGTGTGGATAGCAATATGGAATTTGAATCCGGAGATCCCGAGTTCGAATCTCACTAAAGCTAAAAAATTATATAAACTACTACACTGCGGCTCGGTGAGTGCGGACCCTGTACTGTAATTGGGATTAAATTCCTGTTGTACAGAGTAACATAAATAAATAAATAAATAAATATTGGCGTTGCTGTTGACAAAAAAAGACCTAAAACGCGGATCAGGGCGTAATGGCGGCATATGACCTAAGTAGTTGGTCCGCCAAGAAGCCACAAAAAAAAAAATAAATATTGACAGAACGAATGCGATGCACTTAAATATAAGCGTATCACGAGCTTAAAGTGTCTCTTTGTGCCTCTTGCACTATTGCAGCGCGAGCTTTACGCTCTTAATACACGAATAACTATTTTTCTTTTTTCTAAACTTTATTTATGAGTAATATATTAGTTGAAGGGGCAGGAGCTACAAAAGTAGTATCACTTCAAATCTCAAAATATGTAAAACCGTCACAGATTAAACCCTTCAATTACAAGTAATTCCATCAACGCCCAGCATCCTTCATCTCTCCCACATAACATCTAACTCCTCTACCACTTGGTTATCAACCATGCAACCATCTAACGGTTCACCTCAGTGCTGCAGCATACATCAACATCAACCATCAACAACAGAACAGTAAGCAATGAAAACAGAA
Organism: Pterostichus niger; assembly: GCA_947425015.1. Lineage (NCBI taxonomy): Eukaryota > Metazoa > Arthropoda > Insecta > Coleoptera > Carabidae > Pterostichus > Pterostichus niger. The sequence goes on along the minus strand of OX380344.1, from coordinate 23,070,491 downwards.
GCCACAGAACAAAACCTCGGGCCCCGAGCAGCCCCGAGCAGCCCGGCGCCTTCATTCATAATATGTAATTAGTGGTTATCGCGGCGGCGGCACCGTGGGGGCAGTGGAGACGGAGGCAACGTCTTCCGTGCCACGTAGAGTTAATTAAAAATCACTGGGAGTGTGGAAGTGATAAGAGAGACAGATGGATTTTTAACATAAAAAAAAGGAATTATTTACTTAAAGTGATAGCAATTACAAATTTGGTTTATCTACGATTATGTGTAAAGTAGGTTTTTACGCTCGCAAATTTAATTGTAAAGTTAGGTATTGTGACACAGTGCAATAATTCATACTCAGTACGTAAAGTATTTACAATGCTTTCCATGGTTAGCTTAATAAAATAAAAATAGATTTTTCGACAATCGTACGAAATGTTAATCATTATGTACTCATTTTCAAGTATTGCTAATGGCATAAAACGTATGGGGTAGGTGGCTCAGTGGTATCGAGTCGGCCTGTAAATCTTGAGAAACCTGGTTCGATCCTCACAGCCGACAAACAATTTTCACCAATTTAAAATCTACCCCTGTGGCTCCCCTTCTACTGATATCTTCGGGGGCGTGGTCTGATGGCTGGTAACCGCACTTTACACGAAAAAATATATCATTTACCGAGATCTGCTTAGATAGAGTGCCACACCCAGTAATGGGTGAAAGGCGTGATGATATATTTATTTATTTATTTTTAATTTAAATACACATAACCTACAAAATAAATGTTTTTCTACAATTGTCAAAAAATGTTTAATTTATTTCACTAATATCAATACGCAAAGTACGTAACTTTTTCATCATTATATTACCATGACAACGTGTATTTTGCGTACTGTTTTATGCCCTAGTGAGCAAAATGAGTATATCGCGCACGGTCTCAAATTATTTTTTGTCACATCAACAGTACCAAATTCATATCATTTTTGATTGTTTTCCTTTAATTTAGTTGAATAAATTAATAATTATTGTATTATTCTTTCTTCATAGTTTTAGAAAAAATGTTGTTTGTATTTCGTGGCAGAAATTCTTGTTTTTTAGCACGTTCGAATGAGTTTTTATCTCGACTTGTGGTCTAGACTAAAAGTGACATTCTCACGAGCAACAAAAAAAAACACTCATTTTGCGCACTTAATATAAAAATTACTATTTAAAATGTAATAAATAATATATATTTATGCAACTCGTCACCTTTTTGTTCGATTTGCATACATTATTTTTTCTACGATCAAGTTTTAATTAATTTTACTTATTACATTTAGAATGTCAAAAATATTTATTTTATAGATTGCTTAGTTGGGTTTGTTTCATAGCAACTATTTTATTACTTTTTGCACTGAAAATAACTATACAGGGTGTTTCACAACTTAGAGCAAAAAATTAAAGGGTATATTCTGTACGACGTGCTGATCATGAAACAAAAAGAATTTTGTCAAAAATTCGAAAAATTAAGGGTTGTTAACCTAAAACATTTTTTGTAGTACTGCACTGGATTCGCTTTCCTATTAAACACAAACAATGAAGTAGGTATCAACTACGAAAGAATAATTACACAATTCAATTATTAGCAGTTATTTATAATAGAATTTTATTTAATTAATAACTTTAACATAATCATGCACCCTGTGGCAGTGGCAACGAAAAATTTTGGACTGGCAATGAATTTTTTCTACGATTGCTATGAAAAGATGACAATTACGCTCTCATTTGTCATCGTAAAGTTGACGTTTTCTGTGGAACAATCGAAAAATATCTTTTTTGCGCGTCTCCAATGGCAACGCGCGAAAAAGACGTTAAATTCGCGCGTTTCCAATGGCAACGCGCGAAAAAGATTATTTCAATAGTTACCAGGGATACAAACAAAACAGAAACTTGTCATATTGACAGTTAACAAAACGAATTTAGTTTTAGACGTATACCTTCGTTTTTTAATAACTTTAAGATGCAATCGTAGAAAAAATTATGTGTGTATCACGAGCGTAAAGGGTCTTTGTTCCTCTTGCACTATTGCAGCTCTCGCCTTCGGCTCGCGCTGCAATTACCGTGCTCGAGTAACAAAGAATCACTTTACGCTCTTAATACACAAATAACTATTTTTTTGTTTTCATGATCAGCACGTCGGACAGAATATACCCTTTAATTTTTTGTCCTAAGTTGTGAAACACTCTGTTTAATGAACTATTTTACACACAGAATCATAGATGGTTAAAACTCGAGAAAAAATAGTGCTTGTAACTCATGTTAAAAGTGTTTATGTCAATAATTTGAATATTTTTGCTGATGTTTTTAGTCGTAGATAATAGTATATTATTCAACGAGCGTGTTGTAATATCAATTATTTTTGTTTGAACCTCAAATTTTTGAGAATTACAGTATATACCCTACCAACATATTTTGAAGTTGGTAAAATGGAAAAAGTAATAATTGAGAGTGAAAGAAAATATATTATTGAAAATTGCGTTCGGGTTCGATCGTTTTTTATCGGCGTATTTCGAGACTTGTAGGATCCATATATTATATTTAGTAGGTAAGAGTAATGATTTATAATGATAAATAAAAACATCTGAATATTGCCGAACAAGTTCCAGCATATTATGCCAATTAATTTACAACGTTGTAGGTTTATACCCGTTGAGTCAGTCGAGTGCGCGCTGCTGTAGTATAGAAATGTTTTCGGTGATTTGTGAGTGTTTTAGTGTTTATTTAATGATATTATAATGCGTAAATTAATTTAAATTGTGCGTTATTGTGCGTATTAGTGTGTAACGTATAAAATAATTGTTAATATATGAATGGAAATCCTGTGGAATAGTTTGGATGAACAACATGGATCGTGGCCGCTAGCTGATTTCTTCTCCAAGTATGCAACAATATTTTTGTTAAAAATCTCTCAGAACTCATAGAAAATAACCCTTTTCTACGATTGCATTGAAAAGTTGACAATTACGCTCTCATTTGTCATCGTAAAGTTGAAGTTTTCTGTGGAACAATCGAAAAATATAATTTTTCGCGTCTCCAATGGCAACGCGCGAGAAAGATATTAAATACGCGCTTATTTCAATAGTTACCAGGGATACAAACAAAATAGAAACTTGTCATACTGACAGTTGTCAGTACACATATTTTTTTTAATAATTTTAAGATGCAATCGTAGAAAAAATGTGTATCACGAGCGTAAAGTGTCTTTGCTACTCGAACACGGTAATTGCAGCGCGAGCCGAAGGCGAGAGCTGCAATAGTGTAAGAGGAATCACGCTCTTAATACACAAATAACTATTAAGGAAAAAATAGATAAATTTAGCTCAATGCGCCTACAATAAAATTGTATATTATGTAACAAGTTTTATAAACGTCTCTTTAGTTTGTTGTAAGTTTCCTTTAACAAGAGCCGTGCGAAGCGAAGCGAGTGACTAAAAAATGAGTATCTAAAGAAAACTCTTATAAACATAAAGTGAGTCATATGCTATACTTTTTCTAAGATCGCAAATTAAGTCAACAACAAAAATGTAAAGTTTTATGAATTATTTAAAAAGTAAAGATAAGTTGCATTACAGATGCAGAAAGCTAACTTCACGCCGTGCTTAATATGTCAGTAGTTACCTTCACGCCGTGACTAAAACGTTTGAAGCCACAGCTTGTCAACATGTGACTAAGATGTTATTTAGCGTCATGGAAACCAGTACATTAAATGACATTTTAATAACAGTAGTAAAAAAATTAAATGAAAGTGTGATTCGTAAAATTCGCTCTTTTAATTGTACGAAGATTGTAAATAATAATAATTCGTTTGTAAATAATTCATTATTATAAATTTGATAACTTCGTCCTTCGCAAAACAATTAACAAGTAAAACAATAAGTCATTGCTCGCATATATACACAATCGTTTTAAAATTCAATCAAACAAGCTGGCATTGTATGTTAATTAAGCGTAGAATTTATTTCACAGTTTCAAGCGAGCACAACGAGTGTAAATTACTTGACAGACACCGAATATGTTTCTAGTTGCTAACTGCAACTTCTTCTAACACAGAGAAAATCACGACTTTCAAACCACTTTACTGGCAAGTTTTATAGGTATGCTAACTGCATAAGAAATAAGAATTGATATTCTATATCGTCTAGATATTTTATACTTACTTAAAATTATGTACGTTATCTGTAAAAAGTTATTTTATTAATTTTAAAATAAAAAAATAAATATATCATCACGCCTTTTACCCATCACTGGGTGTGGCACTCTGCCTAAGCAGATCTCGGCAAGTGATATATTTTTTCGCGTGAAGTGCGGTTACCAGCCGCCAAATCACGGCCTCCAAAGATATTAGTGGAGAGGGAGCCACAGGGGTAAATTTAAATTGGTGAAAATTGTTTGTCGGCTGTGGGGATCGAACCAGGGTTCTCAAGATCCACAGGCCGACTCGATACCACAGGCCGACTCGATACCACTGAGCCATCTACCCCATTGTTTATAACCAATTTGCAAAATTAAACCTTAAACCTAAATGCGGGTACCAACCGTCAAATCACGGCCCTCAAAGATATTAGTGGAGGAGGAGCCACAGGAGTAGATTTTTTAAATTGGTGAAAATTGTTTGTCGGCTGTGGGGATCGAACCAGAGTTCTCAAGATCCACAGGCCGACTCGATATCACTGAGCCACCTACCCCATTAATAATTAATTAATTATTAATTTTGTTACTGCAATATTTTACTTCCCACGAGCGCGGCCTAAATAGAACTATTGACCTGATAACCGCAATTCACGCGAAGAAATATATTACTTACGGAGATCTGCTACGACATAGTGCCATGCCCAGTAATGGGTGAAAAGCGGGATGATATATTTATTTATTTTATTTAGTAATCCAGTACGAAACTCGTTTCATCTCTAATGAAAATCTAAATTTATACTGGATAGTAGGATTTATCACCCTGCCAAATTTGTCCGCACGGTCCTGGATAAAAAATATTCGATACATTATTTTTAGATTCATCCTCTTAAAGAAAAAATAAAACCAACAATTTATTTTTTAACAATAACTGCTTCGATAACTACAATACTTTTTTTCAACATTAAATACTTGTGAAATAGTTATTTGTGTATTAAGAGCGTAAAGTGATTCTTTGTTACTCGAACACTGTAATTGCAGCGCGAGTGTAAGGCTCGCGCTGCAATAGTGTAAGAGGAACAAAGACACTTTACGCTCGTAATACACACATATTTTTTTTTACGATTGCACCTTAAAATTATTAAAAACGTATACGTACTGAAAATAAATTCGTTCTGTCAACTGTCAATATGACAAGTTTCTGTTCTGTTTGTATCCCTGGTAACTATTGAAATAAGCGCGCATTTAATATCTTTTTCGCGCGTAGCCATTGGAGACGTTCAAAAAAGATATTTTTCAATTGTTACACGTCAACTTTACGTGACAAATGGGAGCGTAATTGTCAACTTTTCATAGCAATCGTTGAAAAATGACATTTCCCTCACTCAATTTTGTTGTGATTGTAACCGTTTCTCTCACTAGTGAGGAAAGTTATTTAGTTTCCTCACTAGTGAGGGAAACGGTTACTATCACAACTAAATTGAGCGAGGGAAATGTCATTTGACATGGTGACCAAGGAAACGTGATGTGTATTTGCAAATATAACTCCTTGGATTTATATAAAATAATAATTATATTTCTTGTATCGCAAACGTAGATATGTAATTTTCACGTTTAATGTTGAAAAAAATAGTATGTAACACACTTAGAAAGGGACATTACTACTTTCGTATTCATTTTGCAATTAAACTATTTTTTTTTATTAGTATTACAATATTCTATTATTATTATTAAAATTACGTGTGTATCAGGAGCGTAAAGTGTCTTTGTTCCTCTTACACTATTGCAATTACCGTGTTCAAATAACAAAAAATCACTTTACGCTCTTAATACACAAATAACTATATCTGCGATTGTGCGTAAAGTAACGTTTCAAATATAATAAATAAAATTAATATAGTTACGTACAAAAAAATGTAAAAAATGTCAAAAGCAAAATGTAAAACATTTTAGCTGGTAGCACAAGGTCTGTTTTTGCCTGTTTTAAGAACTGTGTTTTTGGGTATTTTAGCTATCTCTAACATATTAAATGACCAGTGTTATTCACTCTAAAAGTGAAAGAAATTAGAAATCAGACTTATATAAAAGTGCATAGGACTAGCAACACTACCACTAAAAGATCTTTGCTGTGAAACGCAGTCGCGCCCTACGCTCCCCAGAGGAGTATAAGGAAGAAGAAGAAGAACATATTAAAACCGTGCTTTTAGTACACCCAACTCTTTGGCAAGGTTGTTAATTGTTAATAATAAAATATTTATTTTTCAAAGTTTTAAAATAAACCAATTGTTTTAAGTTGACGTACGTAAGCTTTAAAACAATATGTTGACTTATTTATGTTGTCTTGAGATAAAACTATCTCTAATATTATGATTTATTGTTTGAAATTTATAAAAACAAAGGTCATGTATCGTATGAGCATAAAATATCAGATAAAGTTGAATCCGATACTGTTTGAGTAACCTGCCTGAGTTCTTCTGATATATGGCTTATTGTATAATCAATACAATGTTTATTTACTATAACAGAGTCAAACATGTACATAGAATGCAGTGCTATGTAGGTTGCTAAAGAAAATATTTTGCCGTGTTGCTAGTGATAAGGAAAGCGATAAAACAGACGTTGAAGTGTGCGTTAACTCTAAATAAATACATAATCAGTTTGCATCCCGTTTATAACGCCATTTTTATTTCGTCGAAAGAAAAAACGTATGTTATTATTATACAATTAAAATTAATATTTATTTTTTCGTTTCGACAGTTGTACAATAAAAAAAATCTGGTGTGGACACCACATGACTTCCTTGTACGCGTATTAAACTATAGATATTTTTTTAATTGCACATATTTGACATTAAATCTTTTATTTTTTGTTCTAATCCATAGGAAACTTAATATTTTTTTTAAATAAAAAGATATATAATATTTAAATTTACATATATCGTTTATGCAAAAAGCTAATTTAAAAATTCTTAATGTGCTGGACGCAGAATTTAATTCTCTTAAAACTTTCATTTGCAGCATTTATTTCTAAAATTAAAATAATACCATTTTTTTCAAGGAAAACTGTTAGCAGCTTCATGTAATGTGCCACTTCCATTGATATAGTAGTCTTATATAGCAAATTTGGAAAGTTTTAAATTATATTTGAATATAGTTTTTCATGAAAATCTATTATAGGCTTCAAGTAAAGTACCACTTCCGGTAGTTGTATAATGACCAAAAAGGGAGGTGCACAACTAGATGTTATAACAGTCCTAAATATAAAGTTTCAATTATCTACGGCTTACCGTTTTTGAGTTATGCGAGATACGTACGTACGTTCATACGTACGTACAGACGGCTCGACGAAATTAGTCAAAATGAATTCAGGGAGGGTCAAAACACCTATTTCCGTTGAAATCTGAGAGCCGAAAATTTTCGCGATTACAATACTTCCTTTACTTCGTACAAGGAAGTAACAAGTGCATCCAAATTTTATTCTATGTTGTACTTACAAAGTACATTTCTAAATAAATATATCATCACGCCTTTTACCCATTACTGGATGTGGTATTCTATCGTAGCAAGTGATATATTTCTTCGCGTGAAGTGCGGTTACTAGCCGTCAAATCACGGCCCTTAAAGATGGTAGTGGTGAAGGACCCACAAGGGTAGATTTAATTTGGTGAAAATTGTACTTCGGAGAAAAAATTAAAGGGTGTATACTATAAGACTTACTGATCATGGAACAAAAATAATTTATCGTATTTTGTTAGCCACTGTTTGATAGGTATTTTTAATAATTTTATTTAAATCTTCTGCAAGTAATTGTTTACACTGCACCAAATAAATGTCTGATGTTGTGTAATTAATAATTTAATTTAGTTAAATTTAGCAAGTCAAGCAATAAAGTACGCTAATCTAATGGCCCTAAAATGTTCATTTCAAGTAAACCATCCTTAATTTAGCGAATTTTTAAAAAAATTCTTTTTGTTCCATGATCAGTACGTCTTATAGTGTTTAACTGTTTCCCCGAAGTATAGATACACCCTGTATATTCGGTTATTTTCAAAACTCTTGTTGTCCGTCAGTACGGTGGTGTGCATAGCGATACGGAATTCGAATCCGGAGATCCGGAGTTCGAATCGCACTCAAGCTAAAAATTATATAAACTACTACACTGCGGCTCGTTGAGTGCGGATCCTGTACTGTAATTGTAGTTCCTGTTGTGCTGAGTAACATAAATAAATAAATAAAATAAATAAGTACTGAATATTGGTTTCGGGCAGACAAAATTTGCGTTTTATGATAACTCAGTATAAGTATAAATCTGATGAAGGTCTGGTCGTGTGTAGCTAGTTGACAGCTGATGAATTCTGATGTTTGTTCTCTTCCTCTGGGAATCGATCCATGAACCAGTCTCCCCAGCCTCAGCAGTAACCTTACTGCTACCTGGTTCTTGCGTCGAGCTGGTTGTGTCTCCTTGACATGCTTCTTGTTCTAGTCTTGACATTGGCCCCGATGCAGAAGCCCATAACCCATTCTGGTCATTCTGAACACTTACAGATTTATTAACTAGTAACTACTATTAGAGTGAAGACTAGTGTGATTGGTGTAGTAATGTGGGATGACTCAATGGGAAATCTGTTTTGAAATAGTCTTCTGATTGTTTGTTTGTTTGGTAAGGTTTGAGCTATTTATGAGTGATGTTAAAAATAGAATAAATATGTCATCACGTCTTTTACCCATTACTGAGTGTGACACTCTGCCGTAGAAGATCTCGGTAAGTGATATATTTCTTCGCGTAAAGAGCGGTTAATCTGCTTTCAAATCACGCTCTGCAAAGATATTAGTGGAAGGGTAGTTAAAAATAAATATATCATCACGCCTTTTATCCATTATAGATTGTGGCACTCTGCTGTAGCAGGTTACGGTAAGCGATATATTTATGCGCGTGAAATTCGGTTAGCAGTCGTCAAATTATGCTTCTCAAAGATATTATTGAAAAAGAACCACAGCAGTAGTTTTTTAAAAATAAATAAATATATGATCACGTCTTTTATCAATTACAGGATGTGGCACTTTGCCGTAACAGATCTCAGTCAGAGATATATTTCTTCGTGTGAAGTACGGTTACCTACTGTCATATTCCACTCCCCAATTATATTAGTAGAGGGAGAACCACAGGGATAGTTTTAAATAAGTAAATATATCATCACGCTTTTTACCCATTACAGGGTGTGGCACTCTGCCGTAGCAGATGTCAGTAAGAGATATATTTCTTCGTGTGAAGTACGGTTACCTACTGTCATATTCCACTCCCCAAATATATTAGTAGAAGGGGAACCACAGGGATAGTTTTAAATAAAAAATAAATAAATATATTATCACGCATTTTACCCATTATTGGGTGTGGCACTCTGTCTTGGTAAACAATATATTTATGCCCGGATAATGCGGTTAACAGTCGTTAAATTACGGTTTCCAAGGATGTTTGTGCAAAGGGAGGTCTGATCTATAATTGGGATTAAGTTTATATTATACCGGGTAGCAAATAAATAAATAAATAAACTGTTAAATTAATCTTTGCTACCAATTAAATAATTAAACATTTTTACTGAAAATGAAAGGCTGTCGATAAAATAAAATCTGTATTATGTGCATTAAATCGAATAAATTTGCAAAGTATGTTTGCAAAATATTAATGAGATTAAGTAAGAAATATATTATTATTATATAAATAATCATGTAATTATAAATAAATTTATAAAATATTTAATATATATTTCGTAAATGAATTTGACACACTTTTGAATATAAACAACAATCACGCAATCATTTGCTGCAACCTCAGTTTTATAAACTAGTTTTTTATCAATATTGAAATATTCCTCACTGCGCATATTGAACATTTTCATTATTCTCAAGCAAAATATTCATCGTAGCAACACGAAAAACACAAAACAACTACATTGAAGTAAATCTCCAATTATTTCCTAAGCACAAAGAGAAACCCAAAATTACTCGGCAGAAAATTTGGCAGGAAGCAAAAAAGATAAAAGGAAGGAAGACAAGCAAGCAACAACCGCCTGAAACGACGCGCGAACGAAAATGAAAAAGTAATAGTTGCGTTTTTCAGACCCCGGCCGCCGACCGGCCTGGCATAAACATCTGACTTTACACTTATTAAAATTTTATCTCGTTTTAGCATTATGCCGGTCTGCTGTACAACGCCATGCAAACAGACTCTGATTTAGAATCATTTAAACTATATTCACAAATTAAACTTACACTTAGGTTTAAGGTTTAATTTTGCAAATTGGTTATAAACAATGGGGTAGATGGCTCAGTGGTATCGAGTCGGCCTGTGGATCTTGAGAACCCTGGTTCGATCCCCACAGCCGACAAACAATTTTCACCAATTTAAATTTACCCCTGTGGCTCCCTCTCCACTAATATCTTTGAGGGCCGTGATTTGACGGTTGGTACCCGCATTTCACGCGACAAAATATATCACTTACAGAGATCTGCTTAGGCAGAGTGCCACACCCAGTAATGGGTAAAAGGCGTGATGATATATTTATTTATAACAATGGCAGAAATTATAAATAGGTTGATGAATAAATATATCATCATGCTTTTTATTTATTACTGGGTCTGGCACTCCACCGTAGCATATCTCGATAAGTGATATATTTATTCGCGTGAAATGCGGTTACCAGCTTGATTAAATTACTAAATTAAATTCTGTGGGTCAATCAAGAATATATATATTAAATAAAATAACTATATCATCACGCCTTTTACCCATTACTGGGTGTGGTACTCTGCCTAAGCAGATCTCGGTAAGTGATATATTTTGTCGCGTGAAATGCGGGTACCAACCGTCAAATCACGGCCCTCAAAGATATTAGTGGAGGAGGAGCCACAGGGTAGATTTAAATTGGTGAAAATTGTTTGTTTGCTGTGAGGATCGAACCAGGGTTCTCAAGATGCACAGGCCGACTCGATACCACTGAGCCACCTACCCCATAATCAAGAATATGTTTATATATTAACGAGTGTCTAAAACAAAATGTTGCGTATCGTAATGAATGCTCTTTTAATACGAAACTGGGTGACTTTCTTATGAACGCAAAATAGAAAGAAATGATTTAGATGCGGAATTTGTTTTTCCACAAGGATGTCAAATTTGTAAACAATAGAAGTCAGTAAGGTGGTGTGGATAGCGTTACGGATTCGGGAGATTCCGAGTTCGAAGCTAAAAATTATATGACACACTAATAGAACTCTAAAAAATATTGATCCGCTATTATTTTTTTCTTCCGGAAGTTGTTTTTTAGGAGTACAAACCACCCCTGAAAGGTGGTAAAAGGAAGAATCGCCATAAATGAAATTAAATAATACCAAAATATTACGCGTTTAACATTGGTTATCCAGGGGTTTTTGAGATCGCCAAAATCCATTTTCGGGGTCATTTTGATCATATGCACTTTTATAAGGGGTTAAAAAGGGTTTGGGGGAAGAAAGTACGATATTCAACTGAAATAGAGTTTTTGGTTCAAAACTAGTTACTCGGGGGTTTTTGGGGTCGCTGAATCTATTTTCGAGGTTACCCCTGGGTAAAAAATGTTGAACGCGTAATAATTTGATAATATTTAATTTCATTTAGGTCAATTCTTGCTTTTACCACCTTTCAGGGGTGGTTTGTATTCCTAAAAAGCAACTTCCGGAAGAAACAAATAATAGGGGTTCAATATTTTGTAGAGTTCTATTAGGGTGCCAAGTTTTATTTAAATCGGTGAGTGACAGTTGGGTAGTGTTACTTGTTAGTGAACGCGGATCCTGTACTGTAATTGGGATTAAGTTCTACAGTATAAAATAAATAAATGCCTGTAGCTTAAATTTTGTTTATTTAGAGTTGAATAGTTAATAGTTAAAATAGCAAGCTAAGCAAGCCTTGTCAAAAATGTGTTTGATTGTCAAAGCCCTTACTTGACTTTTTTTGCATAGTCCGCCTCTGTGTTCCGATGCGATGCTAGCCGGTATTGTCGGTGGGGTTAGAGGGGATATTTGACCCACTTCCCGCGCTGGAGGCGGCAACATGGCCGCCCCCAGGGGAGATGGAAGTGGAAACAATGAATATAAACCTGTCGAGTGAATCTCAGAAATATGATTGTGATTGTATGATGAGATATAATGGAATTATTTTATTGCTTTTCTGCCGATAAGGGTGTTACTTCTTTAATTATTTATACAGGGTGTTTGTTTAGATAATTAATACGGAAAATTACTTATGCATGATTTATATTTCCGATATAATATATTTACTATGTTCAGTTAGTTTTTAAGATCTGAAAAACTTTACTTAATTAGCAATCAAGATCTAGATATCTTATTACCTTATTTGTAAACAGAATTAATACGTGTAACTCGCTTTTAAATTATGCTTCTTGCATACCATTATATTTATACAGATTAATGCAAAACCAGGAAAAAGAATTTGACATAAATTTTCAATCATATTTTCCGTCCATATACAATAGGTTTTACCGGCATATATTTACGTTTACGAGGAAATTAAAATAAAATGAAAATTCCTTTCATATTGTAAATTTCAATTAACTATCGAAAGAACTGTTACATAAAGTCAATTAAATAAAACACATTTTAATGTTTACTAATTTTTATTCATTACTGAAACTTATCAGTTTAGTACGACGAAAAATGTTTACTTCAAATAATGTGCAATTATTTTTGTGAATGATTTTTTCAACATTACTTGTTGTTTCCCTCACTAGGAAAGTTAATGGGAAACTGTTACTATCACAACTAAATTAAGTGAGGGAAATGTCATTTGACATGGTGACCAAGGAATCGTGATGTGCATTTGCACATCTCCTTTGATTTAAATAAAATAATTATTAAGTTGAAATCAGCGAGATTTGAACGCGCGAACTATTGCTAAGTTATGTCCAATGAGCACTGACTGTTATAATTGTCTTGCTGAAGGTATAGGAAGTTCCTCTATTGATTGAAACAATTCACCATCGATAATTACCTGTCAAACTCATCATAACTCAGAAAACCGAAATAATACAATTAGTTGGCATCATCTCACCAAATTGAGCAATTCCGTTACAACATCCGTTACAAACACACACATATATCCACATTCGCTCTCTCTTTTCACTTATCTGTATCTTTCTCGATCATTCCATCATTCCTTGTGAGTTCAATGAGCCTCCTACCCCTACGTTTTCCAGAACAAATAGCTTTGCTCAATCTTTCGCCAACTAGAAACGACAGATTTGATGATGACGAATAGTACATTGTTCTTTTTAAATTTATTGTCTTGGTTAGAATTCCGTTATTATTTTAAAATTCTCTCAAGAAACCAACTGGTTTAACAGCTATTAAAGTTAGAAGTTTGCAATTTGTTTCCTTCATGAAAATGTACAAGCCTTACAATATAACATAAATAAATATATCGTCACGCCTGTTATCCATTACTGATTGTATATTTCTCCACGTGTAGTGCAATTACCAGCCGTTAAAACACGGCCCCCAAATATGTTTCTTGAAAGGAAGCCACAAAAATAGTTTTAATGTTGGTGAAAATTAATTTTTGTACTCGTAACCTGCAAAATGACACTTCCAGCACGCATCATTCAATTTAGAACAAGTGCTTCCCGATCGACTCGACTGTAAAAACATTTTAAAATAAATCTGTCTTCATATTAATAAAATCTAATTTGTATAATACAACTTCCCTGAAGTTTTCTTTATTCAAAGTTTGGGGAATACGAGTAATTCTTTCAACATTTGTCAGCATTAGTGCCATCTATTTGACAACCCCTGAACTAAAGACGTCATTGATACAACTTCTTGCAGATTGTAATCAAACAAAAATCGCGACTAATACAATATAAAATGCGGTCATGCGCGAACATCGTCTTCCCGTACTTAGTTCGTAAATAACTATTATATCTGTTATGTATGTGGTAAATGTAAACTATTTGACAATTTGGCAACGTCGAATCTAGAAGTAAATGAGTGAAGCTATTTCATACTTTCACCTTATCCGGTCTGCAGTTCGCGGACTACCTCTCCTTCTCCATCTAACAAAGTCTTTCTCTATCTGACTCGACGTCACCAGCAAAAGATGCTGCAGGCACGTGAAGATTATCTTCGCCGAATCGTCTCAACTGAACTCGCAAAAAATCTAGTTTCGCAAGTAGATATATATCCACATCTTCTTTCTCTTTCCTCTACGGATTTCGTGCGTCGTTCTTCTTTTTCTGCTGATTTGATACCGAGTCGTCTCTCTTGGGAACCCTGATGAAGTATAACTTTGTCTTTGTTTAGACTCTGCTTTGTTTTTCGTTTGTGAAAGATTATCGTTTCGACACAATTAATTTCGATGGTTGTGAAAGCGTTTTTCCTACGAATTCTCCGTAAATTTCGAACCTGTTTGCAAGTTTTGTGCCTAAATCTTGCAAGGGTAATATATTATTTCGTTTTGTTTTTAATTGTATCATTATATTTTATTCCAATTCTTTGAAACAATTTCCTAAAAATAGAATAACATTCTTTGTAAAATAACTTGGAAATACATTGTGTTAAGAAAGCGTGACTTCATAACTGTTTGCTTCTTAAAGTTTGACTTCTTTGTAAATGTGAGTGCTCTCTGTAATTTTATCAAAAATACTAAAACTGTAAAATACTTCTCTATTTAGTATTTCTAAGCTCACTATATATTGGCAATCGTAACCCAGTGGATATAGTTTGGTCGATTCCAACTTATATTAAAAAATATGTTTATCTCTGAATTGTTCTAATTCCGTTATAAGCTGTAAGTCTCCTGTACTGTAATTAGGATTAAGTTCCTATTGTGCAGAGTAGCACTGTTCTCTCATAAATTATTGTAATTTACGCTAATAATATTTAGAGTGATAGCATTAACTTGTTTTTCAAAACAAGTGCCACCTGTAAATTAAGTTTTAATATCTTAGTTTACTGAACTTATTATCACGGATATTTCAAATTTATTTTGTTTTTAAAAGCAATTATAGTTGTTAATTATGCGTACGAGGTCTGGCAATTAAGTCTGGCTTTATTGTGTTCTCCTTCAATCTAAATTCGTTTGGGATGGTATACAGGCTGTTTCACAACTTATGTCACTTATTTTAACTCAATATAATACTCAATGTACTGATTATGAAACAGAAAGAATGATTTCAAAATTCGCAAAATTAATTGCATTTTACATGAAGTAAACATTTTTAGTGTGGCACTAATTTCAGAGTTATTTCTAATATATTAATAATTAAACTATAATTATAAACACAACTAATATGCACTTATTTGACGTTGTCTAATAAATAAACAAACTATTGTAGTGTTTGTAATTATAATTTAATTATTAAAATATTAGAAATAATTTTTAAATCAGTGGCACACTAAAATGTTTACTTCATACAATTAATTTTGCGAATTTTGAAAAATTATTTCTGTTTCGTAATCAGTACATATGGGGTTAAAATAAGTGTCATAAATTGTGAAACATCCTGTATAATTATTTTAGTGTATTTTCTTTATTACCTTGGAAACGACAATACATATTTAAATATCATAATTTTAATAAAATACTTCAATTCCGTACATTACCATTACTGGGTGTGGCATTCCGCCGTACCAGATCTTGCTTAGTGATATATTTATGTGCGTGAAGTGCGGTTACCAGACGTCTAATTACAACCCCCACATATCTTAGTAATGGGAGGATCATGGGAGTAATTTTAATGTAGTAAAAATTGTTTGTCGGTTGTGGGAATCGAATCCAGATATATTGTAAAACATTATTAAAACAAAGTCCTCATGACTTATAATTAAGTGTTGAAAATTACATTTAAGCGTTCGTCAATTGTTACTCGATATTACCCCAAAAAGAGGATTCTTTTTAAACCAAACAATTCCATAAAATAAATCATATAATGAAATAAAATATATAGATATATATATATATATATATATATATATATAACAATTATGTTTAAGCCGGCCTCAAAGATACTAGTGGAGGTGGAGCCACAGGGATGGTTTTAATTTTGTGAAAATTGTTTGTCGGCTGTGAGAATGTCTAAAACTCAAGGTTTAACTTTTCTAAATTTGTATTTCCTTCACTTGAACTTGAAACAATTGACATTAGATCAAATGTCTCCATATTCGGTGTCGCAATTTTTTTATATCACTCATCAACTACCATCATTATTGTATCAAAAATGTAAACTTCTGACTTAAAAGTGCTATATTAGTAAATAAAAATTATTAAAAATTTTTATTTTTTTATATTAGTTGGATTTCAGACTTTAATTGATATTAAAAAGGTAAAATTAAATACTAATTTTTTAAACCTTTTTATTAACTTAAGAAGGCGGACGTTTCGGCCTATATTTTGGCCATTATCAAGCAATTTTAGTATGAAATAACAATTAACAATTTAAATTTTACAATCAAGGGTAACATAATTGAAGTCAATTTAAAAATTAAAAAACTTGAGATATACACCTCAAGAGTCATATAGTAACTTCCAATTAAAGCCTTGAAATCCAATTAATATAAAAATTAAAAAATTTACCATTCGGCTTATTAAAAAAGAATTAAAATCTTTTGATTTTCTAAAAAAATTACAAAGTTCATTTAGTACTAGATTATTAAGGTTTACAATAGTAAATTATACATGCAGGGAGAAAAATGCATGATTTTTTATGAGGTATAATTTGTAGCCAGAAGACGACATAATATATGAAATGTTCTCGAAGGAAATATGCCAAGTTAAAACTTTATTTTTTTGATGTAGATATCCACAAAAATTATTTAATTTTGATAACAGAAAAACAAAACTGAAAAATCCTTCATTGACCTTGTCTGTCAACGTACGATGCACTCAGTTGAGTCGTTTGGTGATAAGAACAATTTCAAGTGATAAGGCAAAGACATAATTTGTTTGATAGCTCTTATCAGCTGTTATTTTGGTGTGGACATTTTCGTAAACACAGTTTGTAATAGATCTTTTCATTATTGAAAGTTAGTTTCATGCATTGTGAATTTTACTGCATGAGTACTATTGTCAACTAGAATATCAATTGTGTTAGTTGATAATGAGATTGACTCAAGGACATTTGTGTAGTTTTTTTTTGTTATTATAGTTTGATTTTGTTTTGAGTTGAACTATAATTGTTTTTTTTTGGCGTTTATTAGATAATTAAAAGGAAATTATCAAACTACGTATAAACTACAATATTGGAATTTATGTTTTGTAATTGTCCAATTTAAATTATATAATAATTTGAATAGTAATTAAATAACAAAAATTAAATGTGTTTACTAAATATTTTCTGTTTATTTTATTCTTGCTAGTTAAATTATGTATGATAACGCCACATCATTCAGTTTCTCATGAAAACTAGATGTTTCAGATTTTTTTACTAGAGTGAAGATTGTTTCACGTAAACATAACATTTGAAATTATATTTTTCTACTCTCGTTATTAAAATGTCATTTTAGAGTATTGGTTTCCATGGCGCTAAATAACATTTTAATCACATGTTGACAAGCTGTGGCATTGCACATTTTAGTCACGGCTTGACATATTAAGCACGGAGTGAAGTTAGCTTCAGCCATCTGTAAATAATTTATAAAACTAGTACATTTTGTTGTCTTAATTTGCAATCATAGAAAAAGTGTAGTATGTGATTCGTTTTATAAACTCTTTAGATACTCGTTTTTTATACACATTCGTCGTAACTAAAGAGACGTTTATAAAACTTGTTACATAATATACTATTACATTAATTCAAATTATAATAATTTTTATAATCAAGCAGAAAACTTTAACCTTTGCGACGAGAGTTTAATTTTCTTCACCCGATCCTGTACCATAACTATAAAAGTCTAATTAAAACATTTGAGAAAATATGAGAAACATGCTTTTTAACATTTAATTTTGTCACTTGTTTTGTCTTTGCCAAGTGTATTAGACCATTTTCAGCTTTTGATACTAACATTATTGTTATTTAATATTTGTTTACATAGATTTATTAAAAATATATAAATAAATAAATATATCATCACGCTTTTACCCATTACTGGGTGTGGTACTCTACAGTGCAGTACTTGGTATGTGATAAATTTATGCGCGTGAAATGTGGTTACCAGCCGTCATATTATGAAAGGGGAGCTGGAGCCACAGGGGTAATTTTAATGTGGTGAAATGTTTGCCGGCTGCGGAAATTTAATTCTGGTTTTCAAATTAATAAACCGACTCGATACCACTGACCCAGCTATTTCATTTTGTAAATATATAGAATATTAGTAATTGGTTTATAACTAATTTCACTGGAATGTATAATTAAATAAATTAATTAAAATAAAGTTTGAAGTTTCTAAACTTGTATGTTTGTTTAGGTTTTTACTTAAAACAAAGACAAACTGTAGTTATACGTATGTCAAACATTTCAAGGTTATGACAAACGATAAAAACAGTGACTATGTTAAGAGCTGAGAATGGAGCTTTACAATATTTAAATAAATTGAATGAATTAACATCACATTTTTATGTTTGTTTTATCAAATGGTGGTAAGCATCATCTTTTGGGGGTCGTGACTTCACGGCTGATAATCACACCGTATATTTATGTTTTTATTTTGTTTGTATATTTAGTAATAATTTGTTTCTTTTGTTTCAGGTAAGTGACGTCTTATTATCTTGATGGATGAGTGTGCTAAACGGATCAGGTATTTAAAGTTTCTAATGCACCTAGTTATTAGCTCATCTTCTGTAGATAACTCTAGGAAGCGATGATGAGGGTATTATGTAATATGGGTAATTGATAGATATAAACGAAATTAGGGATCCAGCACATATCAATTAGAAAGCAGTTCTCATAGATGTTTATGTGCTTCTTCGATTTGTAGATCGCCGAGTCAAAAAAATGTAAATATTTCTTCATTTTTATGTAATAACGGAACATAGTTAGTGCATGATAGCAAGGTATTAGGTTCAATTCCACAGAAAACTTTTTTTTTAAGTATTATTGATATATAATGAATACAATTCTTGAGTATGAAATTGAGACATAATGCAAATGGCGTTTCATAAGAATCAATAGCAACAGACATCATCCGTGTTCAGCGGAAGAGCATTTAGCTGAAATACAAAAGGTCCTGAGTTTAAATACCGGCGTCTGAATACTATTTATTAAATAAATTTAAAATGTTCATGCATCTAATTAGGTTTAAATAAAATATGCTAAAAAGGCAAAATCAAAAACACATTTCATTTTTCAGAATGATCTAGTTCAAATGAAATATATATTTTTTTATATACTGATCAAGAAAGTCGTCTTTTTTAACGAGAAATCGTGTAGAAAGTAACACTTTTTTAAACTATTTTACTAATCGGATATTACATTCTCACTCGTGTAAGCTGTAGCTTTCAACATTTTAGTCATGGCTTGAAATATTAAGCACGGGATGAAGTTAGCTTCACGTATATGTTGACCTTACTTAACCTTACTTTTTAAATAATTCATAAAACTTAATATTTTTGTTGTCCTAATTTACGATCGTAGAAAAATTATAGAATGGGAGTCGTTTTATATACTCAAATACTAGTTTTTTATGTACTCGTAACTAACAAGACGTTTATAAAACTTGTTACATAATATACTATTTTCTACTCTCGTTATTAAAATATCATTTAACGTACTGGTTTCCATGGTACTAAATAAAAGATTAATTATTGCAAGTTTGTCACATACAAAGTTTTATTTTCATCTTCACAGCATTTTTTATATTAATTTGTATTAATTTTATAAAAACATACATTAAATTTTATAATCAAAGGTTGTTGGCGGTAAGACAATTTATAGGTAAATGTTTGTCATGATGTTGTGATCGTTGTGATAAAAAAATAACTATTGTCAGTGTCAACAGTTCGTAAATTCTAGAAATAAATAATTTGAAATAATAAATGTAATGCCCAACGAAGATTTCGAAGTTGATTTTCTTACAGTTCAAGAAAATATATAAAATATTGTAGATGCTGCAATTAATCACTTTTAATTTCACACAGCAACGCTCTGTGTTTATTCATTTACTTAGTTACCATAAATACCTATAAAGTGTCATTTACATATAACGTGGAAATAAAATAATTTTAAATTTTTATATGCATAAAATTAATCTAATGTCAGTATATACAAAAATTATGTGTACATGTAATTTATAACATTTATTTCCTCTTATTTGATTGCTACACTTCGGCTTCGCTGTCATGCATTAAACTTCAAAGTGATGGAAGAAAGTATTGCTTTCGTTACTAGTTGTACAAATAGCTATTACTAGGATATAGATCACTAAATTTTATATTATCTTTCTCCCAATCGTTTTTGGCAAATTAAATCAAATTTTTGAAATCATTTTTCATTATTATTTCCACAGAAATTTAATGTTTTCAAAGTTGTTACAATACAACCTTCAAAATAAAAAAATGCATTTATAATATGTTACATTTATAATAACAATAATATCTTGTTTCAAAAAATCAGTTTCTGAAAAAATAAAATATAATAATAAAATATATCATCACGCCTTTTACCCATTACTGGGTGCAGCACTCTACCTAAGCAGATCTCGGTAAGTGATATATTTTTGCGCGTGAAGTGCGGTTACCAGTCATCAAATGACGGCCCCCAAAGATATTAGTGTAGGGGGAGCCACAGGGGTAGATTTAAATTGGTGAAAATTGTTTGTCGGCTGTTGGGATCGAACCAGGGTTCTCAATCAGTGTTCTGGTGCCAATAAATTTAGTGTTCGCCAAAATTATTACGAAAAGTTGATTAATTTAATGTCACAAATTGATTAGGAAATTAACGTTGTAATAATTTAATATAAATTAACAATTATAGTACTAAATAACGAAATTAAATTTTGAATATTCTGCAGTGTTGATAAATAGATATCTATATGCATATTTCGCAAATGATAGTTGAAAGCTTCGCCGTACTTAAAATTGTAATTAGCGCAAAATTCAAAACTCTGTCAACGGTAAGTCACCGTGTGCTAATCAACCGATGGGTAAAAAACAAAAACAAACGTAAATAAATGAACAGGGCCGTTCATCGGCTGAAACAACTGGCAGTATATCGCGCTGGGGTGCGACTTGCGAGGGGGTTGATAACGCGTTATCGGCGCGCAACATTCGCTGGTGGCGCCGCCATGTGACAGTTTCGCAAACCAGTCGATAACTACCGTTCTCTCCACAGCTGCAAATGTGTGTTGGGATGTATTGAACGCTATGGTTGTAAATCAAACTTGATGATGGCGGATTTTTCATTAATATGGAAATGTGTGGAAGACTTTGGGTACTCGATTTAATTTCTTTTTATATTACATACATTGTAAATGAAACAAAACAGATTATTTTATTTCATTAACCTATAATAGTTATTTCTACAATTACTAATGAAGGCAATACTTTTAAAATATATTTGAAGTTTGGTGATGAAAAAAAGATGCTTTTTTATATTTGCTTCATTATATTGTTAGCTAACCAGAGGGCTTTATTTACATCAAAAGAACCATAAAATCCCTGCATCATATCCTAGGCATCTGTTTGCTGATATTAAAAATGTTGACGTTTAAACTATAATTTAAAACGTGGATTCAAGAAAGAATCAACCGCCTGTACATAAATAAATAAATAAATATATCATCACGTCTTTTACCCATTACTGGGTGTGGCACTCTACCGTAGCAGATCTCGGTAAATGATATATTTCTTCGCGTGAAATGCGGTTATCAGCCGTCAAATAATCAGATATACCATGAATTAATTTGGTATAATTCTTGTGTACAAACGGCAATGTCAAAAATTACATTTAAATCTCTCCAGCTACGCTGTCGGATTCTAGTTATGTCATTTTTGACGTTCGGCTGTCGGTTTCAACGCAACAACTATTCGAATTTTTATCGGTAAATTACGTATGATAAAAATTATTTTGGCAAATGTCAAAATTTCAACAGTATATTTCAAAATTTGTTTGATCTCCGTGGAAATAAATAAATTAAAATAGTGTGTAAAATTTTAATTAATCCAATGAAATTGTAGAATTCACTTTGTTTCAAACCTTTTAACTTTTTTTTCGCGTTTTTAAAAATAATAGAAAATTTATCATTTTCTCATTTAAACGATTTTTCATTAAAAAAGACGACCTTTATGATCAATATGCAAAAGTAGTTATTTGTAGAATTAATAATGAAAGCAATACTTTTTTCATGAATTCGAAGATTGATGCACGATGGCGATTTAAATAGGTGAAAAATAGCTATTTAAATAAATAAAATAAATATATCATCACGCCTTTTACCCATCACTGGGTGTGGCACTCTGCCTAAGCAGATCTCGGTAAGTGATATATTTTTTCGCGTGAAGTGCGGTTACCAGCCGTCAAATCACGGCCTCCAAAGATATTAGTGGTGGAGGAGCCACAGGGGTAGATTTTTTAAATTGGTGAAAATTGTTTGTCGGCTGTGGGGATCGAACCAGGGTTCTCAAGATCCACAGGCCGACTCGATACCACTGAGCCACCTACCCCATAATAGCTATTTATGAAACTAATAAGGAAATGAAGGTTATAACGCATGTGAAATTTGCAGAACGAGACGTAGCCGAGTTATGTAAATACATAAGTAAGGTAATAACTTTATTTCCTTACGAGTTTCATACAATATTTTTTCTACTTCCGTTCTAATAAATACGAAAGAGCGTTTTTGAAATTATGAAATTTTGACATAGTAATGACAGTTATAAATTAAAAAAATAAAAGAATAACACATCAGAATTCGTCTACCAAGATATCTTAATTTTTTTGTGTTGCTATGTTACCTCATTATTTCACTAGTTAAATAATGCAGTTCATTACCTAACTCAAATAAGTGAAATAAAACATCTATATCCTAACGGAAGTAGAAAAAAAGTTATTTTCATTACGTGTTGTATTGATTTTTTTTTATATTGATATTAGATTAATATCAAATTTTTTAATGCATATGGAAAATTTAAAATAATTTCCAAAGAGATATATTAATGGAAATAAGTAAAATAAACCATTTATTTTCACGTTTTTTAAAATAATTGCATAATGTGTTCCTCTTAATACGAAATTTTGTAAAGAAAGGTAACTTTCACGATAAATATAAATGCAAAAAACAAACTTTAACAATTGCCTTGTTATATAATTTTTTTTAAATTCTCGTTATTGTCCATAACTACTTTATGTTACGTTGTTATTATGGACGGGCGTTAAAAATATACTGGCCGCTTCTATTTACACCTCCCACTAATGTTACTAAAATACCAAATATTTGTTTTGAATACAATTTTAAACAATGTTGCTGGTTCTTAGTTACAGAATCATATTTGTAGGTGTTCAAAATCAAAATTTTTAATTAATCTTGAATTTAATTTAATTTGCATAATGCAGTTGCAATAAAATATTGTGTACACCTCGTCCGTGAAATGTGCTTGGCCTTTTCATTCTTCAATACACCACACACTCATTTTCACGGACTTAATATATCAATACCTATTTTTACTTTCTAAACATTGATTAAAATTTCATAATATCAGGTGAATACCTATGTTCAGAGATGATGGTGTGTTAGTGCCTACTTGATGTTGTGTATAAATGAGGAGGAATAGCTGTGGGATGTCTATACAAGATGAGATGATCAGGAATACGTTAATGTATGAAATGAATGTGATATTGAGACGAATATTGTTAGAAGAGTGTGTATGTCGAATGATAGA
This sequence comes from Pterostichus niger, assembly GCA_947425015.1. Lineage (NCBI taxonomy): Eukaryota > Metazoa > Arthropoda > Insecta > Coleoptera > Carabidae > Pterostichus > Pterostichus niger. The sequence goes on along the minus strand of OX380344.1, from coordinate 23,046,495 downwards.
TTGATAAAATGTGAATGTGTGATTGAAAAATGAGACGAACTTGTATGAAAATAATTATAAAACTATAATAATAAATTTAATAATTGTTTTCCCATTTGATATTGTCCATACAGAATGTTTCAATACTTCAACGTCAAAATTAAATGGCAAATAATACATGATATATGATCTCGGGTCAAAACGAAATTCACAAAATTATTTGCACTTATATTTATTTATACCAGTTGTCAAATCATGTCCCCCAAAGATGTCAGTGGAGGGGGAGCCACAAGAGTAGATTTAAATTGGTGAAAATTGTTTGTGGGCTGTGGGGATCGAACCAGGGTTCTCAAGATTCACAGTCCGACTCGATATCTGCAATTTAATTTTGTTTCTGTAATAATAAATCAATAAACGACGCCGTATCAGATCTCGGTAAATGATATATTTCTTCGCGTGAAGTGCGGTTACCAGCCTTAAAGTTAGGCCCCCAAAGGTGCTAGTGGAGGGAGAGCCGCAGGGTTAGTTTTAATGTTGTGAAAATTATCGGCTGTGGGAATCGAACCTAAGTTCTTAAATCTATTGGCCGATACCACTGAATCACCTACTCCATATAAAACTATGTGAACCGATAGTAATATGTCAGCGTGAATATTAATTGCAGGATGAATCTAATGAATAAATGTTGTATGAATGTTTCAAGGGATCGTGCTCCTCATTCGATGAATATCGTGGTGTATGTATAAATGTTGATTATAACATCATACACAATCATTTAGTTTCTATGAGTAGTTTATAGACAGACAGAAGTGTAGAACTTATGATGTATGATTGATGCGTGATACGTGATGTGTGATGGTCGCATTCCATGCGCAACTGCCCGCCGTTAAATTATACATTATACATGACGCGCCATGCACGGCATACCACGTGAGCGTAATACGCGTCGTTGTGTTCATTATCGAAAACTGTTCATCTTTTCATAACTTTATATTGTTTGTTTAGAATCTTTAGGTACGGTTACATCAGGTTGGTATCTACGCGAAAAATGAATTAGAATTATGAAACTCATCTAAGAAATGACAATTTTTTTGACAGTATATTAAAAGGTTATAATTTTTATATTAAACTAACAATTATTGTTATTTAAGTAACAGTAAGCATTTTAATACTGATAATAATTAATTATAACATAAATATCAGAAAATATATAAAATGTAATGTCAGCCATCTTGGACGTTGTTAATTTTTAACATGCTGTTATCTAACCGGTCATAAATTAATTATAATAATATTTAGATCAAGTTTATTCAAAACTATAATAGTTTATTTTTTGTACAAATAGCAATGAAAGAAAACTTTCTTGTTTTCACGGATTTAAAGAAAACCTAATCAATTGAGTTGAAAAAAGATGCTTTCACTACTTACAAGTAATTTTCTTGCATATTGACGTTAGATTAATTTTACAGTAAAAAAATTAAAAATTATTTTGACATAATGTCAAAATTTCAACAGAAAAAAAGCCGACAATCTATGTTCACCGTATTCAGGGCCGGATTTAATCTTGATAAGGCCCTAAGTTAATTAAGATATGGGGCTCTTTATAAGTCCAGATATTCTATGTCAGTGCCAAATATGCTACTTGCTCGCTCGGACAATTTTTTAGGGGCTCCCCCAAAAAGTGGGTGCCCTAAGATATATCTTGTGTAGCTTATACGTAAATTCTACACTGTCACATTAATCCCTACTACTATTGTGTCTCCCTCTCCACTAACATCTTTGAGGGAAGTAATTTGACGGCTGGTAACCACACGTAACGCGAAAAATATATCACTTACCGATATCTGCTATAGCAGAGTGCCATACCCAGTAATGGGTAAAAGGCATGATGATATATATTTTAACGAAAATTAATCTAACGGAAATTATAAATTTACTTGACGCCGGATATCGTACTCTAATTTTTATTTTAGAGAAACAATAAATTATTTTGTTTCCTCAATTGAGAGGTAGAAAGTAGGAGGATTGAAGAACCCAAGTTCGAATACTCTCCCTCCACTAACATCTTTGAGGGCGTAAAAATATATAACCGGGATCTTCTACGACAGAGTGCCACTGCCAACAATGGGTAAAATGCGTGATATATCTACGGTGTAGAGGTATACATATTTCACTATAACCTACTGTAATTGGGATTAAATTCCTGTTGTGCAGAGTAGAAAATAAATAAATAATTCAAAACTCAAAACATAATAAATCATTAGTGAAAAGAAGAATGACTAACGCACTTTTCTCGAGATTTCACAGACATGCATACATTAATATTTTATAGGAACAATAATTAATTCGAGCATTGATGAGCTTAAAAGTCGGTGAAAGGCTGAAATAATACTTCATCATGATTTATTGTTCGTAAGACAACTGTCTTTCTTTGCGTGCTACATAATTTGTTACATAAACTTTCTCCTCAAACATCAAATATTCATCATTCAAATTTATATCATTTTATATACATAGTACAGTCATGAACGAAGAACAAAACAGTAATTATTAGTTTTGTGTTATGAACAAATGAAATTCGTAGGAAAAACATCGACGAATTTACGTGCGATTAAATCATTCGTAGTCAATTTTTCAAGTGGATATGAAAGCAATAATTCTGCGATGGAAACAATAATCCGGATGTCATTTCGTGTTAATAAAAAGTACACATGGTCGCCGTTAGGCAGGGCGGGCGCTGTGCTCGCTCGGCTTGATTTACAACTAAATTTGAACTCGCTGTCAATTTGGCATGTGATGTTGATGTTTACTGTTAATTCGTCGATTAATTTGATAGCTTTATTATTACGTCATTTCCCATTTCTGACATCAGGATAGCTTGTACATATATTCATTTACTTCATATTTTTATATTTAGTAACTCATATTTGAAAGATCTACATTTTTTTGTTTCGAATTGTTTTTACTCTCCTGACTTATATATACAGTATGTTTCAATTTAGGGGCTCACCATTGGGATCTCAAGAACTTCGATTAAATTAAACAAAAATGGCCACACTAGTAGACCAAGATAATAATGTTGTTTTCTTGAAAAAATGCATAGATCACGAAATTGATATCACACATTGAAATGAGAGACAAGCGATCAGAAACAGATGCAAACAAATTATATTTTTCTACGATTGTAATGAAAAGTTGACAATTACGCTCTCATTTATCATCGTAAAATTGACGTATTCTGTGGAACAATCGAAAAATATCTTTGAAAAAGAGGTTAAATACTTGCTTATTTCAGTAGTTACCAAGGATACAAACAATACAGAAACTTGTCATATTGACAGTTGACAGAACGAATTTATTTTCAGTATGCTTACGTTTTTTAATAATTTTAAGATGCAATCGTAGAAAAAATTATGTGTGTATCACGAGCGTAAAGTGACTTTGTTCCTCTTACACAATTAGAGCTCGCGCTCGTGTTCGAGTAACAAAGAATCACTTTACGCTCTTAATACACAAATAACTATTTAATCATAATACCCACGAGTGTGTTGATGAAATAGAGGATGAGATTAGGTGAACGACTTAGGAATAAATGAGTAGTTATAATGAAGGTTTATTACGCAAAGTTTTGATTTGGTACTAATCGCGAAAAATAATGTTTTAATATTTGGAGCTTTAAAAAAACAATCTGTTAGGTGTCAGCCACTTCGTTAAATGTTCTGAATAATGAACATGAATGAAGCGAAAGTAGTGTACCAGGATAGAAATATTTGGCGGAGATTAATTACAGGATGAATCTATTTGTAACGCTTTTACATAAATATTTCATGTAATTTTTACATAACTATTGGCCTGAATTGTAATAGTTATTTACATTGCAAGACCGTTATACAGAAATTTACAGGCGAGCATAGAAAGGTAACGAGCGAGCGCTAGCGAGCCTGTTATCTGTATGAGCCTGTAAATTTCAGTTAACGGTCGAGCATTGTACATTGTTTTATGTGCCTTTGAATCGCAATATATGTATATTTAATAAAATTAATTACAATAGTATAACACAATAACTAAAATGTTCAATCAAGGTAGACTTTGAAAATCTGACAGATTTTGTTTAATCAAAAAATATTTAAGTGTCAAACGTTTAAAATTAGATATGTTGTCATGATAACCAATGTCAACAGCCCGTTATAAATTTTACACGGGCTAGCACGTTATAAGTCTCGTAACCCCTAGAGACAGAGTTAAGTAAACAGTTCATTACGATTGAAATGTACTTAAAGATATTTACCTGAAACTGACAGGAAAATAAACATTTGCCTGAGCTTTAAGACTCAGGAAAGCTTTGCTTTGCATGCCTAGTCAGGAAAATAACATATTGCCTCTCTAGGCAGGTAATGAAAGAAACGTGAGTCTCTAGTTACTTAGCAACATCAAATACTGACTGAATATGTAAGTCAAATATTTCTTTTAATTTAAAATATATATTATTTGTTTATAAGTTTCAGGTAACATGTTATACGTAACACGTCAGTAAAGCGTCGTACAGAATTTGTAATCTACTCATCCTGTAATTGAACGCTTTCCTGACTTTTTACGTAAATAACTATTATTTTCTTATAAGAATTTTGTCAAACGCAACAATTCAAATCAGTGTCTGTATCACGTGAATCTAAATTCTAAATCTCCGTCCCAGAATGGCATTTGACTTTCTCTGTGCCACAAACTTCAGAAAGTTGTGTTCATCTAGCGAGCGAGTGCCATCTACTTCACTTCGTTCAGGCTTGGAATATTTCATAATTGCTCTCACAGAGCTGCTGTTGCCGCCCGCCGATACCAACGAGAAAGTGAACGAATCAAATAATTATTATTTAATAACGTGACACGAGTAAAATGTAAACTTGATCCAGTTATTCGTGTGGCCCCCGTCAAGGTTAAATCAAACAAATTAGAATCGATAGTGCGAGCACAACATTCTTTGATTATTTTAAAATTTATTGTCGGATCAGCGAATTCTGCATTACTGTTAAAATCAAATTAAAAACATTTGTGTTCGCATTTAAGAAATTTTAGTATTTTATTAGTAAATATTTAACATTTTATGATAAAGAGAAAAGTCACTATACAAAAATAAAGTAACATCAAATTTGAATTACATGGCTTCCCAGGTTCTTAATTTTTTCTTTATAATAATACAGTAAAATAATTATACAGGGTGTTTCACAACTTATGACACCTATTTTAACCCCATATAGTAATGAACATACTGATTATGAAACAGCAAGAAATTTTCAAAATTCACAAAATTAATTGCACTTTACATGAAGTAAACATTTTTAGTGCCACTAGTTTGGGAGGTATTTCTATATATTAATAATTAAATTATAATTATAACACTACTAATATGCATTTATCTGGTGTTGTATAGTGAATTTATAATTATAATTTAATTATTAATTCTCAAATTAGTGACACACTAAAAATGATTTATTCCTGTAAACTGCAATTAATTTTGTAAATTTTGAAAAAAATATTTTTGTTTTTGTTCAGTACGTTGAGTACTATATGGGGTTAAACTAAGTGCCATAACTTGTGAAACAGCCTGTAGATTAATTTTAATCTGACGATGCCCTCATAAGGTGACTCGGAGGCTGAATTTTGTGAGACTTTGCCGAGAGTTTTATTTAATATTTTTTATTAAACCTAGTTTCACCAAGTGCATGGATGACATTTAATTTTGTCTTTGTTGTTATTAAAATATATTTCTACACAACTTTTATTTGAAATAATTTTCTGTGAAACAATGGCAATGAAAAACTGTTTCTATGTTAATGGGTTATGTATTATGTGACAGTTTGTATTTAACTATTACCTATGGAGAATTTATGATATTGTTATGTAGAAACGATTTCAAAACATTACCCATGGTCAGAATTAGGCGATTAGAAACAAAAACTAAAATTTAACGCGTTCTGTTAATTAGATATTACTATCAATGTGGAATATGTAAAACTGTTCAAGGTTTTCGACCTCAAAATTTTGAGAAAAGCTGTATAAACAGGATTCACGCGACACAGCAGTCAAACATTCACATTTAGACCAATTTTTTGGCGATAACCTTGGACACATAAAAATTTGCGAGCACGAAAATTCTCTAATTAAATTTTACGAGCAATTGTTACCACATTTCACACTAATCAAACCAAAATGTTATTCACAAAAATTATTTAGTCATTGTGAAAGCTTATATTCATATTTTGGAGTCAATAATTGTAATACTAGTCAGGGAAGAGTTTAATTGCAAAACGAGTACGAAAGTTGGAGCGCGAGCGATAACCAATTGTGCGAGTTTTGCAATACTATTTTTTTCAACATTACACTTGAAAATTACATTTTGATATTTGCGATACAATTTAATAATTATTTTGTATAAATCAATGTACTTGTATCATCAGAACAATTACATTTATATTAAATTTGATACTAGCATTACAGGCAGTTTATAAAAAAAAAAACAATAAATGACTAGCGACCTACAAATTCATAATAATCTTTAATTCAAACAATAAACAAACTATATTTTACGACCATGCCAGAAAGAAAAATGTTCTTCCTTCAATTGATAAAAGAGGGTGACACTTTTCATCCCTAGGAAAGAGTAGAATAACGTGGCAGGAAATGACACTTTCCTCGAGAGGTATACATATAATTTTTTCGACGCCCAATCAAATAAATAAAATTTAAAAATTGTAATAATATATGAATAAATACATATCTAATACTGTGCTGATGATTACGAGTACAATGAAACAACCACAAATAAGGAAGGAAAATAGTTGCTTAAGGAGGGAAATTGTATTTGATTCCGCTGGAAAGAATTACCTACTTCCGACCCGCGTGAGAGAAGAAATCATACTTTCGATTAAGATCGTAGAAAATAGTATATTGTAATACTAGTGAGGAAAGGGTTTAATTGCAAAACGAGTATGAAAGTTGCAAAGTCCCTTTCCCACGTGTGTTACATACTATTTTTTTCAACATTAAACGTGAAAATTACATTTTGACATTTGCGATACAATTTAATAATTATTTTATATAAATCAAAGTAGTTATATTTGCAAATGCACATGACGTTTCCTTGGTCACCATGTCAAATGACATTTCTCTCACTCAATTTAGTTGTGTTAATAACCGTTACCCTCACTAGTGAGAAAAGTGATTTACTTTCATCACTAGTGAGGGATAGGTTACTATCACAACTAAATTGAGTGAGGGAAAGGTCATTTTCACAAGTAATGTTGAAAAAATAAAAATTAATCCATTTCACATTTCACATGTGGCCATTGGCAGTGTCAAGTCCCTTTTGTAAAATAACGAATTTTTCCGTTTATATATAAAATATTGTACGTATGAGTAAAATGTCATTATTTACCTCAAGCGATTGCATCCCTCGAGCTATACCCTCTGGATTCTATCTTCGCTCTCGACAAATGAACTTTACTTATATAAACCATTACTATTTTATTTTAATTACTTGATGTCATAATTATTAATTAGGTTGCTCAGTGATATCGAATCAGCCTGTGGATTTGAGAACCCGAGTTCAATTCCCACAGACGATAAACAATTTTCACCACATTAAAACTATCCCTGTGACTCTTCCACCACTAACATCTTTGAGGGCCGTGATTTGACGGCTTGTAACCGCAATTCACGCGATAAAATATATCACTTACCGAGATCTACTACGGCAGAGGGTCACACCCAGTAAATAAATCTCAAAGTAGTGGCACTAAAAATGTTTACTTTCTGTTTCATAATCAGTACGTACTATATGAGGTTAAAATAAATATCGTAAGTTGTGAAAAATTCTTATACAAATTAAAGTCTGCGAGGTTTGAACTCAGGAATTCTTACTTAGAATCAAGTTGAATTACGACTCACTAATTCTGTAGATAACCGTACATCACGCGTAGAAATGTATCACTTACCGAGATCTGCTACGGTAGAGTGCCACATTCATTAATGGGTAAAAGGCGTGATGATATATTTATTTTTATAATTATTAATTATTTTTGTGAATTACAAATAATTTTCACCAATTTAAAAAATCTACCCTTGTGGCTCCTCTTCTACTAATATCTTTGGAGGCCGTGATTTGACGACAGGTAACCGCACTTCACGTGAAAAACTATATCACTTACCGAGATCTGCTACGGTGGAGTGCCACATCTATTAATGGGTAAAAGGCGTGATGATATATTTATTTTTATAATTATTAATTATTTTTGTGAATTACAAACAATTTTCACCAATTTAAATAATCTACCTCTGTGGCTCCTCCTCCACTAATATCTTTGGAGGCCGTGATTTGACGGCTGGTAACCGCATTTCACTCCAAAATATATATCACTTACCGAGATCTGCTACGGCAAAGTGCCACACCCAGTGATGGGTAAAAGGCGTGATGATCTATTTATTTATTTTTATTTACAAACGAAATTAAAATTGGTACTAAACTAATTCTGGTTTTATAAATATCAATAAATTATATTTGAAATGGAAATCGAGAATTTGAAATATATGAATAATACAATTTGTACGAGTCGAGCTGGTCTGTGATGTACTTCCAGTTACTCATGTCTCATGTTAACATGTTTCTTTATCGATTGGCCGGTGTAAATACCTCGACCGCAACTTCACCGCAAGATTCCGCCACCAGACACCGGATATCCGTGAAAACCAACGTTCATACAGTACCGTACCGTGTAAGTTCGCTCTTATGTGCCTCTTGACAATAACACGAGAATGAAAACCACTTCACTTTGTTCACTAACATCTTTGTGTACAAATATATTGAGCCGAGAGGAGACGCAAGGAAAATGCAGAGATTTGTTGTCGACTTGATTTATTATACGATATTTTCACTCTTGATATTATCTGATTTTTACCAACAATAATAAGTTTTGTCTAATTTATTAGAAGTTTTATCGTTGCTAGTTTATTTAGGATAGATTCGCACTTTCTGAGTGGGGAAAATAGTATATTATGTTACTAGGAGTAGAAAGCAGTCTTTTTTATTGAGCTCAGATGTTTGCGGCCGAGGCGTGTAGCCGAGGCGATGCAAACTGAGCGAAATAAAAAAGAGCATTCTACTCCGAGTAGCATATACAATTTTTTCTTCAAGCATTCTAACGTAAATTTAAAGAATAAAATATAAATTATTGAATTTTTTCCCTAACTCGCTTTATTAACAGTTATGTTAAATGTACAGTTTTCTATTTTACAATTTTGAATATTTAAACCACTACTGGCAGTATTTGTATCGATAGTTCCAATATCCTAATAGATAGAAGCTGTATAAATTTCATTGTTTATTTCCGTACCTTGATTACTTCCAAATGTAACAGGTATGTTGCAAGTCATTTCTGTCGAAGTATCAAATAACTCAATATTTTCAAAAATGCTATTAGTTTAGTGTATTTACATATGTTTACGTTATGTTTGATATTTAATTCAGCCTTAATCATTGAGTAATGTAAGTTAGCATAACATTCTCAGAGAAATTCTTCACATTTTGTTCTCTAGTCCAATTGACAAATCTCTCATAAGCGAAATCATAAACCTTACGTGATTTTTCAGGAATCAATGTTTGAAGGACTGACTTTGCGATTTCTGCTATTGCTGGAGGTGTAAATTGCATTTCATCCACTTCTTGAGACATTTTTTTTGTGAAACAAATAACGATATTTATCACTACTGGCTGTCAGTCAGTTAACCTCACTTCACTTCAGTTGCCAACATTAGATATTGAAATTGTCGTACGGAACACTCAAAATTATGGGTTGTGACTCCTAATTATGTTCACGATATTTTTTTTATATATATTTTGTCATTTTAAGTACGCTGTACGATAGTAACTTACTATCGTACATCGTACAATTCCCCTAATTATGCTACATGTATGATAATTATCGTACGATTGGTAACGTTGAGCCAGTAGCCGGGCTGCCCTAACAAGTGCTGCCGCCTGTGGTATATTTTATAACTAACATTATTGTACTAGTACAATAATGAATTTCATTATTGTACTAATAACATAATGACTTAGTTCTACATAGTGTGTGTAGTAGCATAATATGAATATTGTTGTATGCTTGAAGAAAAAATATTTTTTATGCTTCATGAAAAAAAATCGTACGTCACTAATTAACAGTCAATAGAAACATTGTATTAAGTATGGTTACTTATAGGTTATATAAAATTTCTTGGAAATTTTTAATTACTTAACTAAGCAAAATTAATAAGTGGAAATTTGTTCGTGTCAAAAATGTCAACTATTACGCGCGTTGCCAATGGAAAAGTTATATTTCGACATGTCAAAAATGTCAGTTTAACATTTAAAAATTGTTTTTTATTGTCGATTTTATTCACTTGATACAAGTTGCCATGGATGTATTATTCTATCATAACTTGATGATTTTAAACAAAATATAAAACCTAAATTATTTATACTTTTTGTGTTGGTGTCGTTACAATTTCCTTACCGAATCTACCCTCGAGCATTAATTCATATCCGGGATATTTCTATCGTGCATTCCAACAGTTTATTAATCTGGTCTCGTGTTCCATTCGTGCAGTTTATGCATTAAAAAAAATCGGGAGAGAATCAATGACCTAGGGTCTGGTATAAAATAAATAAATAAATATATCATCAAGCCTTTTACCCATTACTGGATGTGGCATTCTTTCGTAGCAGATCTCGGTTATTGATATATTTTTACGCGTGAAGTGCGGTTATAAGCCGTCAAATCACGGCTCCCCAAAGTTGTTGGTGGAGAAGGAGCCATAGGAGTTTATATTAAATTGCTGAAAGCCTGTTTGTCGGTTGCGAGAATCGAACTCGGGTCCTCAAGAACCGGAAGCAGTTGGCATACTGATGATAGGACAAAAACATTTTTTTTCAAATTTACCTTATATATTTAGGTCTTCTAATCGAGCAGTTCTTAACCCTCCAATTTTACAAATAGTTTTCGCTCATAATGATTTATTTATTTATTTTATATACACTTTTAAATATATATTCACATTCGGTATTGGTGTAGCACATATCCACTTCCAATTGCTTTTTATCATAAAAATGCATTCTGAACTAGGTCAGGCATTGTTAGGGATGTTTTTTTTTAGTTCAACCAGCTCCAAAACTTATGAAACCTTTGAAAAAAAACACCCCTGACCATGGCTGACCTAGTACAAAACGCATTTTTATGGTAAACAGTAATTGGAGGTATATAGGTGTTACACCAATACCTTCACATTTTGCTAAGACGTACTTGATTTCCTTATTTATTATTATTTACAATTTTGTAAAAAAAAATGTATGATTATGTGTACGCATGTATCAATTATTTGCAATATTCCTTAATTACTAGATAAATTATTTATTACGTGTATAGTACAGGAAGTAAAATATATAAAACATGCAATATTAAAATTACCAATTAATTTTTAACATAAATTAATTATTCTGGCCTAATATGGATATCAACTTCCTGATGTATTATTTTATTAAATATCAACGTTATTCATAATTAAAAGCAATTGTTTGCGTTGTTAAGTAACAAGGATATGCATTTATTTTTAAACAATTGTTTCTCAATTTTGTACGCACGTGGAACTATTGCTTTAAATAAACATTTAGTTTTAATTCAAATCTACTTAATATTTTTTAAATAAGTTATTTGAGCTTTATTTCTGCACGCAATAAAACTGAAAATATACTCATAGTATAGAATACATCTATCCATAGTTGTTCGGTATTTCCAGGGCTGGAAAAAATCCGGTATTTTATAAATTGGAGGTTATATGACCAGTCGTATATGAAATTTTAAAATATTTGATAAATCATCACATAAGAACGTATATATAAATATTAAATATTTTTACCTGATACTGACAAGAAAAAAACTATAGGTTACTATTTAAAAAATACAATTTTGTTCTACCGTTTGAGAACCACTTGTTCTCTATAGAATTTGTTATTATTGATAAATTAGCCCATTATGCCTGACCATTTTATTTCCCTCTAAAATCATTGATTAATTTTTTAAAAGCCATCAGTACGGTGGTGTGGATAGCGATACGGAATTCGAATCCGGAGATGCCGAGTTCGAATCGCACTCAAGCTAAAAATTATGTAAACTATCACACTGCGGCTCGGTGAGTGCGGACCCTGTACTGTAATTGGGATTAAATTTCTGTTGTACAGCGTAACATAAATAAATAAATAAATAAAGTAAATTGCCTGTATATAATAATGTAGAAATTCATCTGTATTTAATCGTTCACATTATGTGGAATATCAGGATTAGATGAGGTTATTTTAAAGAATTTGTTCATATTTGAGGGAAAATACAGAATACCATCTCCGCATTAGTAAAAATGCCTTCAGTCAGACATCAAACATTTCATCAGATAAAAACGTAGTCTTTTGAGTGAACATCTGTATGTTATAAATCCACAAACGTAAAGCCAAGCCGTGTTTACAAGATGTGTTGAGCGCGCCTCGGTGTGTCGGTGCTTCCCGGCGTCCTGCAGCCATATTGAATGTTTAATACAGCACGGAATGGATGACCTCTGACCGCGGGCTATTCCCACCATTGTCTGTCGCGATCGCGACTCGCAACTGTTTTATAATCGCGGCTAACTCATCGTTGTAGGCTTCGAACGAGAGAGTTTCAATTCAACAGACTTCTGTGTTGCACGTTCAAAGTGGAAAATACAACTGTTTTTCATTTTTAACCGATAAAAAACAAATTAAATGACATAGAATTTTTGTTTAACCTAAACTCCAATAGTCTATCTGTGTTTGCCAACAATCTTACAATCACAAAGACAACAATTAATAACATAAGCAACTAAATTATCTGTCACTTGTATTATTTAGTTGTATTTGTTTATTGCATAGCCTATTTCCCTATTATAATTTTTTGAATTTTGGGGGCCGTGATTTGACGGCTCATTTCACGCGAATAAATATATCACTTACCGAGATCAGATACAGCAGACTGCCACCCAGTAATCGGTAAAAGGCGTGATGATATATTACTTTTTTTAATAGTATCAAATCGTTCCATGTTTGAAATTAATTAGGTAATTATCATAATTGACAATGGGGTAGGTGGCTCAGTGGTATCGAGTCGGCCTGTAGATCTTGAGAACCCTGGTTCGATCCCCACAGCCGACAAACAATTTTTACCAAATTTAATTTACCCCTGTGGCTTCCTCTCTACTAACATCTTTGGGGGTCGTGATTTGACGGCTGGTAACCGCACTTCACGCGAATAAATATATTACTTATCGCGATCTGCTACGGCAGAGTGCCATACCCAGTAATGGGTAAAAGGCGTGTTGATATATTTATTTATTTCATTGACAACGAAAATTGTCATCGATTGTGGCTAGCTCAGACATCTATATTTGTTTTTAATAGCACGATTTGATTCCTTTTTTATCACCCGGTATATAGAAACGTGTAGAATGTGAAGTCTACAGGATGAGGATTTTTTCAAAATGCGAGCGAAGCGAGCCTTGTCAAAACATATTCAATATTCAATAAATGTATGAAATTCAGAATAATTTGAGTCAAAACTACTTGCTTATATAGAACATGTATTCTACAGGGTGCACGCGAAGTAAGTTTTGTCAAGAATGTTTTCTAATACATACATACATAACATCACGCTATATCCCATTAAATGAGGTACCACGAACCCCTGAAACATTCACAGAACATCCACTAATAAATTCATCAATATATCAGTCCTCACCCTGACTCGCTTCAACTACCCTAACGCTTTCTTCACAAGCTCATTCATCGTAAGTCTCCTATTCTGTAATTAATTTAAGTTCCTTGATTTGACAGCTGGTAACCGCACTTCACTGCTACTGCTACGACAGAGTGCCACAGTCAGAAATGAGTAAAAGTCGTAATGATATATTTATTTATTTCCTGCAGAGTAAATAAATAAAGTAGTTGTTTCAAATGAAAAATAGTATTACTGACTAACCCACAGTCCAATATAAAATATCAATTAATCGTAACAACAATAAATAAATACCAACGCCTACAACTGTCGTGAATCAAAGTTTAACAAACCAGAACTATCTGAAACATTTCACGCGTCAATTTCATAATATCCCTCGTACCCATTATTACGTCTTTGTATATTTAGTTCAACAAACAAAAAAGGATAATTGTAAGAAGAAGAATGAAAAGAATGAAGAATGGCAGTTACGTGCTTTAGAGCAAGCTGCGTTTTACATTGACTTGACTTCTTCTCAGGTGAAAGTCGCTGATGACAGAAACATAGCGAATAGAGCCAAGTCTACGTCTGTTAGTGTTAGTGTTAGTGTGTTCTCACTCGACCTGACCTATAAAACATCGGACTACTTAACTTTACTCTAAGACGTAATAGATACATTTGGAACGAAAGAAAATTCAGCACTTATCTTTAAGTTGGTTGTATGGTCATACGAGCCGTCAAATTATTGCCTCCAAAGACGTTAGTGGAGGAGGAGCCACAGGGGTAGATTTATTTACATTACTCCCTTCCTTCCTCATCTTTTTTTTTTACTTCATTTTCAGTTTTTACTATACAGTGTGTAACTGCAATTGTATTAAATGTATTTTTAAACAAGCGCAGGTGATGCTGCCTTCATTTGTTATAGATTCGTTGTTAGAGAAGTGGGCGTAAGTGAAGATTTACGAAACAGGTGTACAGGAGCGAATGGATGAATGTTTGTTGCGTGATGATGGATTTTGGTTGTGAGAAAAGAAAGAGTTCGTATGGAGGAAGTGTTAATGTGGTCGAATTAAGTATCGTGTGTCAGGATGAGAATGTTGACGGGTTCGTGCTACCCTATTTAATGGGATATAGCGTGATGTTATGTATGTATGTACTTGTGAGAATGAAATTTTTCACACAAAATTTAGTTGTGATAGTAACCGTTTCCCTCACTAGTGATAAAATTAAATAACTTTCCTCACTAGTGAGGGTAACGGTTATTATCACAACTAAATTGAGTGAGGGAAATGTCATTTGACATGGTGACCAAGGAAACGTGATGTGCATTTGCAAATACAACTCCTTTGATTTATATAAAATAATTATTATATTTCTTGTATCGCAAAAGTAAAAATGTAATTGTGATGTTTAATGTTGAAAAAAATAGTATGTAACACACGTGGGAAAGGGACTCGTTACTACTGGAATACTCGCTATCGCTCGTACTTAAACTTTCATACTTGTTTTGCAATTAAACCCTTTCCTCACTAGTATTACAATATACTATTTTCTACGATCTTAACCGAAAGTATGTGTTTCTTCTCTCACGCGGGTCGGAAGTAGACAATTCTTTCCCAGCGGAAACAAATACAATTTCCCTCCTTATGCAACTATTTTCCTTCCTTATTTGTGGTTGTTTCATTGTACTCGTAATCATCAGGACAGTATTAGATATATATTTTTTCTACGATTGCTATGAAAAGATGACAATTACGCTCTCATTTGTCATCGTAAAGTTGACATTTTTTGTGGAACAATCGAAAAAGATTATTTCAATAGTTACCAGGGATACAAACAAAACAGAAACTTGTCATATTGACAGTTAACAAAACGAATTTAGTTTTAGACGTATACTTACGTTTTTTAATAACTTTAAGATGCAATCGTAGAAAAAATTATGTGTGTATCACGAGCGTAAAGTGATTCTTTGTTACTCGAGCACGGTAATTGCAGCGCGAGCCGAAGGCGAGAGCTGCAATAGTGCAAGAGGAACAAAGACACTTTACGCTCTTAATACACAAATAACTATATTCATATATTATTACAATTTTTAAATTTTATTTATTGAAAGTGTCATTTCCTCCCACATTATACTACTCTTTCCTAGGGATGAAAAGTATCACCCTGTTTTCTCAATTAAAGGAAGAACATTTTTCTTTCTGGCATGGTCGTAAAAATATAGTTTGTTTATTGTTTGAATTAATTATTATTATGAATTTGTAGGTCGCTAGTTATTTATTGTTTTTTTATAAACTGCCTGTAATGCTAGTACCAAATTTAATACAAATGTAATTGTTTCGAGAAAGTTTATTACACAAGTTATATTAAATTTTATTGAAAAAAAAAGAACAATGATTTCTGAAAGCGTAACATTTTCAACTCAACGTTAAATTCAACTGCCAGTCATACTTTATTATATTTATATACACGATTTATTTATTGCTTATCCAATAACTAATAACAGACTAAGATTACAACCCTTGACAACAATGTGCAATTAATTATTGACGTACGTAGGATGTTATTATGAAAGGAATTAATAAAAGAAAATTTATGCTAATGATTTGATATCAGAAATAGTAATTTTTATATTAATTTAATTCTTATTTATACAATATGGTGTTTACGGATTTAAGGTTCAAACCTAAAACATGTATTCATAAGCGCGGTGGCCGAGCGTGTTAATACACAACTCTTAACATACTGTGACGTCACTCGAACCAACATTCGTTAGTTCGAATCCGCCTCTCTACAATGTGTGATTTGTCGTTATATATATAAAAATATAATTACATGCATTTATTATACTCGGGTGTTGTAAATTAGTCACTTATACACTTTAAAATAATGTAGCATTTGACTAAAGAAATATCCAATGGCAACGCGCGATAAACTTATATTTTGATTGTTGCACTGAATATGTCAAGTTTACGATAACAAATAAGGGCGTAATTGTCAACTTTTCCTAGCAATCGTAAAAAATAGTTATTTGTGTATTAAGAGCGTAAAGTGATTCTTTGTTACTCGAGCACAGTAATTGCAGCGCGAGCCGAAGGCGAGAGCTGCAATAGTGTAAGAGGAACAAGACACTTTAGGCTCGTGATACACACATAATTTTTTCTATGATTGCATCTTCAAATTATTAAATAACGTCTACATATTGAAAATAAATTCGTTCTGTCCACTGTCAATATGACAAGTTTCTGTTTTGTTTGTATCTTTGATAACTATTGAAATAAGCGCGTATTTAATATTTTTTCGCGCGTTGCCATTGGAAAACATCAACTTTACAATGATAAATGGGAGCGTAATTGTTAACTTCTCATAGCGTAGCGCAAATCGTAGAAAATGTAATTTTCAGTTGAGCAGTCCTACAAAAAGTAAAGTATTATACTCACGTGTAATGGCTATTACTCAATCAGATAAATTACGCTACTCGTTTACGGTGTTGCAAATTTCATCCTTATAAGTAATAGGCAGTATTATACACTCGTTGACATATATATTACAAACCCGCTGTTAACTATCTACAATATGGTCAGTTATAGTTGAAG
The DNA here is from genome assembly GCA_947425015.1 of Pterostichus niger. Lineage (NCBI taxonomy): Eukaryota > Metazoa > Arthropoda > Insecta > Coleoptera > Carabidae > Pterostichus > Pterostichus niger. The sequence continues at coordinate 23,029,118 of OX380344.1, read as the reverse complement.
AATTTTCATTTCGCAATCGTTTTAGTTCAAACACTTCAATTTATATGAAATAAAATACGATTGTGTCTGAGTGGTTTAGCTACTGTATTTAGGATTTGGTTCCTGTACTGCAGAGTACAAATAACCGCTTCAAAATCTTGCTTCAATTGTAAGAAAAGGATGAGGGTCTCCTCACGATGACATATTTATGTATGGTGATAAAACGGTTGAATTTGGCAAATTTCTCTGTGACTATCTATTGTGGCGCACAATATAGAGTTTGGAAGGTTATTACACGGGTAAACGTGAATTTTTTGCATGATTGAGTCCTTCGATTGACTTGACTCACATATTGGCTCCCGCCCCCTTTCTCGTCTGCATACTTGTGTGTTGTGACGTCACGTCTCACATTCTTTGTAGGTCAACACATTCATTTTTAATTCTTGTCGAAATTATTTACTAGTTTGCCATGTAGAACTTTTTTCGGCAATAAAACCGCAGGTTTTAAACGGTACCTGTGAATGTTTCATTTTTCATTGCTTATGTGATGCTACATTATTGCGATTTACATCATGAAATAAATAGTAGATCTCCCCATACACCCAAACATCTCCTAACTGACTTACTTATCTTTAAAGATTTCTCATTTATTATTTCCTACACGAATATTTATACAGATTTTTGATAACAATTTTTAACATTTTATTATTTGTTATTTTACGAGTATTTTATAGACCTGTTTTATTACTTTCTTTGTGTAAATATAATTTTTTTCTACGATTGCTATGAAAAGTTGACAATTACGCTCTCATTTGTCATTTAACATCTTTGAAAGACATAATTTAACAGCTGGTAACCGGATTTCGGGCGCATAAATATATCACTTATCGAGATCTGTTACTGCAGCGTGCTACACTCAACAATGGGTATTTTTTTTTTGTCATACTTGAACTGAAATGACTTCTTTTTAATTCGTGTTTCTGGAACAAAAATATCCTTTTTCTACGATTGCTATGAAAAGTTGACAATTACACTCTCATTTGTCGTCGTAAAGTTAACGTTTTCTGTGGAACAATCGAAAAATATCTTTGTCGCGCGTTTCCGATGGCAACGAGCGAAAAAGATATTAAATGCGCTCTTCTTTCAATAGTTACCAGAGATACAAAGAAAACCGGAACTTGTCATATTGACAGTTGACAGAACGAATTAATTTTCAGTACGTATACGTTTTTTTAATAATTTTAAGATGCAATCGTAGAAAAAATTATGTGTATCACGAGCGGTAAAGTTGCACTATTGCATCTTTCGCCTTCGACTTGCGCTGCAATTACCGTGCTCGAGTAACAAAGAATCACTTTACGCTCTTAATACACAAATAACTATTATTTATCGGTTCATGGCCTGCTTCAGTCACTGAGTCGCAACCCAGATCTTTTTCATTTAGCGATCCGGTTCACCCATCTCTACTTGTAATAGTTTGTACAATTTTTGAATAGATTTTTTTTATTTTTAAGTAGTATTCGACGACTCTCCGTTCAATGTCTTCGCGACCCACACTTTGACAATTAATTAATGTTCTACCTATTATTACACTTCACATTACAATATGACATCTAGCGATAAAATTCAGTACAAACCTCATTCCCGTCCCATTACATATGATATCCCGGATATTCCTGCTATCCTCTTGCTCCACATAACATTTCGCGCATCGAGTTTTCAGTTCTCTCTCTCGTCTAGGGCATCGCCTTCGTTCATCGTTCACCGTTAAAGCAAAACTCCAACACGCGCGATGAATTATTTACGCGAGGAAGCGAACGGTGGCCACGGCCACGGTATAGGGGGTTAGTCGCGCCCTGCGCCTGGCCAAGGCTCCCTTACAGGGTGAGGAAGATTGCGGGTCGATGGTGTTCACACATCGTAAGGAATTAGAAGAGGAGAAATGCGTGATTGTGTTAACTACTTTTAACCGTATTCCATGTACTATTGTAACTTACTGTTATTTTTTTTGTATTACTTGAGACAACAGGAACTTATGGTGCTATTCTGTAAATTTGAACAAAAGCGCATAGATTTTTTATTGACAAATACATTTAATGCCATTTGACAATCAAATATGATGCGTTTTTGTTCAGATTTACAGATCTGTAGCGTTATAGAAAATTACAGAATAGCACCATAGATCTCAATTACTATAAGTCATAGTGGAAAATGAACCATATAGGCATAATCGTAATGTTTGGATGTAAGTTGAAATAGGCAAGAATGGAATGCACGACCTCTATTAGAAAAATGACTTTTAAATTCCTCCATTTACACTAATCGATGGTACTGTTAAAAATCCTTGTTTCAGGCAAATGTATGCTCTACGTAAATTACAAAATATATCTAGGAAATAATGGGGTAGGTGGCTCAGTTAAAAACCCTGGTACGATCCCCACAGCCGACAAACAATTTTCACCAAATTAAATCTACATCTGTGGCTCCTCCTCCACTAACATCTTTGCGGGCCGTGATTTAACGACTGGTAACCGCACTTCACGCGAAGAAATATATCACTTACCGAGATCTGGTTAGTCAGAGTGCCACACCCAGTAATGGGTAAATGGCGTGATAATATATTTATTTATTTATTTTTATTTATCTAGGAAAGATGAAAATTGCTTGAAAACTTTCTAAAAGGGAATATTTCGGGCTGTCCATTCCAATAAAACAGTACTCCTTTACATTTAAGAAAATATAATTTTAATTCCTTCCCTGCCACACCCCCCTTAATAATATTATTTACAATTTACAAACCATACAATTATGTTCCCCTCCTTGCTGTATAAGCGTCTGTATTTATTTTTTCTCTCAAGTTATTAATTAGCCAGCAAAACTATTTGGTTGCTTTAAAAAATTAACCCTGTAGATATACTAATTATTCTCATATTCTATAACTGAATCATTATGCTTGATAAGATGACAACCTTTATTTGTCATGTTTTTTGTTATTGTGATCATAATAATGTACCCTGGCATGTTTATGTTATTTTCATGAATTTTCATTACTTACTATACATAACTCTTATTATAAAAAAGAATGTGACAACATAGCTTCGTAAAAATGTGGTTAAAAAGTAACGTTTTTTATATTCGCAGCTTCTCATAGTCTCTACGAGAGCAAAGTGCATAAAAATAAACTTTAGTCACAAAATAACGACATGATAGTAATCTACAGGATGTTGAATCGAAGCTATTTTTAAAATATTCATTTATTGGTTTTTCTAATTACATCAAAGAAGGTAAATAGTTTATTGTAGAAGAAAAATTCCTACATTTTTATGATTTCCTTCTACTTTGAACGGAAAAATGATGAAAATATTTATCGGTAGTGTGCTTAAAATCATCAGTGACATGAAATAACAAAACAAATGTGATTTTAATTAAGAGTTTATTTTATTTAATACATAAATAATCATTCTTCCAAAAAATTTCATTTACTATTAACTAATATTCAATAACTTTTACCTGAAACTGACAGGAAAATAAACATTTACCTGACCTTTAAGACTCGGGAAAGCTTTACTTTTGCATGCCTAGTCAGGATTATAACATATTGCCTGCCTAGGCAGGTAATGAAAGAAACTTGAGTGTCTAGTTATTTAGCAACTTAAAATACTGACTGAAAATGTAAGTCAAATATTTCTTTTAAATTAAATCGTCAATAAAACGTTGTACAGGATTCGTAAGCTGTTTCAAGCCTCGCTTTCGCTCGGCATGAAACTATCTACTCATTCTGTAATTGAACGCTTTCCTTGGTTGGTACATTTGTTTTGTTATTTCATAGCACTGATTATTTTAAAAAAATTACCAATAAACATTTCTGTTATTTTTTCGGTTTCAGGTAGAGTAAAATTATAAATATTAGTGTTTAAAAAATGCAGAAACTTTTTCTCGACATAAACTCTTGTAAAATAATTAGTGAAGCCAATTGAACATTTAAAAAATAGCATTGAATAGCATGCGTCCTTCGATTCATCACCATGTATACACTATACAGTAAGAAAAATGAGAATTGTCATTAACTTCTCGATCACTAACAAATGATGATCTAGTAGCAGAATAGAGGAGTATATCCTGTTTCAAATAGATAAATATATCATTTCTCTTTTTACTCATTATTGGATGTGGTATTCGGCCGTAGCAAAGCTAGGTAAGTGATATATTTCGCGCGGAAGTCAGTGAAAATTGTTTGCCAAATTCAAATTACATATAAGAAGCAGATGTAATAAATGTGCACTACCATTTTTGATAAAACCGTCTATAATTAAATAATTAATTAATTTTGTATATTACTTCCTTGTACGAAGTAAAGGAAGTATTGTAATCGCGAAAATTTTCGGTACTCAGATTTCAACGGAAATAGGTATTTTGGCCCTCCCTGAATTCATTTTGACTAATTTCGTCGTGCCGTCTGAACATACGTATCTCGCATAACTCAAAAACGGTAAGCCGTAGAAAATTGAAACTTTATATTTAGGACTGTTATAACATCTAGTTGTGCACCTCCCTTTTTGGTCATTATACAACTACCGGAAGTGGTACTTTACTTGAAGCCTATAATAGATTTTCATGAAAAACTATATTCAAATATAATTTAAAACTTTCCAAATTTGGTATATAAGACTACTATATCAATGGAAATAACATAATAGATTTTGGTTAAAATAGACTAACCGGAAGTGGCACATTACATGAAGCTGCTAATAGTTTTCCTTGAAAAAAATGGTATTATTTTAATTTTAGAAATGAATGCTGCAAATAAAAGTTTTAGAGAATTAAATTCTGCGTCTATCACATTAACAATTTTTAAATTAGCTTTTTGCATAAACGAGATATCTAAATTTAAATATTATATATTTTTTTATTTAAAAAAAAAATTAAGTTTGCTATGGATTAGAACAAAAAAAGATTTAATTTCAAATATGTGCAATTAAAAAAATATCTATAGTTTAATACACGTACAAGGAAGTCATGTAGTGTCCACATCAGATTTTTGATAAAACCGTCTATAATTAATACTCATAATTAAATAACTAATTAATTTTGTATATTGTGATTACGGTAAAGCAGTAAAATGTTCGTAGGTAAAAATGTAAATTTCTTTCAATATAAGTGATTGTGAGTTGTTGCTCATACAACAGGCGACCGCACGGGCCAATGTTTGTTGTTTGTTCACTTGAAGCCATGGCAGTTCCGAGTGACGGTCGACGGTCGCCGCTCGACGCTCGACGGTGTAAGTTATAGCATCTGCAGACACAACACGAACACGCAACCAGCGAGTGCATTTATCTTTGGCTTTCTACCTGCACAGCGCAAGAGTCTATGCTATACCAACGGTCATTAGTTTTCCAAATCTGATTTCATTCGCACGCGAAATCTCCACCGCTACAAATTATACACCGAGACAAACATTTACTCGGGAAATGCGACCTTTTAATTACATACAATCAATATGGTACTTACTACACGTTGAAAATTCTCTGCTAAAATGGTGTAAGTTACGAATAATTGTACGCTCGTTTGCTGTTACCATCTGATAACAACACATGCATATGCAACGATGTGTGATCTTGAAATGATTGATATGTATATTCACAACACAATACAATATTAACGAGAATAAAGACATAATAAATCAAAGCACTTTTGGTTCCAATCTCCATATAATGGAAAAACTAAACAAAAATGTAATTAACAACAAAGACAAAATTAATTGTTATCCAACACTTGGTGAAACTAGGTTTAATAAAAAATATAAAATAAACACTTGGCTAAGTTTCACAAAATTCTGCCTCCAAGTCACCTTATGAAGGCATCGTCACGTGAACTTTGTTCTAGGTGAAGAAGTGAGTTATACCATACGCGTCTATGGTTACTAACTCTGCTGATCAGCCTCTGATGATTCTCATAAGGTGACTTGGAGGCTGAATTTTGTGAAACTTAGCCAAATATTTATTTTATATTTTTTATTAAAAATGTAATTCTAAATCCGGATTCAGAGTTCACGTAATGAAACCTAACGTAAGTTAACTTTCTCCTAACTTAATTAAACAAAAAATTAACATTTCACAGTTGCCGAAACTTCAAGCATTAATATACGTTTATTTTGACATTTTCAGTTAATTTTATTTTAAAATGTTGGAATAAGTAGAAGTTATTGTTTGTGTCATCGCTGATTGCTGTCATGATAGCTGATATCTCAGCAATTTTTGCCCAACAATTTCCTTTATTCAAATTATTTTTAAAATCTTTCAATGATTTGTTAAATACAATCTCACTTTGTTCTACTAAACCTATTCATTTAGTTTCTTTTATTATTCTTCTTCTGTTGGCACTACAGCTCAAATCGGGCCTGAGCCTACTGGGTACACCGAGCCGTAGTTTTTACACTGTCGTACTGCCGGTTTTCGTAGTCGAATGCTACATTATTTAAGGCGTATAAGTGACTAGCTTATAGCGCCCGAGTGTGATAAATACATGTAATTGTATTTTTTATATTTTACGAGAAATCAACACATTGTCGACAGGCGGATTCGAACTGAAGAACCTTGGTTCGGGTGACGTCACAGTATGTTAAGAGATGGGCCTTAACACGGTCGGCCACCGCGCCTTTATAAGTTTCTTTTATTAAGATAGTAAAAAATATTATAATTAATATATTAATTAATAAATTGAATTATGACAGATAGCTCCGACCAGTTCTAACACCAACCGAAGTATTCCAATTGCGCAGAAACTTTACGTAACGTAACTTGCGATATAAAATTTGGTTATATCAAAAGTTAAAAGTTACGTTACTTTACTTGCCCTTAAGTTACGATAACTTTGAAATACTATATAGCGTTGTATATATTGATATGTTTTTTAAGTTCGTTAATTAAAATCTGAATCCGACTTAATTACCAGTAGATGTTTAGTTTCTATCACAAATAATAGCACAAGACCTACTTGTTTTATCGATATATTTTTGTTTTGTACTTTGTTTGCTCAAGAACAAGTATGACAGAAAATTGCAAGATAAAGCCCAAAATAGTACATTTAATTAAACAAAAACACCAGGTACCTACATAATAACTAATTTATAAATGATTATTTGTTGGCAGTATTTATACTTTTATTTCATTAGTAACATAATTATAAATAATTAAATATTCTATTAAATCAGTGACACTAAAAATGTTCACTAGGAATTAAATACCCTAATTTCAAAAAAAATATTTTTCTACGATTGCCACGAAAAGTTGACAATTACGCTCTTATTTGTCATCGTAAATTTGACGTTTTCTGTGGAACAATCGAAAAATATCTTTTTTGCGTATCTCCAATGGCAACGCGTGAAAAAGACGTTAAATGCGCGCCCCTGTACACCCTGTATAGAGAATGAAGATTTATCCGATGTCAGATAACAAAATTGATATCCCTATATGGAATATTTATACATTATGTGTATGAATATAATAAAAACAGAAATTAATAATCCTATAATTATGTACAACGTTTTCATGTAATTGTGTAAATCTCTGTACACAAGAATATTGTTTGTTATTACTTTAATTAAAGAGCACACAAAACAATTTACCAATTGATATAAGTGTAGGTACACTCACTACAAGTATAAAATAATAAAAAGTTTGAAGAAGAAAATTGAAAATCAATATAAAAAGTAATAATTTATCTGTCCGCGAGGGCAGGTTGAAACTTTACAAATGAAACCCTTTAACAAATAAATAATTCCGTAGATAAAGACACACCCGCCGTGCGGTTTAAAGTTGTAAACTGGTAACGATTTCCATTTATCGTTATCAAGGGGAGCAATCAGGCGCGATACTTAATAAACATCAATCGAATGTCATTGTTTATTCATGTAACCGAGAGCGTTGTACCCCGGTAAATACACCCCAACACCCCTTATTCAACCCTCTGTTGGAGGCTTCGCTCGCCAGAGAACCAAACGCCTGTTATTGGCAGTTTCATCGGAATTTTTCCAATAAAATTCCGGATATTGAGAATAAATAACATTGCTAACTCAATTGTTTCGACAGTTTATCATCACTGACTTTTCAAATAATGTTTTTAATTATTTTTTTAATGTTTTGAAGTGGTTAGCGTGGTTTTGTGGTAACTGTAATTATTATTTGTAAGTTAATAAGTATGATTTTATGCTTAGGGAAAAAAATTAGAATACTGGCCTGCACTACAATATATTAGAACATAATCGTGGTACTAAAATGTTTACCAGCTTTAATTTAGCGAATTTTTTTAAAAAAAATCTGTTTATTCTACAATCATATAATATACCCTTAATTTTTTTTCTTATGGGGTAGGTGGCTCAGTGGATTTCAAAACCCGGGTTCAATTTTTCATAACAGACTATCAATTTTCACCACATTACTGTGACTCCCTCTTCACTAAAATCTTTGGGGTCGTGATTTGACAACTGGTAACTGCATAAATATATCACTTACCAAGATCTGCTACGGAAGAGTGCCACATTTAATAACGGATAAAAGGCGTGATGTTATATTTTTTATATTTTTATTTTAAAAAAAAACAAATGTATAAAAATTTGCTTGTATGGAACATGCATTCTACGTTCTTAGGGTTTGTTTGTTTAAAATTCGAGCGAAGCGAGTCTTACAAAAAACACGTTCAATATTAAATTATATGAACTTCGGCATAATTTGAGTTAAAAGCGAATATAATTGCTTGCGTATATGGAGCATTTGTTCTATGGGCTTAGAATTTGTTTGTTGGAAATACGAGCGAAGCGAGTCTTACCGAAAATTCGTTCTAATACAAGAAATAACTGTTAAATGGGTACTACAAATTTTTCATTTGGAATTTTGTTTATTCCCTAACTTTATACATTGCTGGTAGTAAATAAAAAAAAATCTGTCTGATTACACAGTTTATTTGGGATTAAGTTTTCATCAAATTATATCTACCCCTGTGGCTTCCCCTCCACTAACATCTTTGGGGGCCATGATTTTGCGGCTGGTAACCGCACTTCACGCGAAGAACTTACCGAGATTTGCTACGGCAGAGTGCTACACTCAGTAATGGGTAAAAAGGTGTACTGATATATTTATTTATTTATTTGTAAATGTTGTGGCATGCGACAAAATTATAGACATACATATTCATAATATTGTTAGTAATCAAAATTAATTTCTATTTTTTTAGTACTGGACACCAAAGTAAAATAGTTTGTCACCGTTTTTTCTATAATGATTCATTACAGCAAGAAGTCGGGAGATAAAACTAGTAAAAAGTAAATGAACAGTTTAAGGTTTTACTAGGTATAAGTACTGCTCTTAAGTTGGTAATCGTGTAACGGGACTAAAATTATAACTTGTTTTCCAACAAATATTTACACGAGAAATATCTACGTACTTTCTCGAAGTTACTTCTACCAAAACATGATCAGCATCTTCATTACTTCATCAATAAATATGGATCAGCTATTAAAATATAATTATCTATGCTATAGATAAATATAAATCGAATTAAAATGACTATATGTAATATTGATTACTTATTTCAATTAATAATGAAATAATTGTAGCAATTTGTAATCATTTATTACCGGCAATAATTTTTTTGCGATCAATATCTTCCGTATGAGCATCAGATTGAGGTAAATGTTATTAGAAAAGAGATAGCTCGTTGCACTGCTTTCATTTTAAGGATTGCTTAAATAAATAATATTGTACATGTGACAGCAATGTTAAGTATCCTGTTTTGATACAATATTGTTTTCGCGCCACCGTCCGGCATTAGCAGTATTACATAACTAAAAATCGTCCGGAAACTATGTGTTGTCGGCCGAGGCCGGCAAAAGTTAGTGACTTTTTATGGTTATATGTTGGCATCACTAGTATAGCGAACTCCTGAACGTACGAAATGTCAAAATATTGCATTGGCGTAAACATATTATGATAAAATATTCATAGTTGAATATTTTCAATACAAGAAAACAGAATATTTATACATAAATATTTTAAACAAAATTGTAAGTAATTATAATTGAATTAGCAATGTAAAATCCAAATAAAATGTGTTGATTTTTTAGGTTATAATACTGGAATGACAAGTTGTGAAATAGACAAAGAAATGAATTATGTTTTATGTTTATTAAATAAAGTGTACAGTGTAATTAAACTTATTGAAGATGTAAATTGATGAACAATAAATAGTTAATTAAAATTAAAAGTACAGTTCTGACAATTAGATGATACCAACATAAAAAAATTCCCTGACATTTAGAATGTGAATAATAAATTAATCGTTTTTATTAAATTTACAAAAACGTTGGCGCGAAAAATCTTGTGTATTACACGTCCAGAAACTTTTGCGATTGCGAGTATAGTTTGAAAGGCCTCGCCTGCGGCTCGTCCTTTCAAACTATACTCGCACTCGCAAAATAGCAGTTTCTGGACTAGTGATACAAATAACTATTGTCTAATGCCTATGGCACACTGGTCGAAGACCATTGATGAGCTCTTCGATGAAATAACAGAACGCACCCGTCATCGACGAAAAATAGAGGCTCCTCTATTTCCATCGAAGAGCTCATCGATGAAACGAACGTGTTTCATTTCACTCGTATCTTTTGTGTCTCAATTCACGTTAGCATATTTTTGAAATTGAGTTTTTCTTTCTCAACTTTAGAAGCTTTTATTTTCGTCAATGACGGGTGCGTTGTTTCATCGAAGAGCTCATCGATGCTCAAGTAACTGGTTAAAAGTGTGCGCCAGCTGAGATCGAGATGTTGGTGAAATTGAGGGTGAGAGATTGGGTGGACGAGCTAGGAATAAATGGATGGGCATAATTCAAGGGTTTGTTGAGTGAACAAAAGATAAGATGATCTTGTATCAAAGGAAGTGTGCTTGTGGATGATACATCAGGGTAGGAGTGTTTGTCGAAGATTAATTACAGAATGAATCTTATAAATAAATGTGTGTGTATTTATTTATGTTACGCTGTACACCAGGAACTTAATCCTAATTGCAATACAGGGTCCGGACTCACCGAGCCGCAGTTTTAGCTTGAGTGCGATTCAAACTCGGGATCTTTGGATTCAAATTTCGTAACACTATTCACATAGCTGTATTTCCGGGACATGACACAATATACTATTATATATCTGTATCGTATTTTCATGTTTACAATACTGACTTCAGTCCGGAAAATAATACTTTACCAAATTAATACTGTCATAAATATTATATATATTTTATAAATGTATAGTTGCTATACAGATGAAGTATTTGCAGGATGTATTCGAAATATGTTTGTGAATGAATAGTGACTGTAAGATTGAGAATAATATTGTTAGGTGTGTTTGTTTGGGCATGTGGAATGTTTGTCGAATGAAAGATTGATGAAACAGATGTATGTTGGTGAGAGATTGTGCAAACGACTTAGGAATAAATTGGATGAATATGATTGAAATGTATTGCATGAATGAAAGGAATCTCCGGATTTGAATTCCGTAACGCTATCTACCCCACGGTACTGACGGGAATGTTTGAAGAATTTGTACCACTAATTTTGATAAAAAATACAGCATATATAGTGTCAAACATTCCTGAATAAATTTGGAAAAATGCTTACAATAAAAATGAAAAAGAGTATAATTTTCTATCAATTTTATTTTAAGCATTTAAATTTAAAAACAGAACCTGTCAATGTTACTTGATTAAGACAATTGTTACGTATACAAAATTGTATTAAGATATAGGTGTGCTTAATTTAATTTGAAAAAGGAACACATAAAGAATAAAATAGTTTTCTTTGTCATTTACTTCTTCACTCTTGTTATAAAAATAGATTTCTCCCCCGCTATAGCGTAACGTGTTGTGTGTATCCACCGCCTCTTCATTCTCGCGTTTCTTGCCGCCTCCAGGGGCCCGGAGCTTGGGAAAACAGATTGCACTGATTAGGAGTTGTGCGACTGGCGGTGGCGGACGAGACGCGCAGCCGCCGCCGTCGCCGATTGATCGCGCCGCCACCGTCGTCGCCGCCGCTGGAGCCGGTCACTGCACGCGCCATCCGCCCACCTCCAAACACTATCTCACTTACTTACACGTCCGTGCACCGATAATGATATCGTTTATTTACTATTAGCAATTTAGGAAAATTCAATAATCATTTAAACTACATATAATACTTTTTTCAACGATCTTATTCGAAAATAGGCTTTTTTTCCCATATGCAGATGGAAGGAAATAACATTTTTGTTCCTAATGAGAAAAGTAACTATTTTCCTCCTATACTTGTGGTTGATTTCACAGCAACCGTCAACACATTCTAAGATTTTTATTTATTCAAATATCGGAAGAATTTTCGTAGAATGGTCGTAGAAAATTCATATATATATACCTCTGGAGAAAAGTGTCATTTCCTCACTTGTGTGATTACTATGTTAGGCGCAGGAGGAAATAATAAACTTTTCTTCCATGTTATACAAATAGATATTTTCCACGATCGGGATAAAAATAGGTTTTTATAACATCAAAATCATGACAGAAATATTACATTTTATTCCGTTATGCCGTTGCCAAGAGCAATAAGACCAAAATGAACTTTTTCTCCCGTTGCTAACAACGACGATAAAAAAGAGTATTTTAATCTCGTTGTTAGGTGAAAAAATAAAACAATTTAAAATTTTAATATTCTTAAAAATAAGTATTTGTTCATCATCACGCCTTGTACCCATTGGTGGGTGTGGCACTCTATCATAGCAGATCTTAATAAGTGATATATTCTTCCCGTAATGTACGGTTACCAGCCGTCAAAGCCCTCCAAAGATGTGAGTGAAGGAAGAGCCAAAGTTAGTTTAAATATGGTAAAAATTGTTTGTCGGCTGTGGGAATCAAAATTGTTTCGATACCACTGAACCACCTACCCCATTAATAATATATTGCAAATATAATATTGAACAGTAAATGTTTGAAATGGAGATTATTGAACCTACTGTTGCAGGTTTTAATTTTATTCGGAACATCAAGTTTCCTGAACTTGTCATAAAATGAACTAAAGCAATTATAATAATTGTAATTCACTTCACAAATTCCAGAAGAAGTTTGAATTAAAACCACCTAAAATTTATACGGTTATTCACCTCGTTTAAAAGTCTTTTTCATAATTTAATTCTCTTTCTTTTCTACTCACTTTATCCAGTTTATATGATAGGTATTTGCGCTTGAAACTTTAAAGTAAATATTGATTGTACATTAATTACTTTCAAATTAGTTTTAAAAGATTCATTCGAGATTCTTATTTAATAAAGAAATTGTAACGGTTAATTATCAGAATGAAGCTAATGCCGTTGATTAATTTTTAAGTCTTTTAAATATTAAAGTGATTAATTATAAGTAATCTTATTAATAGATTTCGTAATGTAAATGACCCTCAGATTGTCCTTTTCAATCAAATTCTTTACAAGTTATGAACAGTTGCCAGCTATGAATAATTCACTACTTCTTTCTGTCAGAAGCAGATTTACTATGTCAAATTAATACGCTTTGGATTTAATTGTAATGCTGTAAGTTGTAATTACGGTAATTATTTTATTTTGATGCAAATACATAATACATTGAAAATAGACATTTGACTCCGCCCGAAATGATTCTTTCACAAAAACTCAAAAATAATTGTTATTTGTATATGAAGGTGGAACATTTCTTATCGAATAGACCGGTTAATTTCCTAAGCCGAAGGCGAGAGATATAAAGCAGAATAAAGAACAAGACTTTCAGTGGTATCGAGTCGGCTTGTGGATCTTGAGAACCCTGGTTCGATCCCCACAGACGACAAACAATTTTCACCAATTTAAATCTACCCCTGTGGCTCCCCCTCTACTAATATCTTTGGAGGCCGTGATTTGATGGCTGGTAACCGCACTTCACGCGAAAAATATATCACTTACCGAGATCTGCTTAGGCAGAGTGCCATACCCAGTAATGGGTAAAAGGCGTGATGATATATTTTTTTTACCTTCTTTGCGAAGTACACATATATTTTTTCACTACTCTTTCAAAAAGTAAAATTTGCAGAAATAAATTAAAAATTTACGATTTGTTATTCTTTTAACAGATGTCACCTGCATGTCAATAAAGTTAAATCATACCGTTATTATCTAGGTGCCATAAATATGGCTTTACTTTTTTTACACTATATACAGGGTGTTTCAGGAGTAGTGTAACAAAATTAAATGATTAAAAAACTTATACGTACTGAAAATAAAATCGTTCTGTCAAATGTCAATATGACACAAGTTTCTGTTTTGTTTATATCCCTGGTAACTATTGAAATAAGCGCTCATTTAATATCTTTTTCGCACGTTGCCATTGGAAACGCGCGCATTTAACATCTCCAATATCAACGCGCGACAAAGATATTTTTCGATTGTTCCACAAATAACGTAAATTTTACGATGACAAATGAGAGCGTAATTGTCAATTTTTCATTTAGTTTATTTCTAAGCTCGTTTTGAGTATAATCTGCAGTATTAAATTTATTCAATATGTAATAAATAAAGTGTAACAATGTCAATATAAATCAAGGTTTAATTTTATTATTGCACGTTTTGTTTTTTAAAAGTATCTTGATAATAAAATAATAAAATTTATTTATAAAACTTTAACCTCTGATATTTTGGTAACCAAAAGGAATAAAACCTACGTTCATTTGACATTTTTTTACACAAAATGACTTCAGGAATAAGCTATTAAATTGTATTATACTACATAAACAGACAATTGTTGCCCACATATTTTCTTAAAAGTTTGACAACCCCTATTCTATTGAGATAAGCTTTCTATTGTGCAATATAACAAATAAAATATATATTTCGTTTATTGAACGTTGTCATTGAACTTTTGTTAAATGGTAGAATGATTGAAGATTCTGTTACGTGTAATATATTTTTGTATAAATATTATAAATGATCTCTTTTTACCCTTAATTCGGCGCCGCTGTCCTGTTCAGTTATGTGGTGAACACGGCTCTCTCTATTGATTATACTAAACACCTCTCCACAGCGAACCATCAAATCGTCTGTTTCTCTCGCACCCGTGCCGTCTCTGTTCTGCGCTCACACACTGCCCTACACCCCCGACTATTTTCCCTCTCTCTCGCACGCAGTGATTGTGTGGGTACACCTTATTCACACTACATAGGAATGACTTTTTAATTTGGTAATAGGGTGCTTTACATTTTTTAACTTCCTATTAAACTAGAACAGAAATACTAGATTAGATATGACACTTATCATTTCCCCCTACGGTGAGTTTCTCATTATTACAATAAGATGCGTTACTTAATTTTTTCTATGACTTTAAATGAAAGAAAACTTTTATTCCCTCATATGCGGACTGAAAGTTAGCTATTTTCTTCCTAGGTATGAAAGTAACTCTTTTCCTGCCTTATATATGGTTGGTTTCATCGCAAACGTCATATTTATTTATTTTTTCAAATAAAAATAAAATAAAATATATCATCACGCCTTTAACCCATTACTGGGTGTGGCACTCCGCCTAAGCAGATCTCGGTAAGTGATATATTTTTTCGCGTGAAGTGCGGTTACCAGGCGTCAAATCACGGCCCCCAAAGATGTTTAAAAAAATTAAAATACATTAAATTTTAATGACATGATGGAATGGTCGTAGAATACATACATACATATACCTCAAGAATAAAGTGTTATATCCTGTTTCGTTCTAAGTACAAATGGCTATTTTTATGTTTGCTGATTCAGACTGTGTATATGAGAACCCGGGTTCGATTCCCACAGTCGACAAACAATTTTCCACATTAAATTGCACCTGGGGTTTCGTCTCCCCTAATAATTTTGGGGACGTGTTTTGACGGCTGGTTATCGCGCTTTGCGCGCATAAAGATAGCACTTATCGAAATCTGCTACGGCAGAATGTCACGCTCAGTAACGCGTACAAGGCGTGTTGAAATATTTATTTATATTGTCTTCTCGTCCCCCTCCACTAACACTCATTATTTGACGGCTGGTAACCGCGTTTCACGCACGTAAATATATCACTTACTGAGATCTGCTACGATAGAGTACCACACCCAGTATTGGATATGTATTTTTTTTTATTGTAATAAATTATTTCTCTGGCTTCCCCTTTATTAATATGTAAGGGGGTTATGATATGGCAGCTGGTAATCACATTTCTCCGCGCATAAATATATCACTTACCGAGAATAGCTTCGGCAGAGTGCCACACCCAGTAATGGGTGAAAGACATGATGATATATTTTATTGTTTGTTATTCTGCTACGGCAGAGTGCCACGCCCAGTAACGCGTACAAGGCGTGTTGAAATATTTATTTATATTGTCTTCTCGTCCCCTTCCACTAACACTTATTATTTGACGGCTGGTAACCGCGTTTCACGCGCGTAAATATATCACTTACTGAGATCTGCTACGATAGAGTGCCACACCCAGTAATAGATATGTATTTTTTTATTGTAATTAATTATCTCTGTGGCTTCCTCTTTATTAATATGTTAGGGTGTCATGATGTGGCAGCTGGTAACCACATTTCTCCTCGCATAAATATATCACTTATCGAGTACGGCTTCGGCAGAGTGCCACACCCAGTAATGGGTGAAAGACATGATGATATATTTTATTGTTTGTTATTCTGCACAATTACAAGACAGAGTGTCTTATTAAATGGCACACTTGCAGACCGGTAGATTTGAACCCGGGACTACACAAGGGTGTGTTACGTCATAACAAGCAGTGGACGACTACCACCCCGACATACAGCTTTTTACGTTTACCCCATTAAGAAATTGCATCCTTACTTACTATTACATAAGTCAACCCTATGAGATTTGAAAGCACTGTATACACTGCCGAATTTTATTTACCACGTGTCCCCTCTGACTTCTCCGTGAACTGAACTTATCAAGAAGGCAAAGGTTGCTCTCTCGATCTCCTTCTCTCTCGTGAGAAGAGTACTGTAGAGTTTTCTGTCTCTCCAGAGGGATATTGTCTTTTGTTTTGCTCGAAAGATGTCGGTAAAGTAAATATAAAATTCATATCATTCGGAATGGATTGTGTTTGATAGTTTTGGGAGAAATGAATTTTTTTATTAACCGTTTTTCTGGATTTTATTGTTCGCTGAGATCGGAATGTGGGAACGGATTTCAAGGGTGTTTTTATACCGTAATCTTGAACAACAAGGGTATAAAGTATAACATCCTTATAAAATTTCCGCCAAAATATCTTTATTTTTGCACAGGTATCTTGCAGCAGCCAAATATATTCATTACTGCATGATACGATCATTTCTTTATTTATTATATCTCGACATAACATAAACTTAATCTCAGTTGTTGTACAGAGGACCTACTATTTCTATTGGAACCTGAACCACAATATTTTTTTGGTTGAACCAGGTAAAAAAAACAATCATTTTGAAAAAATGGTTCCATGTCATTCAGACCACAACAAATCGAATGCCTTTGAGCGCATTTTAATATTTATTTTAGATTTAGTTTTCGAGATATTGTGTCTCAAAATTGAGATTTAAAAAAGTAAATTATTGATTTAAAACAGATATGAAGATATGCTTAACGGCATTCAATTTCTCGTTTCACAGATTTAAGCTACCTCTTCAACTTTTTCAAATAATAACAAGAATACAAGTCTTTAAAAAATATATAATTTTCAAATATTTTAACATTTAGTTATAAGTTAATTGGAGCGCGAAACATACACTGCTTCAAACCGAAACTTAATAACTCTTTTAGTTTTCAAGATATTGACTCTCAAAATTGAGATTTATAAAAGTCAACTATCCATCTAAAATTTAATTTCTCGTCACCTAATTAATATAGAATCATATTTTCATATATAATATAACAAGTAGTATGAAAATTGCTGAAAATATTTTGACATAAATTATGAGTTGTTATGGAAATGGAAACATAACGAGTGCAAAGCACGAGTTGTGTTTCCTATTTCCGTAACAACGAATGTATATTTATGTCAAAATATTATCTGCCAATTTTCATACTACGAGTTGTATTCGGCTTGAGAATTTATCAAACAAGAGTTAATTAACAAGAATAGTTAGGTATTTATTTGGACATTATTAATTAGGTATTACAGTGATGAAAATTTTGAATATTAAATGTACACTGAAAAAAATGTAGAATTGACGTTTATGAAAATATTGAAAATATCATTTATTTTATTCGTAACCAAGGATATTATTAACAGTGGTATTTCCGTTATCAATTGCCCCAGCGATGAATTGCCGACGAAATGTACATTTCATTGGTTCATTTTCAAACAAATTCGTGATCCTATTGGTTGACAGTGACGTGTTGTGAATTCTCAAAATTTTGTATTTTTGAACTACTTCAACTAAAAATTTGTATTAATACATCTTTTACGAATTACTGGGTGTTGCACTCGACCGAAGCAGAACTTGATAAGTGATATATTTATTCGCGTAAAGTGAGGTACCAGCCGTCAAATCATAGCCTTCAAAGATATTAGAGGAGGGGAAGAGGTAATTTTAATGTGATGTTTGTTGACTGCAAGAATTAAACCCGGATTTTCAAATCCACAGGTCAACTCGATACCACTGAGCTACCTACCCTATATAAATAAATATATAATAATCATAATATTATTTATTAAAATGATTTATTCGAGTTCTGCTCTCTTTGAAGCATAGTTACAATTTCACGGTTAAAGTAAGTTTAAACTTTGCATAATATTTGAAATAAGAATATTTAATTAAGTACGATGCTTTGAAATACTATAAAAACTATCATAACCCTACAATTTATCCAGAGTAGCTTGAAGCACGCGGCCATATCCATTACCTTTCCATTTCCATTTATTCTTAATAACCCTTCCAACTCGCAACTCACATGTTGCTCCAGAGCGTTCCACTAACCCTCTCCCCTCGCCCGCTGTCTGGCGAGGCCGGCGACATCTGGCGTCGCCGTCGGGACGCCACCCCCCCCCCCCCTGCCAGCGCGCCACCGAATCGATGTACCGCCGCCGCCGACAACACTGCGCGTAATCTCTTTCAACCGCTCTGTACCCGCGGCGTTAACGCTGACTATCTCCCGCCCTTGAATGCTCTCAGACGTCGAGACGGTGTCAGTCTATAGTTTCAGTTTTTCGGCATGACCTCGGCAAGGTCATTTTATCACTCTGAACCTGGGCTTACTTCGCTGGCGAATAATATAATCGAATTTTTAAACGAAAGGTTTCACTAGAAACAATTAAATTTCTTTTGACTTTATTTTAATCTTTTTATAGTAATTTTACGACAAAGTAAACCTTCTGACAAACGAGTCTTTATATTTAACGTCTATAATGTTAACATCGTTTATGACTGGCTGCACAGTTGTTAAAGTTTTACTTAATAAATATTAAATCAAAATGAACCTTTAGATATTTTCCTTTGTCAATATTATCATGATCATATTTTCTACTTTCAAATGTTTCTGAATTATTTTATACGCAAATGCTTCAAATGAGAGTGATAGCAAATTTAATCTTCTTCGCAACTTTTATTTAAATAATTTTAAAACGTTTGATAACAAAAAATAAATAATTGAAAATGTCAATACTTGTCAGGATTAAAATGGGGTAGATGGGTGAACATGGGTCGGCTTGTAGTCTGAAGACTGACGAAGTTCCTAGCAAATGTGATCTGAAGAAGAAAAATAAAATCGAAGATCAACTAATTTGTGCAACAAAGAATTTTGATAAAAATGTATTTGGTTTGGAATCATTATTTCTTCCCAAAATATAGAATTATGTTGTATTTTTTCATGCAATAATATGAAGGCTTTAGAGGAACGAACTATCTGTGGATTCCACTATGCATATTGGTGAAAACGTCTCCCGTAACTATTATCTATTCAACTTTTGGAAATATTGAGAAAAGAAAATTTAGAAAAAGTTGAAAAATTTGCATAAATGGTAAAATTTCGGTATAAGTTAAGTAGCGCAAAATAAATACACTCGATCAAACCGCATTTCAATATCTCTTTTAGTTTCCGGGATATGGGCTCTCAAATTTGAGTTTTTAAAAAAGTCAAAAATCGATATAACTGAAAAACTAAAAGAGATATTGAAATGCGGGTTGAACGAGTATATTTCTCGTGCTCTGAACTATATAGAAACATAATTTGAAAACTGTCGATTTTTGAACCGGTTCAACAAAAAATTCACAAAAAAAAACATGCCTTCACCCATTCTGACAGTGGCACTCTATCGTTGTAGATCTCAGTAAGTAATATATTTATGCTTGTGAACTGCAGTTACCAGCTGTCAAATACATGATGTTATTCCTTAATAATTATATAAGCAAAGCAATTTTTCATTTCTGTACTATAAAATGATTTGAGTTATTTATATTGATGTTGAATACAAATCATTTATTTTAATTTTTTTTGTTTCTAATCTAATAAATATTTTAAGAATAGATAATAAATACAAACTAACTTGCAAATTCGCCTAAAACTTAAATGTCTGTGAAACGCGTATCATCTGGGTTAGATATTTTGAAAGCCGAAGATAATACAACGAATATTTGAATACACAATAACAGCATTTTAAAGGAAAATTACAATCTGTAATAAATAGGCCCTCGACCAGCAGACTACGGTTCCAAGAACAGTACACGGCAAGTTGCTGGGTTTAGCGGGTGCATAAGGTTTAGAAACTGCTGAAAACGGAAAATATTTGTTAGGAAATGTGCACGATGATTTGAAAATACTATCGAATTTGTAGCAAATTTATTTCTGCGTGCGAATAACATTCAATAAATTACTGATTACTGTAAAAACCACTTAAAGTAATTACATATAAAAAAGAAAGTTTTGTTCTAACAGTTGGAATTAAAGTAGTACAATAATTAACTATTTACTGAAACCAAGTCCAATCCGAGAATCGAGAACCACACTTCGTTTAACAATTTATAGCAAAACTTAGCACAGTAATAAATAATACTGATTTATAAAGAAAATGTCTTTTGACACAATTTAATTACGTTTCGAACATAGAAACATAAACGACATTAAGAAGACATAAACTATTAATCTTTTAAAGTGTTAATGTCAGTTATTAAACCATCATTATCGTCCGGTTTCTTTCGAGCCATAAAACAATAAAAATAAACCCAACAATCCGTGAAACACGCGTGCAAAATTGGTTGCCGCACGTCAAAAATTCTTCCTTCGTTCGAATGGAATAATTTTCACAAAAAGTGCAATGTAATGATTCACCAGCCGGAAAATAAACATGGAAATACTTACCCAGACATGCAACACTCAATCAGCGATAATTTAGGGTTCGGTTCAAGATTAAATCTAATCAATGATCTGCGTTCAGGTTCTCATGATCTGGGTGATTAGGAAATTATGGGAAACTCACTGATGCGTGGAGATTGTGTGCAGTGCAGTTGTGAAATGTTGTTATGATAATTTTTACTCATTAAGATCACGATAAGACGCCACTACTATCATAGAAAGACTAGAGAATAATTCAGTGAATATTGTGATCAATAGATCAGCAAATAAGTCTGTAAAAATACGATATATTCAAGATCATCTTCGTACCGTACTTAGTTTTTGAGAAATAGCTTCTTATTTTTCTCTATTTTTATCTCGTTCATTTTCGAATAATTATTGTTGTATTAAGTGCGCGAAATGAGTGTTTTTTTGTTGCGCGTGAGAATGTCACTTTTAGTCAAAAAACAAGAATTTCGCCCACAAAAAACAACAACAACAACTGTCAAAAAAGATGTTTTATTTTTTAATAATAATTAATCATTTATTTAAGTAAATTGAAGGAAAACAATTAAAAATAATTTGAATTTGGTACTACTGATGTTTTGAAACTAATGCAACATTATAAAAAATAATTTGGAACCGCGTGCGAAATACTCATTTTGCAAACTGGGGTACAAAACAGTGCACAAAATACGCGTTGTCATGGTAATGTAAATAAAAAATCACGTACTTCGCGTATTGATATTAGGGAAAAAGTGAACATTTTTTGACAGTTATTTTACGACCATGTCAAAAATATTTTTTTCCTTTTTATTTATTTTTTATAAAACTTCATCTAAGTTGAAAATAATGTATAATTTTAGACTGTCTTAATTGATATTTATTAATCCGTAATTACTAGAAAGATTTTGTGACGTCAGATTTAACTTTATTATTTAAAAAATGGAGTTTAAACAATAATTTTAGTCAATTGTTTGATTACAATTGGTACAATATTCTGATTGTTTATATTTAATAATAATAATAAAGTAATATTTAACAATCATTACATAAGTAACATAATTCATTAATTAAGAAATAATAATATATTAGATTTGTTTTTAAAATGTACCTATCAATTCTGTATCTAACGACGTAAACAAAACAATAACTTCAAGATTAACTGTCAGTTAGATAAAGACAAAAGACATGAATAGTAGAAACTGAATAGACTAGATGTGCGAGAGAGACGGTTAAAGATAAATCGCAATGTTCTGACGTCAAACTCAAAAGACGTTAAAAATTTTAATTCCTTCAAAATTAATAACTTTGATTGTCTTTAGTAAAAAGTTTTTTTAAGTCTAGTCGAAATGACTAATTTACTATATTGGAGGATCCCATTAAAAAAAGAAAATGATATTTATCATCCCTAGAGAAGACAGTAATATTTTCTACTACCTTAACAGAAAGTAGGCTTTTCTTCCCTCATATGCGAATCGAAAGTTGGCTCTCCTTATAAAAGAAAATAGCTGTTTCATTTAATCAAGATCAAGATTATTATCAAAACTAAATAATCTTGAATAACAGTTATACTGTCATTCTATTATTAGACTTCTAGAATTTATTGAGTTCATTTTAGAGCCAATTTTTTTTTTGTATCGAAAACCTTTGCAAATAGGCATGATAAAATAATGAAAAAATGAAGCGCATTTACCTAAATCAAATACAATACAAAAATAAGATTTTGTTTATAAATTTTGTTCTATTTCAAGTTGTAAGATTCAATGAAAATAATAAACCGGGATAATCTAAATCACTGAATTATGTGTAAATGTAAAGGAAAATTACATATTGCGAATGTAATTAGATAAAGTTAATCTTTGCATATTAGTGTGCAACTCGTCTGAGTGAGATTTAGTAAAGGGTGAATTTATTTTAGTGATGGATATATGAATAGTCCGGGTACGTGATGTAGTTGGGAATTATGATGAGTTATTTGTGACTAAAACATGATATCTAGAAAATCCCTAATTCCATTAAAGCCCACACAAAATGTAGAGTCCAAGTCCGCGTATGTAAGTAAGAGTACCCGGCGTAATCCAGGATAAATCAGTAGATTAATTGCACCCAGCTTCAGCGCGAAAACTAATTAATTCCAAATGTCGCCAAAGAAAAAAATAAATGTGTGCAAATCGTCATGAAACTTCATTTAGAATATTTTATTCAAAGCACTAGTTGTAAATTTCTGTTTGTAATCCTGGTCAGCTTAACAAACAAAAGCGCGTCGGTTCCACCCCCGCAATGCAAGCTGGATGCTGCTGCACATCTCACACACGGGCCGTCATTAGCAACAAGTCCACGCGCAGCGCTGGCAACGCGGCCGTGGGTTGTGACGTCACCGTGACGTAAACCCGGAACCTCCTGACGTCACCGCAGCGATCTGATTACGCCGACAGCTTTTCCTCACTACCGGCGACGTCATCAGTACGATGAAAATTCGCGCTATACTAAATCGATAATAAATAACGAGTGAACAAACATACTATCGAACATTTATTTTGTCATCAATTATGAATTTATGTTTAATTATCTATCCGTAATTTATTTGTAATTTGTAATAAGGATATCGTCGTACATTTGTTATAAATATTACAATAACAAAAGTTTTGATTTCTAGAATGTGTTCTATTTTATGTTGGACATTTGTAAATTGTTGCGTTCATATTCTGAGCACGTGTTTGGCGCGTGCGATAACAGCGCCGAGTAGTTTAAATACAAAACTACTTAGTTCAGGAACTTGTCGTCATTTGTCTTTGCAATGAAAACTGTTTCCAATATTTGCTATTGTCCTAATATACGCTATAAGTAGTTTATAAGTGTAGAGATTTTATTGTAAAGGGCTGTTTTATCATGTGGATTGTAAAAAAAGCTAGTAAAGTACCGGAGTAAGCGATCCGGTGAGTTTGCGATAAGTGGCGGCGCGCGGCGACCGCTCGACGAACTAGGTTGCATGAGCGGCGACTGGTGGCGCCTCCTGGCTCGGTCCATTCCACCCGAGGGGAAGACGGTGGCCTCGTACGAGCAAGTGAAAACCTTAGAGTAAGCACGACGTGCTGTACTGTACTCGGTCGTATTTTGACAAGTGCTTGGTGTTTGTGCATTTTACGCAGTGTTTCTGTGTTGAAAATAATGTGAAACTGACAATCATGAACTGTTTTGTCTACACTTTCTAGAACAGTGAATGTTATCGAAGTGTTATTAAGTGTAAAAGTTTGTTTTTAATTATGGACCACGGCGAGAAGTCACTGCAAGTCTCCAAAGTGCTCGCCTGACGGCTGACGACGGAGTCGATGAAGATACCACAGTATGTACAATCGCTCAGCGTTGTTTTATTGTTAGCGCACGTCCCTTGAGGGGTGCACGTGAGACGTCATGTGTACGACACCTTCACCGTAGTCGTAGTCGTGGTCGTGGTGAACATGTAGCCAACACACACGCACTCCGTACATTAATCGGTTTGTAATCCGCAAATACATCGGGGACATCTCATGCAATCTCATGTCTCATCTACTTGTATCCATTACATTTATAAGATAGGCTGATACGCGATTGTGTACATGTGTGTGTGTTTGTGTAAAATTAGCTTTATGGTTAGTGACGTTTGTGACGGCGTTGCCAGACTTCGGCGACGGCTGCGTGTTGTTGCAGCTGATGATCGCGGCGCGACACCGCATCATTGTTTCGCGAGCGCGACGTAGCGACGATCTAGGCCAAGGATCAAGATTCCGCCATGTTGTTGTCATTGCCGATCGGTAATCTTGCAGGCCGGTCTGTGCCCTCGGCAACCCTTTGTCGTCTTAACGGTTCCTACGTTTAAATGTCCGATATCATTCACTTACTTCCCGCACCCTCACACACCAACAAAGGATTCTGTTCTGTTCTGTTTCGTGGTTCTCCAAACTTCAACTTACTTTGCCTTTATCTTCTGTCAATCACGTTGATAACGACACTGATGAAATCATGTCCACTTTCTCGCTGACATTTGCGCCAACAATTATTTGCTGACAATTACATTATTATTTATTTTTCCATTTCCTTTTGTTTGTTGTTATATTTCCGAACACCGTCAACTGTCGCCTGTTGACAATAACGTCACGCGTAATCTAATCTGCTTGTCTTTATCTACGTCTTCCAGTCCAGTTACATCGCTCGGAGCTTGTTGAATCTGTTGTATTATTGTTGTATCTCTAAACATTACAGCAATATTATTATTACTTCACGCTTTTAATTGCATGACAAATACTGAATGTTTGGATCTCAAATTGATTGCTATTGTTAACATCTTATATTAAACGAATTAGAATCTTTGTCAATAGTTCTTTGGTTGAAGTCAAAGCAAAAGTTGTGCCTACAATTTAGAGTGGCAAACAAGGGTTAAATTCATATCACTTGTCATGTGCATGAAAACTTCTCGTGCGTGTTGTGTGAACCCAGAGGGGAACAACCGAATTCAAGATGTCCCATTGTGTCCTATATTGACCCAGTGCGTAGAGTTGGCAGGTAAAGACGAATTCTGTGACCGCTGACATGCCGACTGAAAGGGGAAGGGGGAAAACAATACTCGGTCGTCTCTCACGGTCGGATTCTAGACTTTAGCTAGGCATGGGGTGCGATATTTCCTCAGGAAACTGCTTTTTGTTCGCGAGGAATATTCAGTCCATAGTCTGGAGACTATTCGGCCAATGACTCCATACCGGTCAGATGGTTTTTTTATCGCTTGTGCTGCTTTCGTTTGTCTCGGTTGGTAGAAGGGGATAATAAATAAAGTAGTGATAAACATGATTAGGTAATAAATGTTAGATTACTATATTTGAATGTCAAGTATTTATTTTTCTTTAATGGCCTTTAAAAGTGAAAAAGTCTGAAATATTTTGACAAACTTTACATTTAATAAAAGGAAATTGGAAAGATTTTTGTAACTAATCAAGTTTAATAATCAATACTTGCAACAAACAGCAATAAAGAAATAGCTTCTTTCTCCTCTCCTCTTAAAATGGAAATCAATTCTTTCTCTCTTCATTCTCAACAACCATCTTTCGTCTCGTTTCAAATACTCAACATTATTTTTGAAAGAAATAATTGAAAATATTCATAACAAACATATTAGTTATGGTGTTAAAGTATTGTTTAATTCTTCATATCTTTTTCCCATTGAAAAATATATATATTTTTTTAGATTGGGCGTAAAATGATACCTTTTCAGTACGGTTTTGATATGCAAAATTCATTATTCCAGTATGTTATAGTAGTTGTTAGATAACAGGATACGGGAATCATTATCCCGGTCTACTCGTTATATCCTGTTGTCTAGTAGCGATTATAAAATATTGGAATATTAATTCGGACGTTTGTAAATGATAAATAAAATAATAGTATAGTATTCAACGAGCGTGTAATGTTAACAGTTATTCATAAAGATAAAATTCGTGACACAACTCGTAGACGAGTATTATAATTTTTTGCAATTCTGTAATAGCTATTACACGCGAGTTTAATATTATACTTTTATGTCTAAATAAGTTTGACGAAAATCATTTTTTTTTAGATAACATGACATTAATATAAAACTTTAGTAGTTACATTGACACTCTGTAGATGGCAATCATTTTTTAAATTATATAAATCAGTGTACTGCGTTGTTACAGCAATCTTGTAATTTTCCACAAGTCGTGAGTAATGAAGAAATGCACATATAATGAAAGTAGTACCTTACCTAATGGTCATATAAAATATGTTTTACTATACTCGTCCATTAATTTACTTATTACATAATATGTATTATTATACTCATTAAAACACAGATTGTCATTATAATACAGACGGGATCAATAATCACACAGCAATGACTATTTTCATTGTTTCCATGATTTATTTAATTAAATAGTCAGTTTTTTTTTACATTAAAGGCTAATATTGTTTTAATAAAAAATAGTGTTATGTAACTCGTGTATAATGGCTATTAATACACTCGTATGAATTATGACACTTGTCTACGGCTCATATCGTAAACTTCACATCTTGTATTAATAGTTATTATAAACTTGTTGCATAATATACTATTTCAGTATAATACGTTCGGAGAAAAATAGAATGTATACCATGTAGGTGAATTTTCGGATTCCTGTAGTTGCCCCAATCGTCCGGCAACATCAAGTTTCTTTTAATTACGTAATTATTAGAAGAATTGTATTTCTGCGTTATTAGATTCAAAATCAATTTTTTGTCATATACTCGCTTAAAAATAGAAATATTTTAAACATGTACAAACATTTAAACATCATTCAATTTATAAATCTTGCGTTGCTTTAAACTTTGATTCTAGTATTTAATTTAGGTGATATATGAAAACAAGTCATTTTTACAACTTGAATCACGAATTATTTAAAGTACCTTATTTCTGCGTTATTAGATTCTAAATCTAACTTTTGTCATTGACTCGCTTCAAAATAGAGACACTTTAAATATGTGAAATCTTTTAAACATCATTCAATTTATATATTTCAAATTGCTATTCCTAATTTCCTATTAGTTCTGTCAGTATCAAAATATCAGAAATATCTAATACATGTGTATCAAAATACTAACAATTTGATTGAGTGGTATTATTCATGAATATTATCTTAAAACTCTGATATTTGTGGTGAGATAAAAGTAACAATATTTTCAGTAAAATCGTGAAAATGGAAACGCTTGTGTAAAATAGTGAGCAGTTTATTCAACTTGCAGTTAAAAATAGTTGTCACCTACAACAAGGGGAACTAGCAAAGTTTTGAGAGCACTGTTTACGTGATGCGTCTCATCTATTTTTAGTTTAAAGCATGCACGATACCTACCAACGAAAACTTTTTCAATTTAGGTAATGGTACATCGTTTAGTATTGCGTGAGAGTCAGTAACTTCCTATTTTCGAAAAATAAATATTTCATTTACAATGTATTCCATGCCACTATTGATTTCTGGTTATGTATTCTTGCCAATGCGACAACTAACTTTTTATTCACATGGAACAGATCCATAACTTCGGAAAGAGTTGAACAAGATCGTTCTTCAAGAATTATGAGGTTTAGTTTTCCTTACTTTTAAACTACTTTTCTCCACAAACATAATTTTCAGAATTTACACCTTACTTTTAAGATGATAATTCAATAACGCAAAATTTACTAAATTTGAAAACTTGTATAATAATTATTATCATTTATATGACAGCGAAAAATTTATATATTGTTATGTTAAATAAAATAAATAAATAAATATATCATCACGCCTTTAACCCATCACTGGGTGTGGCACTCTGCCTAAGCAGATCTCGGTAAGTGATATATTTTGTCGCGTGAAGTGCGGTTACCAGCCGTCAAATCACGGCCTCCAAAGATATTAGTGGAGGAGGAGCCACAGGGGTAGATTTTTTTTTAAATTGGTGAAAATTGTTTGTCGGCTGTGGGGATCGAACCAAGGTTCTCAAGATCCACAGGCCGACTCGATACCACTGAGCCACCTACCCCATATTGTTATGTTAAGATTTTTGAAAATCGTAAATTGGGCTTGTTCGTTTATTACCGAAATAATCCGACAGCTATATTATATTTAACCGGTAAGAGTATTGATTTTAAAAAATAAATAAATAAATATATCATCACGCCTTTTACCCATCAGTGGGTGTGGCACTCTGCCTAAGCAGATCTTGGTAAATGATATATTTCTTCGCGTGAAGTACAGTTACCAGTCGTCAACTCACGACCTCCAAAGATGTTAGTGGAGGGTGAGTCACCGGGGTAGATTTAAATTGGTGAAAATTGTTTGTCGGTTGTGGGGATCGAACCAGGGTTCTCAAGATCCACAGGCCGAAGTATTTATTTTTAATATGATAAATAAAAATATCTTATTATCGAACATGTTACAACATACCTTACCAATTAGTTTGCAACGTTGTTAGTTTGTTCAAATTAGTTGAGTGCGGGCTGTTGAAGTGATCGAAATATTTTTAGTGTTTTAGCGCAAATGTAATGATATTTTAATCTGTAAATTAGTTTAAATTGTGATTATTAGTGTGTGATGTATAAAATAAACGTTAATATATGAGTGGTAATGCTTTGGATTTGACTTAATGGACCAAATAATATGCCGTGGCTGATTTGATAGAGGACATGGGCGTTAGCTGATTCCTGCTCAAAGTATTATTATTGTTAATATTGTTAAAAATCTTTCATAACTCATTGTTATAAAAAATATTGGACTTATATTCCACAAACTCTAAACGTAGTACTAAAATTTTAGTAGAACTTTATTTTAAATATGTAAATATACAAAAACTGGATAAAACCGTAGTTGACGGCCAGAATTGAAGTTGCTAGAGACTTTTATTCCTGATATTTTTTATAGCTAACTATATGTACCAATGTATAGTATTAAATATGTCTGCAAGATGTGAAATTCAAATATTTGCTTCATATTTAACTGTAATATGTAATATGCTTATAAAAATTTAATTAACGTTCTGAAATGTAAAAAATATGCTGGTAAAAATTCTTAAAATTCGTATCATTTTTCGGATGGATATTTCACGAAATTCTACACTTTAAATGAAATATTTAATTTGATGACAAGGTGTTCTAATTTGATTGAGCAATTTTAGTTGAAAGTGTTGTTTTGTTGACACTAGTACCTGGTATAATTATGTCGTTTATATTGATATCTTATCACTAGCACGTTTTATTGTTCTGCTGTCTTGATAAGCGAACAGTTGTCACAGATAAGAAGCAGCTGCTCAACGTGTAATTTAACACAGTACTACTTTAGGATAATAATATTATTATTAACCGACTTTTAAAAAACTTTTTGTTTGAAGTTTTTTTACCATTCTCAAGCGGAGTCATGTAAAACTGGTTCGGTGCTAACATCAACATCTAAAAAAATATAAACACTTGAAAATATGATATATAAATTAATTTTATTTGTTCTGCATCAATTTGTCAGATTATAGATTTGGTTATTTAAATTTCGCGCGAAGCGAGCTTTGCTAAAAACTTAAATAAATAAATATATCATCACGTCTTTTACCCACTATTGGGTGTGGCACTCTGCCGGAAGCAGATCTTGGTAAGTGATATATTTATTCGCATGAAAGTTATCAGCCATCAATTCAAGACCTCTAAAGATGTTAGTGGTGATGGAGCCACGGGGATAGATTTAAATTAGTGAAAATTGTTTGTCGCCTGTGGGAATCGAACCAGGGTTCTCAAGATCCACAGGTATAAACACTGCCTACAAATAATATAAATAAATAAATATATATCACGCCTTTTACCCATTACTGGATGTGGCACTCTGCCGTAAGCAGATCTTGGTAAGAGATTATTTCTTCGCATGAAGTACGGTTACCAGTCGTCAACTCACGACTTCCAAAGATGTTAGTGGAGGGGGAGCCACAGGAATAGATTTAAATTAGTGAAAATTGTTTGTTGGCTGTGAGGATTGAACCAGGGTTCTCAAGATCCACAGGTATTAACACTGTCTACAAATAATCATTTATTAATTATTATGTAAGTATCTGGTGTAATGCCTTTTTAAGAAATTAAATGAACTATTAAACCAGTGGCAGTAAAAATGTTCGCTAGGAATGAAATACCAAATTTTTGCGAATTTCCAAAAAAAAAATTTGTTCTATCAGTATATCAAATTATATATGTCATTTAAGTTTCGTGCGGAGGTATAGAAACACCCTGTATAATGTAAAAATTAAAATATAAATAATATTTCGCTATCAAATGTTACAATACAATTATCTGCTACTAAATCGTATTTGTAAAAAAATAAATAAAATATAAATATTTATATAATAATTACAAGACAAAATATACAAGTTAGTAAACGTTTAAGGTTCACGGACCCTTTAAGATTCTTTCACAGACCCTAGAGGTCTACGGACACTTAGTTAAGAATCACTGCTACAGGGTAAAAGGCGTGATCATATATTTATTTATTTATTTTATATAACATTTACAATTTTCGTATTTCAGCAATATTTAGCTTTCATAAATAATGTTAATAATTGTTTGAAACAAAGATGAATGAATAAAAATGATAAGAAATAAAATTAATGTAATATTGTGTATAACTCATTAATCTTTCGACAAATTGATATAAAATTCTTATCACCGTTGACATATTTTCAATCTCGTGATAAAAAACCACAGAAACTAATTGAAAAACAGGGTTATAGATTAGCGATTACCTATTAATAAAATGCATCCGCCGATGCAGCTAAAACATGGTAACTGTCTAGATGTTCGCAATTCAAAGAATAATTAATAATTATTTTGACACGTTCTGCATCCCCTCTACCGCCCACGCGATTAAACGACGATTTATCCATGATTAATCATCGAACCATGGATTGAATCCCCATTATCTCAAACTTCCGATGTTTTGTTTGGGTCTGATGCTGTCTTCAGCGCCGCTGCATTCCCAAGCGAGGTGGTGACCCATTGAACTAATGTCACAAAAACTATTGATAGTGATATGTAAAGCCCGGATTTTTAGGCAATTGCCTAGATTTAAATTTTAATATACTTCAGGCAATTTCGTTTTTCTATACATAGGTAATATGTTTACGTGTAATGGAAGGTTTTTTTTCGTGCCTTAGAGCCTATTGTTTATATATTTTGGTTATTGTGCCTATTTTATCTTATACAGCCTATTTTGCCTATTTTTGTTACCTATTCTAACTTTTATTGAGCAGACAAGGTTTATCATCTACTTCGTTGACTAATTCAGCACTCGACAAAGTGTTTCAACCTAACCTATAATATTTAAAGTATTTACTTTAATCAAGTTTTTGTGTGTGAATTTAAAATGCCGAAAGAAAAAACGTTTTTTAGTCAAAATTTTACGTGGCAATTAAATTGTGTCTTTGCCATTAATCAATGGAGCTGAGGTAACTTTAGACGATATGGCTAAATATAAGAACGCCCCGGTCACATTTTGTGATGTCGAACGAAGTTTTCAACTTACAAGCAAATTCTGACAAACCGAAGACAGTCCCTTTCCGAAAATTTCATAGAGCAATTGCTCGTAATATTTT
This sequence comes from Pterostichus niger, assembly GCA_947425015.1. Classification (NCBI taxonomy): domain Eukaryota; kingdom Metazoa; phylum Arthropoda; class Insecta; order Coleoptera; family Carabidae; genus Pterostichus; species Pterostichus niger. The sequence goes on along the minus strand of OX380344.1, from coordinate 22,996,675 downwards.
GTGAATTAAAGTATACTACATAATTTGAATTTGTATAATAGTTAATAAAATGAGAATCCTACATTATTATTTTATTAATATTTTTCTGATTGCGTTAATTTTTGTTTAAAATGATTATTTTTTCTAACGAAGAGTAGATGCGAGTACCAATATTAGAAAAAGGATTCGTTTATTTTCTTTAAAACAAATTATTTACATTTAGGCTGCCTAAAATCCCGCCTATTTTAGAGTAATTACCGGCCTATATGCCTGCTTATTTGGGTGTTTTTAAGAGCCTAAATATCCGGGCTTTAGTGATATGTAATATTAGTGAGAAGTTTATTTACTTATATTTAAAGCACATTTAATATATTGGTGGCTCAGTGGTATCGAGTCGGCCTGTGGATCTTGAGAACTCTGGTTCGATCCCCACAGCCGACAAACAATTTTCACCAGTTAAAAAAATCTACGCCTGTGGTTCCTCCTCCACTAATATCTTTGGAGGCCGTGATTTGACGACTGGTAACCGCACTTCACGCTCAAAAATATATCACTTACCGAGATCTGCTTAGGCAGAGTGCCACACCCAGTGATGGGTAAAAGGCGTGATGATATATTTATTTATTTAAGTGAAATTTTAAACTTGATTTAAATCAATAGGAGCATAGCAAAGTTATACGTCATATGGAGTAGTTTACATAGCTGTCTAATATTTGATTTGCTTATATTTGTTTTAACCTAGTTTAAAATGTAAGTTTTGAGTGACATTTAGTAAATTTTTCTTATTATTTATTGCTATAAAACAGTATGAATAAAAAAACTACATTAGCAATCATTGCTCGTTTTCAGAAAGAATTTAATATTTAATACAGGGTGGTGACCGCGACGCCGGAACATACGACTTTTACTTGTAAAATCACATTTTTATAATTCCCTGCTTCCCTTATTATTTTAGAGATAAAAGCTTCAAATAAATTTTGGATAAAATTCTTCTTTAAAATAAACATAATTAATTTTGCATTCTTTATAATGACAGAAATGAAATTGAAAATGTTGAGAATTAGCTTAAAAATAGGAATAGCCTTGGAAATGAAATATAGTTTAATTATGATAGTTAACATCGTTTTATGTAATCGGGTTTTAATGTTTCAAATAATTGTTTTTACTTGAAACTGACAGGAAACCAACTATATAAATAAACATTTGACTGACCTTTAAGACTCAGGAAATCTTTGCTTTGCATGCCTAGTCAGGAAAATAACATATTACCTGCCTAGGCAGGTAATGAAAGAAACTTGAGTTTCTAGTTACTTAGCAACATAAAATACTGACTGAGTATGTAAGTCAAATATTTCTTTTAATTTAAATTAATTTTAAATATTTATTTCTAAGTTTTAGATGTGTTATACGTAACAAGTCAGTAAAGCGTAGTACAGGATTCGTAAGCTGTTTCATGAAACTATCTACTCATCTTGTAATTGAACACTTTCCTCACTATTTTTCATAAATAACTATTGCTCAGTGGTATCGAGTCGGCTTGTGGATTCAAGAACCCGGCTTCGATTCTCACAGGCCACAAACAATTTTCACCACATTAAATCGTCCTGTGGTTCCTCCTTCACCAACATCTTTGGGGGCCATGAATTGACGGCTGGTAACCGCATTTCACGTGAAAATACGGTAGATTGTCACATCCAGTAATGGGTACAAGGCGTGATGAATCATATATGATTAATTCAGAAATAAAAAGTTGTAAATTTTGTGATCGTAAACTTGTCCTCAGATTTCAACCAATCAGAGAACAAGGTAAAATGAGTCCTATTTTTTTTTTTACAAAATTCTTTAAAAAACTGAACTATAATAATAGAGTAGGGGAACGCGATATATAGTACAGAAATAAAAATGGGGAAGCGACACCCCTAAAATGCAGCTATTTTAAGTAGGTATTATATTGCATTTTCCTAATTTAGAAGGTGGACAATTTTCGGTACAATATCTTTGTGTTCAAGTAGTGTGATTACTTTATTTTCATCGTCAGAAAATCTTGAATGTTGCGAGAAGAAAAGGCGTAAACATATTTATTTATATCTTGATTCGTCCTTGGTTAGAAATTTTATTAATTGTTCGGCGTAAACATATATGTGAAGATATTGTTTCCGTTTTATCTTTTTTATTGTACTTTTTTTCTCTATGATTTTATTTAAGATTGTCCTTGACATTTAATAAGCTATTATAAATTTGTGCAAATAAATTTGGCTGTTTAAATTTATCAGTTTGTGCATGTCTTTTGAAAACGTCCTCATTATAATTTTCTCTTTGGAAGTTTTTAAGAAATTTGTCCAATTTAAATCTTGCCATTCAATCTTTTTAGGGCAAGGTATAAGAATGATCTAATATTATTTTTAAAATACCAAACTTAATTCCCAAATTTTGATGAATAATTTATTAATTTGTAGATGTGATTCATTAAAAAATAATTTGACATAGTTTTTTTTATTAAGTTGTGTTTGTTTAGTAAATATTTCTACAAAGTACAAAGGTATCGTGTACACACTATTGCAACTAATAAAATATTTATTCATTTGTGGAATAGCTGTATTTAAATATGTAGTATTATTCCGTAACAAACTTTCTAGTTTGAGTAAAAAACAATAAAGCATCATAGCCAGTAATCATCCTAGTAGGCTTTGAAAAACAATTTCTCTTTTCCACGTCAGCTAAACAGTTGATTAACTCGTGTTTCTTTTGTTATTACGCAAGCAGGTTTACCGAAACCCCAGGTTTAATTGTTATTGTTTACACATGAAGTTTTTTATGTCACTTTTTGTCATGGAAGTAGAAGAAGGTTAATGGCTATTTTATCTCCTTCAAGTTGACCCGTGTTTAGTCGAATGCACCCGATGAAAGCCGAACCTTGGAGATATAACCTCTCATGCAGTTTTTCGCTTATACATCGTTTTATATGACCCATTTAAGGCATAGAATTGTCTACAATTTGAATATGTGATTCATAGTAATGAGTATTGACTTTATTAGATCGACAGAAGTTTAACTTGTTCCCATTTCTGTTGCAGCTAACTTGTTTAACTACTTTTAATCTTACAAATGTTATTTTTATTAGACAATCTTTCTTTTCAACTTTTTGGAGCTTTCTCAAGTTGTTTTTCCGAAATATACGGCCTATATATTGTTTACCTAAGATATAAATCTCTTTCAACCATTTTTAAAAGATCTTGACACTCAAATTTTTAAGATTAATGATTCAAATAAACAATATAAAACAGTAATACTTTTACAGCTTTTATTTATCTTAGATATTATTGTTTGTTCCTCTGTTCGTCATAACTAGTTTTGTAAACCTCTAAACCGGCAAAAAGCAGGATTGGCCTGATTTAAATCAGTGTGATTTTTTTTAAATAATTTTTTGATTATTGTTTTTTTTTTAAATTAATTTAATTATATTTCTTGTACAGAACAAAATAAGTGTCTTAATAAAAATTCAGTTGTTTAAAAAACATTTTTAAGGCTTTTTGTAAAACAAAATCATTTTCAATTAATTAATATTAAACAAAACAATATCCATTCAAAGGAATTATAAAAAATATATAAACTAAATCATACATCCTTATAAAAAAAAATGTCACTCTTATTTCTATTTCTATTATTATTCATTAGTTGTTTTATAGTTATAATATTTGAACAAAAATACCAATTTTCCTGCTTTTTCAACACCTAATTTATTTTTTAATTTGGCCGCCTAAGTTGTAGACGATCATATAGTTTAAGAAATTCGTGGTTAAATTTGTAATGTATAAATCGAAAATACAAATTAAAAAAAAATGGCGGGTAGTTCTAAATCAATCAAAAATATTATTACAAAATGCCGCCGATAAACAAACAAATTGTTATATTTTCTGAAAATGTCTCCTTAGTTACACATTCATATTTATGGGATAGGTGGCTCGATGGTATAGAGTCGACCTGTGGATTTTCAGAACCCTGGTTCGATCCCCACAGCCGACAAACAATTTTCACCAATTGAAATCTACCCCTGTGGCTCCCCTTCCACTAACATCTTTGGGGGGCGTGATTTGACGGCTGATAACCGCACTTCACGCGAAGAAATATATCACTTACCGAGATCTGTTTCGGCAGAGTGCCACGCCCAGTAATAGGTAAAAGGCGTGATGATATACTTATTTTATTTTATTTATCATTTTGAAATTAAATTTGTAATAAATTTGGAAGTTGCGCTTAGAATATAGTCTGTCTCGGCCGGCTAACATTTTCTTTGACGCACTCTACGTTCATGTCGCGGCCTAGATACATAAATAACTATTGTACGTTTAATAGCAGCAAATTTATAAATATGTATCAATATCTTTTGAAAACTCTATAAATTATGAATTATGTAGGCGATAATAGAAGTCTGTTAACGCATACAAGTAAATTGTTGAAGGTTGCTTACATTTTCATTGAATCTTTAAAAAGAGAAAGTTTAAAATACTCTTTCAATTAAAGTATCTTTTATAATCAATTTCTTCGTAACACTGTATTAGAAATAAAAATAAAAACTGTATCGGTTTATGCATAACCAGTGAAAACATTTTGTAAGTTTTCTTTATCGAGAAAATACGTTTCATATCAGCTTGATTATTTATTATTTGTAAAACAATTTCCTTTTTAACACCATACAATAAAATACTTTCGACTACAAATTTCAGAAAGTGATTTGAGATTAAAAAATATTTTATTAATTTAATGGTAATGTTTGGTGTATGATGCGGTAGTTCTGATAACCTTTCGTGACCTTTTACAACGTGACTGTATTGTAAAAATAATATAAAACTGATAAGAACTTACGTGATACATTTCTAAAAGAGTGATAACGCTGTAGTTACTGCTTCAATTTTATTGTATTTTGATTTGTTTTAATTTTTACACGTCGTATAGTTTCCAGTCCAAATTTCCCTAATTTGTTATGCAGTGATAATACTGATTAATGTAATCATGTAGGTAATTAATTAGCTATTATTTACTTATTTATATAATTATCATATAGATCTATTTTATTATTTAATCATTAATCGAAATTTGAGTAACAGTCAATCTACTAAAATACTGAAATAGTTATTGTATTTTTATTCTATAGAAATAGTTTCTTTATCATTGAAATGAGATGGAAAAATACCAAGTTCTTTTAGTTTGACACGTAATATGACTGCTACATTTAGATGGCCTGTACCAATAAAATTTTCCACTCTAAATTACATCACATTAAATTTAATTAAGATAGATTCATTCTTTTTTATCACAACTGTGACAGTTATTTTCTAAGTAGTTCATGAAGTAATTAAGGTAAATAAACCTGTCTTCAGTTGCTTGTCCTAAAGATTTTGGATAAGTAAAATGTTTTTTAAATAACTTTTGCATTTGGCATTCTATATTTTTCACTTATACGTTATTTTTAAGAGACATATTTCAACTATTTAAAATAGTATATCAGTTTGTTCTTTCTCTCTTTTATTTCAGTCATAGTGGTATCGAGTCGGCCTGTGGATCTTGAGAACCCTGGTTCGATCCCTACAGCCGACAAACAATTTTCACCAAATTAAATCTACCCCTGTGACTCCTCCTCCACTAATATCTTTGGGGGCCGTGATTTGACGACTGGTAACCGCACTTTACGCGAAAAAATATATCACTTATCGAGATCTGCTTAGGCGGAGTGCCACACCCAGTAATGAGTAAAAGGCGTGATGATATATGTATTTATTTATTTATTGCAATCATTAGGTGGCTCAGTGGTATCGAGTCGGCCTGTGGATCTTGAGAACCCTGGGTCGATCCTCACAGCCGACAAACAATTTTCACCAATTTAAAATCTACCCCTGTGACTCTTCCTCCACTAATATCTTTGACGGTTGGTAACCACACTTCACGCCAAAAAAATATATCACTAACCGAGATCTGCTGCGGTAGAGTGCCACACTCAGTAATGGGTACAAGACTTAAAGATATATTTATTTTATATTTTATTATTATGAAATTAATTTGGAAATTATTATGTTGTGTAATAAAATAAATAAATATATCATCACGCCTTTTACCCATTACTGGATGTGACATTCTGCCTAAACAGATCTCGGTAAGTGATATATTTTTTCGCGTTATCAGCCGTCAAATCACGGCCCCCACAGATGTTAGTGGTGGGGGAGCCACAGGGGTAGATTTAATTTGATGAAAATTGTTTGTCGCCTGTGGGAATCGAACCAGGGTTCTCAAGATCTACAGGCCGACTCGATACACTGATCCCCACCTACCCCATTATGTTGTGTAATAAAATAAATAAATATATCATCGCGCCTTTTACCCATTACTTGGTGTGGCAGTTTGCCGTAACAGATCTCGGTAAGTGATATATTTCTTCGCGTGAAATTCGTTTACCAACCAATAATATTAATCTGAAATAAAATAGAATTAATAAAATTTAAAAAAATTGTTATTTTTATTATGTCAAACAATACTCAATTTTCAATTTGATGTAAAAATGTTACCAATAGAAACTAAGACATTAAATAAATTAAATCTTCTATTAGTTCTTGATGTAAAACATCTTGAATTTCAGTAGCACATCTCGCGTAACTGACCCGCTCAAGAAGTTACTCACTGCCGAGTGATCCATCAACCGGTTCTTGTTGCGTTTATTAATAATTGAAGATAATGTCTTCATACTGGATGACTGGAGCTCGTGCAGATTAAACCACCGCGCACCGTAGAGATCCGATAGTTTTTCTACGTTCCCCGGACTAGCTACTCGACAGGATGTTGATGCAGGAAGTGCTTTGATAGATGTTGCTTCGTTCTAGCTCTGGTTACTGGTTTACAATTGGTTGTACTTGGATTAAGGTGAATTATAAACGAGAAATAAAATACGATGACGTGGAAGTAGAAACATTTGATAATGGTCATTTTCCTTTTAAATTAGTTGCCACGAAAAAAGAAATACAAGTAAACGGGTAGTCTTAAGTATTTGTTCGCAACTAGTGAATTTTTTTATAGATTAACATGAAAAATAAGTTTTCCATTACAATGGGCAGAGACAGCGGAACTTTTTTCGGAAAGGGGTTGCGAAAATATTTTAACCGGAGTAAAAATAGAACACAGATAAATTTAGATAATTAAAATGAATAATTAGATTACATTATATTAATAATATAATTTGTTTTTGTCAATTAATGTAACAGTTTTATAAAGTTTTTACATCTGTATAAATTGAAAAAGACAATTTTACTCTATTGTTCCGAAAATTGTCATTCGCTCTGCGGTTTTATTGATGAATATTTTCATCACCTTATTTAAATCAATGCCCAATGTTTTAATTTTGTGTATATGAAGAAAAACTAAATGAAACAGTCGTTTTTGTAACATTGAAGTACGGTTCCAAGTCAAAATTCGATGAACCCCGGAATAATTGAATGACATAATGAATAAATTTATTATTTTTGTTTGTAAAAAAAACTATTGTTAATATGTATACATGCTGACTTAATATAACTTATAATTTTTTTATTTTTTTTTATTCTGGCTTCCTGGCGGACCAACTACTAAGGTCATATGCCGCCATTACACCCTGATCCTGCGTTTTAGATCTTAGAGTCAACAGCAACGCGGGTTTCTCGGGACGGTCACCCATCCAAATACTCCCCGCGCGCAACGTTGCTTAACTCGCGTTATCGCATAGATCAGTTCCAACGAGTTGAGCCATGGCCGTTGACAAACTTATAATTGATTGTTAATTTATTGCTATAGTCTCGGTTTGGATTTTGAATTCGTACTCGTATTTTAGTTTATTTTTTGTGTCCTGAACAGGGGTTGCTACGCAACCCCCAAAAATGATCAGGGGTTGCAATCGCAACCCCTGCAACCCCACTTCCACAACCACTGACAATGGGGCCCTTTACAATTTTTTTTTAATGAACCTTCATCTAAATTGATGAAATGTACAGTTCTAGAAAGTCTTAATTGATATTCATTAAGTTGTCATCAGACTGAAGAAAATATGAATCTCAAACAGCGGAACTCACATACAGGGGGTGTTTTTATACCTTTGCATGAAACTTTAATGACATATAATTTGATATACTGATATAGAACAAAAAGATTTTTTTTTAATTCGCAAAAATTAGTAGTTTAGTAGTTATATGCCTGGGTGTTTCCATCAAAGTGCACAATTCGCTGGTATTCAGGTCTCTTAATGACTGGAATTTCTGTTTCAAAGCGAATGTATGAAACATTTGTATTTTTTTCTTCTGAGAATTATAATTACAGTCCGTTAAGTAATATTTCAAGTAGAAAAAGACATAATCTCATAAAGCTACATGAAATATTTGAGTTTTTGCGTTTAAAACTATGAGTGCATGCCAGTTTGAGCACACTGCATGGATGCAGCAACCATTGCATTTTTATTTGGCTACATTGCGAGAAATTACGTCATGGAAATATTTCACTTGAAAAGCGAAGGTCATCTCACTGCTATCTTGAGTAGGTCAGTGACAGAGGCCACAAGGTCAGTTAAGCCCTTTTCACTTCTACAAACACTTCCTTATCGCTAAGACATTTTTGTAAATATTGCCCACTTATTTTGGACGCATTTTTCGCATCTGTAATAGACAATAATGTAGAACCAGTGGTTCTCAAAGTCTGGATCGTCACTACAGTGGGAACGGGGGGAATTCTTATTGAATACAACTTAGAATTGAATATGTATGCGTGCAAAGAAAATACTATTAATGATACAAACTCGTAATGAGAAGTTTTTTCTTTGTCAATTTCTAAATTCGTCGTTCTAGTTTTGTAAGTACATTATCAAATCTGCTTCTTACAAACTTCAATCAATATTGATCATACAAAAATAAAGGGGTCACGGAAGGATTTTTTTTGTGATTTTTACTTCCTTGTACGAAGTAAAGGAAATATTGTAATCGCGAAAATTTTAGGTTCTCAGATTTCAGCGGAAATACGCATTATGGCCATCCCTGAATCCATTTTGACTAATTTCGTCGTGCCGTCTGTACGTACGTACGTATGTATCTCGCATAACTCAAAAACGTTAAGCCGTAGAAAGTTAAAAATTTTGTATTTAGGACTGTTATAACATCTAGTTGTGCACCTTCCTTTTTGGTCATTATATAACTTCCGGAAGTGATACTTTACCTGAAGCCTATAATATATTTGAATGAAAAACTATATCAAAATATAATCCAAAACTTTTCAATTTTGGTATGTAAGACTACTATATCAATAGAAATAACATATTAGATTTTGGTTAAAAGAGATTAACCGGACGTGATACATTACATGAAGCTACTAACAATTTTTCTTGAACAAAATGGAATTATTCTGATTTTAGAAATAAATGCTGCAAATAAAAGTTTTACAGAATTAAATTCAGCGTCTAGCACATTAAGAATTATTTTATTAGCCTTTTGTATAAGCGAGATATGTAAATTTAAAATTATAAATATATATATATATATATTTAATTAAGTTTGCTATGGATTAGAACAAAAAATAAAAATTTAATGTCAGATATGTTAAATTAAAAAAATATCTATAGTTTAATACGTGTAGAAAGAAGTCATGTGGTGTCCACATCAGATTTTTTAACAAGGGAAATCGCTGATTGTAGGCTGTAGGGAAACTGACAAAATTAATTGTATATTTTTAATTATACACGAGTTACATACACTATTGTTTCTACGACCAAATCCAACATCCAAAGACATTCTCTTGTCTGATTATTTCATATAATTAAATAATAATACTAGTAGTAATAGTTAGGCATAAACTGAAATTAAGTTCTAATTTAGATACAATTTAATTAATCTGCTAATTTGTGTCTTGATAACTTTGCGTTGAAAGTAGAGATATGGCATTCCCTTCAAACTTGTAGCACTATTCAATCTATTAAGTCTCGGTATTGGAATATCTCCCTGTTATGTCTTCTTAGGTAGCATTATAAGCCAGGCTTAAAAGCCTGGTTCAATTAGCGCAACTAAATCCCCGATACGCCAAACTACAAGATAGACTACTCGGTACCTGACCCATTTCTACACCGTGTAATTATTACTTGACAAGCAAGCTAATGTTTTTTGATCTTCTGCTGTTCTACGTTTGTTGTCTTTGTTTGTAACGTTTTTTATTGTATTTTTTGTAACTAAATTACTGTAGAATAATAGTTAGTTACAGGTTAAGCGTTTTGTTTTTATGTATGTATAACGTAGTAAACAGCTTGTTTAATTTTGTAGTTCTCATGAAACTTTTGACCAATGAAAATTGATAACAGCTGCTTAGTATTAATGACGTCATTGTTATCATTAAAGCCCGGATTTTTAGACAATTGCCTAGATTCAAATTTTAATATACCTCAGGCAATTTCTTTTTTCTATACATAGGTAATATGTTTACGTGTAATGGAAGGTTTTTTTTTCGTGCCTTAAAGCCTATTTTTTCTATATTTTGGTTATTGTGCCTATTTTACCTTATACAGCCTATTTTGCCTATTTTTGTTGCCTATTCTAACTTTTATTGAGCAGACAAGGTTTATCATCTACTTCGTTGACTAATTCAGCACTTGACAAAGTGTTTCAACCTAACCTATAATATTTAAAGTACTTACTTTAATCAAGTTTTTGTATGTGAATTTAAAATGCCGAAAGAAAAAACGTTTTTTAGTCAAAATTTTACGTGGCAATTCAATTGTATCTTTGCCACTATACTACATAATTTGAATTTGCATAATAGTTAATAAAAAGAGAACCCTACATTATTATTTTTCAGATTGCGTTAATTTTTGTTTAAAATGATTATTTTTTTCTAACGAAGAGTAGATACGAGTACCAATATTAGAAAAAGGATTCGTTTATTTTTTTTAAAACAAATTATTTACATTTAGGCTGCCTAAAATCCCGCCTATTTTAGAGTAATTACCGGCCTATATGCCTGCTTATTTGGGTGTTTTTAAGAGCCTAAATATCCGGGCTTTAGTTATTATAGTTATTTGTATGTCTGTATGATTGTTGCTTCCGTAATTAAATTAGACCAAAAGTGGAAATACAAAAAACTATTAAAAACTGCATCTAATAAGTATTAAAGTGTTGCTCAATTTTATCGAAATTTTAAAAATCGCTGAAAACTTGTTTATAAATTTTGGAACACGAGAAATTTAATGCCGTTGAGCGCAACTCAATAGCTTACTTAGTTTTTGAGATATAGTTCCAAAAACTAAAAAAGATATATAACAGAGTCGTGAACAAAAGTTATATTTTCTAAAATAATTTTGTGGTTTTTCATGATTTCGCCATTTCTTTTTAGTTAGAAAAATGTTTTTCATTCTAATATTGTAGTAAAAATGGCTTGCGCTCTCTGGTAATGATGATTCGAAGTCGTCGCCGTGAGCCGCTCACAAGCGCGAATGAGGTGACCTGAATTCAGTGCCACGCAATTTAATCAGTGGATTATTTAAAACGCGGGCTGTAATTCAGTAATTAGTTGAATGGTGAAATAAATATCTGACAGTGGTGTTGGTATATTGGTAGGTCTGGTAGAGTGGTAGTCCTGCGTGGTTGATGGTACACGTGACAAGAACGAATTAATATCTGACTGCGCGGAACACAAATATAATGAAATTGATTGTGTTGTTTGTTGGATTAATTATTATTGAATGAGGTATGAAATGAGTGCTTAAATTGTTTATTACGTGGTTTGAATTTTATACTCATGATTAACTAAACTATACTATGAAAATGGCTTGTGTTTGTTTCAACTACTGAGAGATGGCGTTGATCACTAAAGCCCGGACATTTAGGCTCTTAAAAACACCCAAATAAGCAAGCATATAGGCCGGTAATTACTCTAAAATAGGCGGGATTTTAGGCAGCCTAAATGTAAATAATTTGTTTAAAAAAAATAAACGAATCATTTTTCTAATATTGGTACTCGTATCTACTCTTCATTAGAAAAAAATAATCATTTTAAACAAAAATTAACGCAATCTGAAAAATAATAATTTAGGTTTCTCATTTTATTAACTATTATGCAAATTCAAATTATGTAGTATACTTTAATTCACAAAATATTACGAGCAATTGCTCTATGAAATTTTCGGAAAGGGACTGTCTTCGGTCAGTCAGAACTTGCTTGTAAGTTGAAAACTTCGTTCGACATCACAAAATGTGACAAGGAGCGTTCTTATATTTAGCCATATCGTCTAAAGTTACCTCAGCTCCATTGATTAATGGCAAACACACAATAGAATTGCCACGTAAAATTTTGACTAAAAAACGTTTTTTCTTTCGGCATTTTAAATTCACACACAAAAACTTGATTAATGTAAGTACTTTAAATATTATAGGTTAGGTTGAAATACTTTGGCGAGTGCTGAATTAGTCAACGAAGTAGATGATAAACCTTGTCTGCTCAATAAAAGTTAGAATAGGCAACAAAAATAGGCAAAATAGGCTGTATAAGGGAAAATAGGCACGATAACCAAAATATAGAAAAAATAGGCTCTAAGGCACGAAAAAAAAACCTTCCATTACACGTAAACATATTACCTATGTATAGAAAAACTAAATTGCCTGAAGTATATTAAAATTTGAATCTAGGCAATTGCCTAAAAATCCGGGCTTTATTGATCACGATATGCCAAACTTGAGGCTATAACATTGATGCCATTTGATTTTTATTTTGAGTTTGCTAATAGTGTTTTTTTTTTTAATATAGAATATAGTTCTGTGTTGTCGTAAATTGCAATGTTGGTATTAGTTTCATTTAACGTTTTTAGATACAAATTTAAATATATACTTCATAGATTGTTTTAAAAGTAAATTGTAAACAAATTATAAAAACTGAATTTTTATTATGACACTTGTTTTGTTCTGTACCAGAAATATAATTAAATTAAAACAAAAAACAAAACAAAAAAAAATAAAAATGGTGTAATCAATTATTGTTTAAACCATGATGTAAATCAGGGCAACTTTGCTTCTAAACTAGCTGCATTCAATTCTTTTCGATGTGTCGTGAGAAAATGAATGATGCATAATTCGGTCCAATGTGTTTAGCGTTCGTATGTATGTTTGTTGGGATGTTCTGTTAGTCGACAGTGAAAGTGTTTTGAACTGAATGTGTGTCAACGATTTAGACAGATTTTCAGAATGTGTCAGAAATAGAACGAAAGATGCGTAGGTGAACCACCCAATAGTGTAATGACGTCATAATGTATATGATTGTCTTTTCGGGTATATGTTCTTGTTTTTATGTTTCGAAATGGGTTGACAACAATATTTATTTTTATTTTAACCCAAATAACAACACGAACACATGAAATATTCAGTTCTAGAGCAAACTTAGTTAATATGGAAAATAGTGTAAATGTTTGTGAAAAAGATAGTAATCTGATGTTATGTTTGTAGCTGTATATCTAGTGAAAATGGTCAATAATTATTTGTCTAATTGAGGAAATGACATGTTGATACGTATTTATATTTTTTTATTTGCATATACAACTCTTCATTAAGTGATTTTCTATTGAAATAAAGCTATTCACATATAATGGAGATTTGTGAAGATAAAAATTATAATAATTGCTTTTTTATTTATTGTAATTACACTTGGGGGAAAAAAGTAGCAAAAAATGCCAAATATTCAGACAGCCATAATTCGGTTGACTGGTCGAAAATTGATAAATCTTTGAGTGCCGACAATTTTCAAGTTTTCTCTTTAAGGTCATGCAAGTTCATGTATCGCCAAGACCATTCCGCCTCCACTACACCCTTCGAAAACCTCTTTCTCGTACAAATATTGTAACAAAAATTTACATACATATATATTTTGACCCGCTAACTCCAATTATGTAATCGCAAAGTACATACGTCTTATAGTTTTATTATTTTAAATATACTATTTGATGGCAGATGTAGATATTTTTTATAAAGTCAGGTTTACAAGATACGACTATCAACTTTTATTTTTTAAATAGCAACCTATAATTATTTTACTAAAATAAAAACCGCCATTTTTTTCTCTTTTCAACGGTGTATTAGTTTTTATTAATGTATCTGAAAAAATTCGAGAAAAATAAGAATATTGAGAAATACTAGAAATAATTTTTATACAAATATTATAGGTGGCTATGTGAAAATAAACAAAATGTAACAGTGTTAAATTAATGTCAAAAAAGTATACATTTGCTGGTTACTTTATTTAACTTATTTTGCAAACAATAAAAAAAACGTTTTCAAATGTTTACGAAAGAAGAATTAATAGATATGATTCTAATAATTGGTGAATCGACTGGAATCATGAGAAGGGCAAAAAGAATTTTAAATTTTTGTATTACAGAACATGGTCGTAATTTTGAACATTTGTTTTAAGTTGTTTTTGTTACTGAATTTGTTGCTTTAGTTTGTTAAGTTGTATAACACTGTTACATTTTGTGTATTTTCACATAGCCACCTATAATATTTGTATAAAAATTATTTCTAGTATTTCTCAATTTTCTTATTTTTCTCGAATTTTTTCAGATACATTAATAAAAACTAATACACCGTTGAAAAGAGAAAAAAATGGCGGTTTTTATTTTCGTAAAATAATTATAGGTTGCTATTTAAAAAATAAAAGTTGATAGTCGTATCTTGTAAACCTGACTTTATAAAAAATATCTACATCTGCCATCAAATAGTATATTTAAAATAATAAAACTTTCATATGAACTATTTTTTTCTATTACTCATAATAAAAAAGTTAAAGGGGGGGGGGGGGCGTCTTCCCAGACTCACCCTGTATATGATTTTCAAAGTTATTATTATTGCAATGACTAATAAAAAACTGTAGGAAAAATACAATTTCTCAGTTTCCGCTAATTCAACTAAATTTCACAAAAACAGTGTACTTTGACATGTATTTACGGTATGCGGTTTCCGGTGAACGCTTACATCGCCCGATTAAATAGCTTAACAAGGGAATTACGCAATAATGCACCCCATATATCATCTATCAACTATGCTACTGCATCTAACAATAAGGAAATCATGAATTGTAACAATTCTAATCAAGAGACATTTGTAAATAACCATGTTTACTTAAGCTACAGGTTTTGAGAAAAAATTAAACAAAAACTCGGTTGAAATATTGTGCTAATTAGCAAAAAATAATCAGAAAACAAAAAGCATTTTATTCGCCATCACAACGTTAGAAAGTGCGAACAAAAACATCGGGCAGATCAAGTAGGTCGTGGTTTAGCGCAGCTTACTACGATGTTCTTTGCTGCAACACAAAACATTGTGTTTAACAAATGCAACTCAATACAATAATACCTTTACCTCTCGCCCTAACCTAACCTAACATTTTAACGAAATCATTGATCTTTTCTTTGTACTTGGTGCAGTTACCGCCCGTCAAATCACAGCCCTATACTGGGTGTATGAAAACTGTTGTCACAAAAGCGGAAGGTAGTTTTACAATATTATTAAAAGTATAACATTTTTACTGTGAATTTGAGAACCCGGGTTCGATTCCCATAACGACATAAAATTTTTACCATATCAAAACTACCCCTGTGGCGTCCCCTCCACTAACATCTTTGAGTACCATGATTTGACGACTGGTAACCGTACTTCAAGCACGGAAATATATCACTTACCAAGATCTGCTACAGCAAAGTGCCACACCCAGTAATAGGTAAAAGGCGTGATGAATTTATTTATTTAAATTTAAATAAATGAAAACAGTAATAACAAATAATGATATAATAGGTATTTCTAAAAGTGAAATAGTGTTGAAGTGGGACAAACATAATCTGTTTTGTATCAATTCGTGGTTGTCGAGAAGACGAAAAACAGCCATTCGCGCGTTAGTTCAGTTAAATTCCGGGTTAAAAATAAATTGAAAATGAAAACACAAACAGTAACAGCAAGCAACAGCTCTTCAGAATGATTGGAATGCGCGGTGACAGGATATTTAAACGTGAAAGTTACTTTTTACCAAACTTACTCAATTAAAAATTACTTCTTGCGGTAATTATGTCGAATATATTAATAAGTTTGTTGCGGCTGCGCGAAAACGGTTATTTTACAGTAGTTTAATAGTTGCTGTTTATATGAACAGTGAATGTGCTGCCATCTTGTTCACGATGCTGAAACTACAAAGTGTTATGGTATGACTAATATTCAAGTCTGGGTTTTTCGTACTCTAAACATAATTGGGTATTTTTAAATGCGTACTTGGAAATTTAAAAAGCTATTACTAATTTTATTAATATATAGACTTTTTTTTAATATGAAAATGTAAATATAATACAATTTGTTTGTTTTGTAACTCTGCGTGTGTCAATTGTTTTTATTCTTTGTTCAGCAATCAAACAAATTAATTAACAATGGTTTTGCTTTTGTTTGCTTGTTTCACAGTCACTTTATTTTCCACCCTTTTAATTTAAACAAATGAAAGGCACATATGTTCATGTTTGTTATTGATTGTGTATCATTTTATTTATATACACGGTTATACTTTGCGTTGTGTTTATTTAACTTTTAACATGCCTCAAGATAAACAACAATTAGGTAGCTTGTTAGTGTTTTATTTAAACAATTAATTAACATCTTTAGTAGACCAATATATTTGGTGAAACAGGTCACATTGGTGAAATTGAGATTGAGCGATTATATGGATGACTATGAAAGTAAATGAAACAAACGCAGTGTGCCAGGATACAAATATGTGGCATTAATTGCAGGATGAAACTAATAAATACAAGTTCAGTGAATGCACGAAGGGTTCATTTAATGAACCATAGCATGATGTTACGTAGCTATTTAATTATCGAAAAACATAATAATATTTAAGTAAATTAGGTACTACTATCTATTTTTATTGGTTAATATAATTAAGACCGTTCCTGATTATATAGGGCGTTATGTTTTAAAAGAAACAGTAAATATCTCATTTATTTATCAACTTAATAATTTGTTTAATATAACATGATTTACTTAGCAACATAGTAAGCTAAGTGATGACGGATGTACATGTATGAAACCATTTCCGTTTTGCTAGTAATTAATATCAACTTTGAAATTTTAAATGAAACATACAATATTGTTTTACAAATTTGAAAAGTACATTAAATTTGCTTTATAATCAGATTAAATAATCTATATGTTACATTATTAAAAAATAAATTACCGAACAGATTAATTATGGCCTAATGGAGAAAAAAATAAACAGTGAGTGACACTCAAAATAATGCAATTAACTAAAACAATGGTAATTATTAGCATGTAACTAAATAATAAGTTTTTATTATATAGAAAACAAACAATTTTCACCACATTAACACTACCCCTGTGACTTTCCCGCCATTACCATATTTGGGAACCGTGATTTAACGGCAGATAATCGCACTTCACGCAAAGAAACATATCATTTAACGAGATCTGCTTCGGCAGAGTGCCATACTCAGTATTGGGTAAAAGGCGTAATAATATCAAATTTGTCAAAAAGATTGTTTTTCTACTTGCGTGATTAAAATGTCATTTAACGTACTAGTTTCCATAGCATCTTAATCATTTTAAAAAGCCATGGCTTCGAACGTTTTAGTCACAGCTTGTGATATTAAGCACGGGGTGAAATTAGCTTCAGGCATTTGTTATTGTAACATTTATTTACTTTTTAAATAATTCATAAAACTTTACATTTTTGTGTTGTTTTAATTTACGATCGTAGAAAAAGTATAGTATGTGACTCGTTTTATAAACTCTTTAAATATTGGTTTATAATATACTATTACAATATCTCCAGTTTAAGATGAATCCCAAAAGATATTGTAATTAATATAGTAATTTGATATAATATTTTTTTGATGTTAACAGAAGTCCAATTTTGTTATTTTATTATATTAGGCCAATAAAATGCCATTTTATCCCATTAAATGGGGTAGCACGAACCCTTGAAGCACATAAATCCCTCCAAACAAGCTCATTTTTTCCTCACACCAAGAATCTTTCATCACGCATCAAACCGTCAATTACAATAATAACAATCCGGAATAAAATGGTAGCCAACTCCAAATTTAACTTCTTTTAAATGTGCCTGTTAATGTTTTAATAGAATCATTTTGCTAAAACCCAGTAACTTTTTCTTCTTGCCAATGTCTTCAAGCACATCTCGTAATTTTTTCGTTGAGTCGCGTGCCTCACATGCCTACCAGATGTGTCCCAAACCCGTTGTGGTAGCTGTTCCTGCACCTGCCTGGGTTCAAACCTCTCTCTCCGCACTTCGCACTCACAGGGGTGAGGGGAACAGGGTAGTAACGTAATACACGTGGCAGTTGTGCCAGAACACATGTGGGTGGAAAAACTTTATGCACTCAGATTTGTTTTATGATAAGTAGTGAAGTTTTTATTTAGTTTTGTTGGAAGATGTGGATGTTGTAAATACAGATGTTTTATAACTAAACTTGAACGTTATGAGTTTAATAGGAAAAATTATTAAATAACTCTTTGAAATTATTTAAATTGAATATTCTTTTTGCTTGTAAGCAAAACTCAGTGGGATTATGTCGAACTGTGGATTTGAGGACTTGAGTTCGATTCCCGCAGCCGACAAACTTGTTACTCTTACATAAAAAATAATTAAGCAACAAGTAGGTACTCATTAGATGCAGTTTTTAATACGTCGCATTATTTTTAATCTAATTTAATTAGGGAAGCAATAAACGTACTGGTTTCCATGGCTCTTCGAACCTTTTAGTCACGGAGTGAAGCTAACAACTGACATATTAAATATGGGGTGAAGTTAGTTTCCTGTATTTGTCACTGTAACTTCATATTACTTTTCAAATAATACATGATTAAATTTGACTTTTTTTTGTTGTTCTTAATTTGCTGTCGTAGAAATTAGTTATTTGTATATTAAGAGCGTGATTCTTTGTTACTCGACCACGGTAATTGCAGCGCGAGTCGAAGGCGAGAGCTGCAATAGTAAAGAGAAACAAAGACTGTTTACGCTCGTGTTACACACATATTTTTTTCTATGATTGCATCTTAAAATTATTAAAAATGTATACGTTCTGAAAATAAATTCGTTCTGTCAACTGCCAATATGACAAGTTTCTGTTTTGTTTGTATCCCTGGTAACTATTAAAATAAGCGCGTATTTAATATCTTTAAGATATTTTTCGATTGTTCCACAGAAAACGTCAACATTACGATGTCAAATGAGAGCGTAATTGTCAACTTTTCATAGCAAGCGTAAAAAAGTATAGTATGTGTCTCATTTTATAAACTAAATAGACGTTTTTCTACGATTGCTATGAAAAGTTGACAATTGCGCTCTTATTTGTCATCGGATAGTTGACGTTTTCTGTGGAACAATCGAAAAATATCTTTTTTCTACGATTGCTATGAAAAGATGACAATTACGCTCTCATTTGTCATCGTAAAGTTGACGTTTTTTGTGGAACAATCGAAAAATATCTTTTTTGCGCGTCTCCAATGGCAACGCGCGAAAAAGACGGTAAATTCGCGCGTTTCCAATGGCAACGCGCGAAAAAGATTATTTCAATAGTTACCAGGGATACAAACAAAACAGAAACTTGTCATATTGACAGTTAACAAAACGAATTTAGTTTTAGACGTATACCTACGTTTTTTAATAACTTTAAGATGCAATCGTAGAAAAATTAAGGGGGGGAACCTTCGGCTCGCGCTGCAATTACCGTGCTCGAGTAACAAAAAATCACTTTACGCTCTTAATACACAAATAACTATTTTGCACGTCTCCAATGGCAACGCGCGAAAAGGATGTTAAATGCGCGCTTATTTAAATAGTTACCAGAGATACAAACGAAACAGAAACTTGTCATATTGACAGTTGACAGAATGAATTTATTTTTAGTACATATGCGTTATTTAATAATTTTAAGATGCAATCGTAGAAAAAATATGTGTGTATCACGAGCGTAAAGTGTCTTTGTTTCTCTTACACTAAAGAATCACTTTACGCTCTTAATACACAAATAACTATTATCAAACTTGTTCGATAATATACTTTTATAGGGTGTATCTAGAGAATCCGAATATACAAAGTGAGTAAAATGCCCAAACAATTGCCATTTGAAATAGAATGGAATTCAAAAGCATATAATTCACAAACCATCGGTTTATTTATTAATAACGTTTGCGATAAAACTATTTCACATAAAAAATTATCGATAAAATGCATTTGATGTTGAAACCAGAACTCTAATTAATTAGCTTTGCGTTATCGAATTTTACGCATAAATTTAAATTATTTGAAATATCCTATCACACGTATACACGTGTACACTTTTAAAACTACTGTTTACTGCTGTATTAAATGTGTGAGACCCCATTCATATAAAAATTATAGGTTGTAATTATACTTTTATGAATTTACATTTATTGAAAAATAATCATTGATAAAAATAAATGCATTCCACGCACAAGGTTAAGTATACTTATGTATATACATTAGACAATGTCTATGAGGACCAACATTGACATATCGAAAATTATATAAACTACGATTTCGGTAAAATTAGATAACATTTAAAGCTCTAGTACAGTGATTCTTAATCGAGGGTTCTCGGACTCCTAGAGGTCCGTGAAAGGATTCGCGAAACTTAAAAGATAGCTCAAGTTTTATCTGGAAATCGACTAGTATTTTTGTTTGTATTTAATAATATATAATAAATCATATTTAATCTTTAGTTCGCATCTGATTTAGATTTAGATAATTGTATTTTAACACTTGGTAGCAAATAGTTATTTGTGTGTTAAGAGCGTGATTCTTTGTTACTTAAACACGGTAATTGCAGTGCGAGCGGAAGGCGAGAGCTGCAATAGTGTAAGAGGAACTAAGACACTTTACACTCGTGATACACACATAATTTTTTCTACGATTGCATCTTCAAATTATTAAAAAACGTATGCGTACTGAAAATAAATTCATTCTTGCCAACTGACAATATGACAAGTTTCTGTTTTGCTTGTATCCCTGGTAACTATTGATATAAGCGCGCATTTAATATCTTTTTCGCGTGTTGCCATTGGAAACGCGCACATTTAACGTCTTTTTCGCGCGTTGTCATTGGAGGCGCTCAAAAAAGATATTTTTCGATTGTTCCACAGAAAACGTCAACTTTACGATGATAAATGAGAGCGTAATTGTCAACTTTTCATAGCAATTGTAGAAAAATATTATTTGTAGTTTTGTTTTTGAAATTTCTCATTTTTGTTCTTATCTTGTAACCTTTACATTTTTTGCGAAAACAAAAATGACAACATTTGTCTAATATTACTGAAGTTATAGTTCTAATAGTTCTCGAAATTCCAATGGCGGCTTTCGTATAGAAAACACCCTGTATGTTATAATTATAGTGTACATTATTGTTTCAAGCATTACTGAAATAAAATGTCATAATAGAAGCATCCTCATCTTGCAATAATTTGTGTGTTTAAATTCTTGATGAAAGTGTGACGTATATCGCAACGATTACCAGACTAGCCTTCTAAATAAAATAATCGAACATCATGTGCGTTTAGTCACGTTGTCGTTATTTAAATTCATTTGTTTTTCAAGATGCTCAGTTATCTCATTTACAAACAAATGCGTTGTTGACCAGATTACTAAATATTCGTCTAGTGTTCATTAAAATATCGTTAAGATATTTGGTACAGTTACAGTTTCTTGCCAGGTACATTCCAGGGTAAAGATTAACTCCTTTATCCGGTGTAGTTAAACTCTGGTTATTTTTATCTCATTTACCTCCCGCTGAAGTAAGTACTGTAAGCAGATTTGGCAGACGACCTGTTTAACAAGATGACTCAAATTACAGTCGATTACAAACATTGTTACTGTTTGCAAATCTTGTATCCAGTTTTAACTAATATATTTGGGGGCCGTGATTTGACGGCTTGTAACCGCACTTCATGTGAAAAAATATAACACTTACCGAGATCTGCTTAGATAGAGTACCACACCCAGTAATGGGTAAAAGGCGTGATGATATATTTATTTTATATTTATACAAATTGAGAAAGTAATATGTGCTTGAAGAATTTTACTATTGAACAAATGAAACAGAGAAGCGATTAGAATAGGGGTTGTGGCCCAATTTAGGGGCGCAGCAAAAAGCTCTTTGAAGACTTAATGTCACATTCGATTTTAGAATATTCAAAGTTCAATTTGTTTTGAAGCAACCACGCGCATTGCTCTCATTTTGTTATGTTTTAAAATTCTTAAATAATGAATAATTTCGCTATTTCACACAAAACATTGCTTATTTAAAAAATTGTTCAATATTGATTTTCAAACTGTAAATTGTTTGGTTTTAATAAACCAATAAATATTATCGCCATTTAATCGTTACACCAACAACAGCAGATCTCGGTATGTGATCTTTGGATGAAGTGTTGTTACCAGCTGTTAACTCACGAACCCCGGGTTGTCAAATCTACGGGTCGATTTGATATGATAATAAATATAAAAGTATTGCTTTCTGATAAGGCAATGAAAAGATTAAATGTATACCTTGTTTCCTTAGAAACTTAATTAACGTCCTTTGAGAGGACATTTCTTAGTTTCTTCCCTTATAAAAATATCTACTTGATGAAGTATTTACGAGAACATATAGAAATAAATAGAATGTTGAACAAAGTGCAAGTTTGAAATATTTTATAATAATTAATATTATAGTAGCATAACATGTGTTTGTATAAATTTGCATAAAAAGCACGATAATAATTTCTCCAGATAAGTGAATAAACATGTCATCTAGTTCTTGCAATGACTTGGAACGTTTTAAGAATTCACTGTATACAATAATATTTACGATGCAATATTTCAAGAATCTCTTAAATCACAGAAACATGTACCGATCACGTATTTATTATTCATAATTCATTGTTGGGCCCCGGAAAGTCCGCGATCTTGGTTCAGTTCGACCGCAGCGTGCGTGCATTGGCTGCTGTGATTATAATAAAATTATTGGTGTTTTACAGTCATGATGACTGGCATGTTATTAGTCCAGGATACCGCCATGTTCGCTCGCAAACAGTTGGTTACCGCCGCATAACATACACTTCATTGTTGAACGCAAAACTGTTCATTATGATATTTTTTCTTTGAAATTCTCTTTGTTACCATCATAAATATAAGGTAGAAGATTTCTTCATTTTTATACGACCAACTGTTTCCAAATGTAACCTACATGAAAATGAAAGAAATATTTAAAATAACCGTTCGTAGCAATTATTTAAATGATATTGAAAACGTTGAAGCAATTTTTATGTGTGAGAGACATTTTTTTTTTTTTTTTTTGTACGAGTGTTGATTGTTTGACAATTACGCAATAGCGTGAACCCGACCGAGAGCGATGGAGCAAGTACTGCACGTACGTCACTCAAACCAGGCTTGTTTCCGCTGAACAAGTCGTATGACGTAGATAGTCGTCATCCAGACCTATTCCCCCGCCTCGAACTTTAGCAGTACCGTAATGTGATTATTTTATTACAAAATTGTTTGTTTACTATTAACATGGGAACATTTTATATAATCAAATACTGTATACCTACATTTTAATTAAATATAGTAAAGTTTTTATTAGTTCAAAACACAATATACAACTTAATATTGAAAAAAAACTATGAATCATCACTAGCAAATATGAATAAAACATGATAGATATTTGTAGAAGGAAGAATATTGAAAAATATAAACAATTTGATATAGTGCAGGTCACACAGGTAGCGTAACGGGACAGTAGAACCATTTAGGGATCGAGTAGTATATGTTTTTCTTTTCATTTGTTTACTTGGCTCCGCCCTTGGGGCAGATAGTGATAGTCATATTTTTCGCGCGTCTTACTCGCCAACTTGATTCGCAGTCGTGATCTGGTGGTTCGCACGTGCGCAGTTACGCGGCGCTAGTAGCGCAATGTCACCGTGTTGCGCTTCGTTCTTATCGCTCTCGGCTGTTAGTTTTCCATTGTTTGGTGTGATGAGTGTATTCGCGATTGTTTTGTTTTGATTTTTCAACTGTTGCTCTTCATCACATTGATGTCTCATCTGTCGTCTTGGTGACATCACATTACTACTTCTGGCAGACGTGTTAGTTGTTGTGACTTGTTAACCTAACCTAGAACAACAGTAGTATAGTAATAATCGTGCAAGGTTATTGCATCACTATTGATAAGCGATGGTGTTTTGTTGATTGTGCATGTAGTGGTTGTGGACTGTAGGGTGGTTGGTTTTAAGTGTAGTGATGGACCTGGTGCCTCCGACTGTAGCTGACGGACGTGTGTTGTTCTTGTTTAGCGTGGAACGAGACCGGCTGCGGGAGTTGGAGCGGCAGGCCCGCGCGCAGATGTCCTCGGAAGTAGCGGACAGGGAGACCAACAAGGCGGTCGGCGCGCCTCTTTTCCAAGCACCCGTCAGGGTAAGTTATTCAAACAATACTTTCTTATATACATCAATAGCTTAAGAAAATCCTAACGTACCTGGACAAGGCCCAGCTGATCGTTACAAACTTTTTTTTTAAATAGACCTTGCAGGTATTTCCGACATTCATGTTTCCATTTGCTTCGACTATATATACCTGTTTGTAAACCAAATCTTGTTGCTGAAAAATACGGTTGTTTTGAAACATTCACGTTAGTACAAATCCGTGAGGAGTCTATAAAAAGATGTTCAGTCTACGTCATTCATTTCCAAGCTTTTTAAACAAATAAATGATTGTATTTTAGAGATAAGCACGGTGATATTTAGCCGGTACGCACATACTGATTTCTTCGTGCCGATTGTTAATGACGTTATTTAATCACAATTCAATTAGTTAATAAATTAGAAAAAATCGCTGCGTTTCATAGCTAGAAACGAACGTCTTGATGACACGTTGTTGGGAGAAGAATTTTACATCTGATGTTTAATCCTGGCTAAGACAAGGACATCATCTGGCAAGTGATAAAAGAGTTAAGCAAGCTGTTCTTATTACACCTTGTCAAAACCAAAGTTTACAACAGAAATTGTTACATTACATATTTAATTATATACATTACATATTAGTAAATAAATAGATATTTACAACAGAGAAGGGGGCGTACCGTTTGTTAAATAATTCGAATCTAACCACTGCAATTTGTTAAAATTAAGCCCGATCTTTACTTCTTCCATTAATTTAGCAGCATTTGCGGTTCAACATAATTTGTCGGTTCGGTGTTTGTTTAACGGTTCACGAACCAGTTTTTAAGATCTGTTCAATTCAATTATTATTATTATTCTTTATACGTACAAACTATGTTCTGTATACAGGGTGTTTCACAACTTAGATAAAAAAATTAAAGGGTATATTCTGTACGACGTGCTGATCATGAAACAAAAAGAATTTTTTTTAAATCGCAAAACTATTTTCCATGTTTCCCAGTCCAAAATTTTTCGTTGCCACTGCCACTGGGTGGATGATTATGTTAAACTTATTAATTAAATAAAATTCTATTATAAATAACTGCTAATAATTGAATTGTGTAATTATTCTTTCCTTAATTTTTCGAATTTAAAAAAAATTGTTTTTGTTTCATGATCAGCACGTACAGAATATATCCTTGAATTTTTTGCTCTAAGTTGTGAAACACCCTGTATATTTAGGATATTACCGTTTCATCCGGTTTAGATGTTCGGTTTGATTCAATTACCCAGTTTTAATATGTACGGTTTAATTCAGGTTCGCGGTTCATAGAAAACAGCCAGTTTAGTTGAATTTTCTATTAGGTTTGCATTTATCCAGTAGATTTTTGTCCTTATCTGTCACTTTATCTGAAAATCACTAAAATAGTCATATTTGGGAAGGTGTTAAAATCTAAAATGACAGCAACAAGCAATCAAAATAAAGTTGTGCTGAAGCGAAATTGAGCTACTGATTTTAAATTCTTTTCAAATAGTACATTGCGACATATGTTTTGCTGCCATAAGCGTCCGAAGAAAAACAATGTAATTTAAATAAGAAAAAGAAAACAACTTATTTAAATGCTGATGCGGTGACCATGAAGATTTTTTAAAACCCAAGGATGTATCTACCAATAAATAAGATTGTTCAATTAATACTTTTGTAATAATGTGTTTCAAGTAAACAACATGATACTACTTTACTCCATCTGTTTTATCTCTTGCTAAGTAGTTTATATTTATAGCACAAGAATGTGAATCTATTATCAAAAATTATTTTTTCTCCCGGAATTAACAAATACAAACTGTGCCTCTGTTAATTAAAAGATACAAAAATGGTAAAATTGTACTCGAATTGATTGAACCAAATCCAAAACTTGCAAATGAAAATTCTCACCGCAAACAAAACCCGAATCGAGAAAAACCTCATCAAAACAAAAGCATCGCTTCCAAAAAAACAAAATAAAACGTATGACATGAGCAAACAACTGACGTCGAGCCATCGACGGTACGCAAACATACAAAACGTCCCTGGACCCAAAGCATAAATTGTTTTAATTTGATCGGGGGATTCGCGATGATGTTGAGGTCAGCAAGATAAGACACGCACGCGTCCTGCGATCCTTCGGTTTATCGCGATTGGCACAGCATTCTGACTTGTTGCCTGTACGAATATTAGCGATATTGGGGTCTATGACCACACACGAATTTAAAGAAACAAGGAAATTATACATGTCTTATAATAATAAGTGTCAACGGCCATGGCTCAATTGATCTATACGATAACGCGAGTTAAACAATACGGAGGGAATATTTAAATGGGTGACCGCCCAGAGATCAGGGTGTAATGGTGGTATATGACCTAAGCAATTGATTCGCCAAGAAGGAAAAAAATATAAATTCAATTTTTCATTTCACGTGACGTAGGAATGGCCCAGCATAAATTGAGATAGGTCAAGTCACACTATAAATAAGGATTTCCCGAAAATCCTGGGAAAATATAAAAATCCTTAAATTGGTTTATAATTCCTGGAAGAAAATTATATACAGTTAAAAGATAATTATTTAATTTAGTTTCCTTGATACAAGATATTAAAAAGAATTGAGATTTGATCAGCAACTTCCAGTTAATAAAAAATATAAAATAAACACTTGGCTATGTTTCACAAAATTCAGCCTCCAAGTCACGTTATTAGGGCATCGTCAGAGGCTGGCCAGCACAGTTAGTAACCATAGACGCGTTTCAGTTAATTGAAAAAGAGTTATTTTGTATGAAGTGCGCAAAATGAGTGTTTTTTTATTGCATGTGTGAATGTTGGGACCGCTAGATCAAGACAAAAAAGTCATACGAATGCGCTAAAAAAACCCACGAAATACAAACAACACTTTCTACAACTGTCGTAAAGGAATAATACAATAATGATTGATTTATTCAAGTAAATTTTAAGAAAAAACTAAAAAATTATATGAATTTAGTATTATTGATGTGTTGTAATCAATGGAACTTGAAAACATAATAATAATAAAATAGTGCACAAAATACGTGTTGTCATGGTAATATAAATGATGAAAAAATCACGTACTTCTAGTATTGATATTAGAGAAAAAAAGTTAATATTTTTCGACAATTGTAGAAAAAATAGTTATTTTATCAAAATTGTTACAGTGAAAAATGCTTAAAATATACAAGGATTAACGAAATTATTCTTTAAATTACAGAAATGTTCATTAGGCTATCTCATTCCTCGCGAGCAACTTACAGAATCCGTGTTGGGTGTCGTTTCAGTAGCCTTGCGTGCTATAAAAACTCCGGTTGCAATTTCAACTGTTTTACACTGATTTTTATCTTTCCACCGCCTTTTGTCCCCTTTAGTTCTACACTAGCTTACCAGATTGTTAAAAAGTAAGATAGCAACTTGTTAAAAAAAATCTCATTTTGATTATTTCAAAGTCGCTTACACGAATTCTTTGGCTTGTTTTATTTTAGATTAAAATTTGTTTCCTCGAAGTTTATACTAAAATACGAGATTAAGAAATACGCAGAAATATATTTGAGATCAATGTTTTATTATTTTTTTAGAAGATCTAAGGGCAATTGCAAATTGTGCATTACATATTTTCAAATGTAATGCTTTTATTAATCATACAGAACATCGCGCTATATAACAAGCACCCTTGACACCTTCCCTCATTAGTTTCATTATTATATAATCAATCTTCGTCAAACATTCTGATTCTAACACACCATCCTCGCTTCAACCACATTCATAGTTCTCCGTTCATACAAATTCATTTATTCCTCACTGTCTAAATCTTGTATCACGCAACAAGCCTTCAATCACATCCATTTATTCGCTCCTATACACATGTTTCATTCATCTTTCATTCACCATACGATCCACATGCTCACATAATCTCCACTCACTCACGTGCATTCCTCTAACAACGAATCTAAAAAGATATGAACGGAAGGAACTTCTAATTAAAGTTAGAAGCATTACATTTAAAATAATTTAGAAATATTTTTTGATATTTCTCATTGTATATTTTACGAAAATTGTACGATATTATTATGATGTAGGTGGCTCAGTGATATATTTGACGGCTGGTAAATTCCGGAAATTAGCATTATTAATTCATATCCGGGAATTTTTTATCGTGCATTCCAGGAACTTAATCTGCACGAATGGAACACGAGTGCAGATTTATACGTTGTCGGAATGCATTCGAAAAATATTCCTGAAAGTATCAATGTTTCAGGGAGATTATAAAGTGATAATTTGAAAATACTATATAACGTTATTCTGTTTTGTGATAACACTAATGCCAATAATATTAATCTCTAGTAAAAGTGGAGTTAGTTACTCTTAAATCCAAATTTAATCCTCTTTACATGATATAACTTGTTAATTTAATTTCATATAAAGACCAGCAATTTACCTGTAGTTATATTCGTAGTATTATTCCTATCAACATACATAATCTACTCCCACATTTAATGTACCATTTACCATTATTCTAGACAAAAAAAACTAATTTAAATTGTTTTTATAAAAGTGAAGACTTATAAACAATGTACATGCAGAGAATTTATAATTCATAACCCACGCAATAATTATGCAACTCAAATTATAATAATGTCGTTCATTTCGCGTATAAAAATATCTACTCTAATTTACAATACTGACCTTGCATAGTATGGTCGCCATTTTGTGACCTCTAAATCATACGCGGACCCGATGACGCAATAATAGTAATGATAACATATTTTCCAAATACTGACCGTTGTTTTTATTCTAAATTATTAGAGATTGTAGAATTAATTTATTCAACATTTAAGTGACAATATTTATTATAGTTTTTTTGTGGTCGGGCATTTTATTATTTCCCAAAGTCTAGTAAAACTGAACAAACCTATTTTACAGGTGAGCTTGACAATATGGTCTGTGATAAATTTTATTTTTTATCTACTCGTACATATGATTCTAGATTCTAGACAAGATATTAAAATAACCATATGATGAATTATTTGTAGTTTATAGGTAAAAAAATATTAAAAATTAGTAGAAGGAATATGTGACGTCATTGTGACGTGTTGCTATACTGAGAGAAAAAGATGCAGTTTCATTTGTAAATTTTGTTATATCTAACCTGAAATGATACTAGTTTCAACACTTGAGATATAAGTATAGATTACAAATATAGATAAAGAATAAGGAGAGAATAAAAATATAAAATAAACACTTGGCTATGTTTCACAAAATTCAGCCTCCAAGTCACCTTATGAGGGCGTCAGAGGCTGGCCAGCACAGTTAGTAACCATAACGCGTTTCGCTCTTATTAGAGCTCATCAGTATGGTATAACTCACTTCTTCACCTAGAACAAAGTTCATGTGAAGAAGCTGGTGACGAAGAATTGTGCCAGCAGAGAATAAGATCTCTAACAAACAGGTAAGATGGCATGAGAAGTTCTGTGGAACAGGCCAGTCTCTGACGATGCCCTCATAAGGTGACTTGGAGGCTGAATTTTGTGAAACATAGCCAAGAGTTTATTTTATATTTTTTATTAAACCTTGTTTCACCAAGTGTTGGATGACAATTAATTTTGTCTTTGTTATTAAATAAGGAGAGAAGTTGTATACTGTGACTTTATCTACCTCAATTAATACTGGGCCATTCCTACGTCACGAGAAATGCATATTAAAATTTCAAATACAATATAATTATAAGATTATATTAGTTATTTTTGTATTTCGCATGTGAGTGAAATGTCATTATATACTAGTGAAAATTATCATACTCGCGTATAATAAATTATAATGCGCTATTGTTCTACGATCAGTACGTCATATACTATATATCCTAATGAATAAATTTAACTTTAAATACTATATGTATTTTCTATTATTATTAGGAGTCAAGTTAATTACTAATTTGTTTCTTTAAATTAGTTTTGGTCACAGGTTCTCCTTTGTCATTTTTTAAACCAAAATAATGTAACAACAAAACGAAATACTTTGTTGTTTTCTTGTTAATTTTATACTGAAAATGAGACAAACAAAGTGCACAACGTATGTCTTGTATTACAAACTAATTTAATGCTGTAATTGTAAAGTAAACAGAAGTATGTTACAGTTTAGTAATGTAAGCAAATTAATTTTAAACAGATGACAAGAAACGATAATCTCGATCAGTTTTATAACCAAAAAGGGATCAAATAACTATTAAAGAGTCCATTAGACATTAGAGTTAGGAATTAATATCAATAAAATATGGTTTCGGTGTTAATAACCTCTCTGTGTTATGAGGGCACTTGAGTAGAAATATAATCAAGCCAACTTCACTTTACGAGTGAACATAAACGTCATCAACATTGGCTCTGGTCTCACTGACATACACGTGAAGAAAGACAGAAAGAAAAAGAAGTATTAGAGACACTCGGTGTCGTTGTGTTCGAAGTAAATATAATCGTAGCCGGCTGGTGCTACGCTACGACTGTATGTAGAGGTATGAGGATGTTGAAAAACATTGGTGTCGTTTCGTTTCCTCTGCGGTAGTGCTTGGTTCCGAACCCCAATGCTTGTGTGAGGGTAATCTTATATGTACATCCGGTGTTGAGACACCTGCCCAGTTGCTCTCACGTGCTACATAGCACAGGGACGTAACAGACATATTGCATTTCTTCTTGAACAACTGACTCTAATACTTACAATAACTTCTTCATTCAATTAATTACTTCAAATCTAGAAATCTATAACTTGAATAAAATAAATAAATATATCATCACGCTTTTTACCCATACCAGTCATCAAATCCCGCCCCTCAAACATATTAGTGGTGGGGTAGTTTTTAATGTGGTGAAAATTGTTTCTCGAATGTGGAAGTCAAACCCGTGTTCTCAAATCTCCAGACTGATTCGATACCACTGAGCCTCCTACCCCATATCTATAACAATAACATCACGCTAGATCCCATCAAAAGAGGTAGCACGAACCCCCTTATCAAAGAAATATTCTCATCTTGAAACACTATCCTTGCTTCAAACAAATTCACGTTCTTCTTCATATAAGCAAATTAATTCCTCACACCCACCAAACCTTCAATCACATCCATCCATTCGCTCCACAATGTCAAATCATCTCAACTCACATATGCCCAGTCTTCAAACAACAAATAGAAAAGAACAAGAAAGAAAGGAATTGTTGGTCTGTTATTATTTATGAAAGTAAATTCTACATAATTGCAGTAACAACTGAAAACGAATCAAAAAGATAGAAGGGAAGAATTGATATAATTAATAAATGACTGTACAAATATAATCTGATTTCTGTTAAATCTTTCAATTTCATGAACTGTTCGTATGAAGAAACATGGTGTCTATCGACCTGAAATTCTTGGAAATTCTGCAAAAAACTGAAAACCTGATTTGAAATTCTTAAATTTGTTAATAATACTTCCAGTAAAAAATTGTTTAATTTAGTTTGTTTTCCAGAATTCAGAAAAATCTGGCAATTTTAAATCCAGTTTTTTTACAATAATTAATACAATAAAAAATATTATATTTGAAGCATTTACATGAAAATAATTTTAATACATTTTTAATTTTTGTTTGTAATACCTTACCTCGTATATATCTTCAAATTCTTAAATCTCCTGGAATTTTATATATTATAACTGAAACATGAAAAAAAACACGTGTATGTAGTTCTTGTAACAAAATAATTAGAATCTCCTTAAAGAAATCGGACTGTAGTTATACTTCAGCAGATTTAACTTGCGTCTACAAAGCAAAAGTTCGCATGTTGAAATTCCGCTGACTTCAACTTACATCCAGAAAATACTGGAAGTGGATCAGATTTCACTTTAAGCTACTGTATTCAGATCCTGTTGTGCAGACTAGCAAATTATATTTAAATCATTTGAAATAATTTGTTTTAAGGTTTTAGATTCGAATCCAATCTAGTATTGTATCAACAAACACGGGTTCGATTCCTGCATCCGACAAACAATTTTCACACAACAAAAAACTACTTCTGTGGTTCTCCCACAACTAACATCTTTGAGGACCGTGATTTGACGGTTGGTAATCACACTTCATGTGAAGAAATAGATCTGCTACAGCAGAGTGACACACCCAATAATGGGTAAAAGACGTGATGATATATAGTTATATATTTTTTATTGTTAAATTAAGTATGGCATATCGGCAACAAATCTAGATGAATTAGTAAATTGACAGATCAAATACAACTTACAGAGAAACATTTCAAGTCCATAAATTAGGTTCTATTAAATTATATATTTGTCTGTTCAACTTAGTATAATTTATTGGTCCCCTGAGTGCGTGCCTGTACCACAGAGACGGTTACCCTCGTTCAACCCGCGTAGTAGTAAATCTATCATTAGGGTGGCAGCACTTCGGCGGCACTCATTTAGATTCTCTTATTAATAAGCCCTCGTGTGGGTCTAATAAGATGTTTGGCAGAAGACGATGTTCATTTTTTACCTGTTGAAATGCATCAGATCGCTGCAGTTGTTGCTTGGAGTTAATGTACAGAAATTATAGTGGAATGCGTGTTTTTGGAAGCCTGCACACTAATTTACAAACATTTAGAAGCTGCACGAAAGAGAAACGCAAGTCTGGCGATACCTAATTTCACAATGATACGATTTTTAAATTTATTGTGTTGGGTTTTTTATTCAGTTGTCATTATTTTACGTTGCTATTAGCGACAGCTGTTTAAATAATTTTTTCTTTGGCCATTCTCATATCTCAAAGTTATCTTAAGCAACGTGAGATATGAATGTCATATCTCACGGGTTGTTATGTTGGTAAGATACTAATCTTAGGTGTGTTTCTTTGGACTGTAATTGTGATTTTCTAAATCATGATTGCGTTGAATCATAATTAAATGTAATGTTAAAGAAAACAGCAAACATTGAATAATTTAACCCAGTCGACTTAAATCTGTCATATAAACATTGACGTTTAATACTTCAAACGTCAAATTAAAAAAACTAACGTATTTTATATTTTTATAAATGTGTGTTTGTATGTATACATGTTAGGTTTTTAAACACCCAAATATTAAAACAACTTATGACCAATTTGTTAACATTTATTTCCAATGCATCTTACTGCTACTGCAGACCAAACATGAATGAATCAATAATAATAAGATTATATACAATAGTGTCGACTAAATCATTAGCGACTGATTATAAAACAATAGCTCCGATTCACAAACGGGTGACGAAAGCATCCATCTGGGGGGCTAGAGAGGACTCAGCGGGCCCAGCGTCATCCCGATAAAGCTGATGCTAACACGGCCATTCTGCAAGTGGTGCGTCCTCGTACCTCAATATAGAAGGCTGTCAACAGAAAACAAATAAGTCACCTAGAAATTAATTTGTACCAATGGCTGAGTGTAACTGTCACCGGCCAATTATTATTCTTTTTTTTTTTTTTTTTACTTTCTTGTTATCATTGTGGGGTCGCCACCAGATGTTTATTTCAACGGTTCTGTCATTTCTTTTTATTTTAGCGGTATTGCCGCTTTTCGTTTCATTACGTTGTCTTAACGGTATAGCCGTTTTTGTTGTTTTAGCGGTATTGCCGCTCTCTTTTGTTGTTTTAGCGGTATTGCCGCTCACTTTAATACTTTAGCGGTACTACCGCTCTATTTAACATTTTAGCGGCGCTGCCGCGCTTTTTAACATTTTAGCGGTACTGCCGCTCTATTTAACATTTTAGCGGCGCTGCCGCGTTTCTTAACATTTTAGCGGTACTGCCGCTCTATTTAACATTTTAGCGGTACTGCCGCTCTATTTAACATTTTAGCGGCGCTGCCGCGTTTTTTAACATTTTAGCGGTACTGCCGCTCTATTTAACATTTTAGCGGCGCTGCCGCGTTTTTTAACATTTTAGCGGTACTGCCGCTCTTTTTAACATTATTCATTTTGTGGGATTGCCACATTAGATAATTGTTAAGTGCTTGCATCAACAATTTTCAAGTTATACCAGACAAATTAAACAATAAAATCGAAATAAATTATTTTATTTTTCAGACAGGATCGCTGTCAGTCACTGAGTGCGTACTCACCACTTTACTCGGTTATCGTTATATTTTGGTTTCAGTTTTCCTTCTCCTGCTAATTGTGAATCTTCCACAGGAACTACATCACCTATGGAAAACAACTTACCAGCCAAGCGAGACAAATGAAATTGTCACGCTCGCTTATTTTCAATATGTGTTATACGTGCCCGCGCTTGGGTCAAGGCTTCATCAGGGTCAACAGAGTGATCTGTTGCCACTGCATCACCCAAAAATTGCTGAGTTGCAGTTTAACTAGGATTCCTTCCAACCTGCAATATCGTAGGCGCGAAGCCTGTTGATGAATGAACTGTTATGTTATGTTATCTTGAATGTCTGCTATCGCTGACACCCATATGTTCTCTTTATCAGTTGTAAGAGTAGCTCTGAATAAATTAAACATCGTACGCATGACGCGTTCAACTTGGCCATTATACACCAAATAATCACTGTAGTCACTAGGATTTTTAAAAACTTTCTTGCAAATGTAGTCATTTTTTTGGAAATTCCTCAAGGTTTCAATCAATGATAACTTAGCTGGCATACTCCGAATGACTTTCGCGGATGATTCCATCTTGCAGTAAATCATGAACAATTTGTTGTAATTTTAATCGTTCTGATAAAGCTAAACGTCGTGGTCGATATGCAACTGGGGTGTTATCTTTAAGTCTAATTTTAAGTTTCCTGTCAAAATGTAATCAGGTGTGTTTGTTTCACATTTTAATAATAAATATTTTATTTGTAACACACTAGGCTCGTCCAGTCCTGGCACTTTAATATTATTTAAATCGCTGATAACCGTGTTAGTATTCGTCATTACTTTTAGATTATTGGCAAGGTCGTAATGTAACTCCAGACCGTTGATACCTTTATCAACTCGTAAATGCTGACTTCCAATAACATCCCAGCCGATTAAAGCATCACTATTAGGTATTGATGCAGCTGGAACTACTGAAAACAATACTTCTATTGTTACGTTTGGTAACACAGCTACGAGCATGCATGTGTCGATACTATATACAGGTTTTCCTCCAAGTCCAAAAACTGCACGATGATCTGCGCTTATGTCAACACCAAGCCTTAGCGGCGTCTTCACTTAAAACTGATATATCAGCACCGCTATCAATGATGTACGTGAAGCACAAAGCTATATTATTACATAGAACTGTGGCGACAGGTGAAATGGTTAAAGTACGACCCCGCTTGATAAGCATAATTTTTTTTCGGCTTTCCGTGTTTGTACCAACAATTTTTTTCAATGTGTCCTATCTTTTTGCAGTGAGTGCAATTGGGTATTGATGTGCTCTCTCTTTGTTTATTTATGTCGATTTCTGTCTTCTCAGACTCTCTTTTATTTTTAATAAAAGAACGACAGTGTTGTTGATGATGACCTGCTTGTCCGCAACGGTAACACTTCCCTTTCGTATCGGATTTGTCACGTCGCTTATTATTGTTATCATTATTAGGCCAAAAACGAACAGTATCGAGAGCATGAGACCTTTGCGTTGCACGATTTGTTCGGTGGCGTGCGTCAAATTCACTTAAGAGTTTCAAAAGTTCGCGATCAGCACATGGTTGTTGAATACGGATGGTAGCTTGCGCTTCAGAATGGTCTAGCCCGTACTCCACCATGCTAACAATCATATTCCATGGTAACTTACTATAAAAACGCTGGATAGCACAAAGTTTTTGAATACCATAATCGCTTAAAGAATCAC
The DNA here is from genome assembly GCA_947425015.1 of Pterostichus niger. NCBI lineage: Eukaryota > Metazoa > Arthropoda > Insecta > Coleoptera > Carabidae > Pterostichus > Pterostichus niger. Next base: position 22,960,366 of record OX380344.1, on the reverse strand, counting down.
AATCGCGGCTTCTTAACGTAGCGGCAGTAAAAGCACGCGCTCCCGGTGTTTCACGATCGGTCGCCAATCGCAGTAATAACGATGAGCTCGTTCTTTTAATGCTTCTCCAGCCTTTGCTATCATAAGTGCGTCTCCTACTTGCAGTTCTTCTTTTAGCTTTGCAGCCGTTTCAAGCCATTCTTCTATAGCATAGTCACTCGTATCCGGGTTAAATTCTGCTAAACGGAATGACGTAATTGCAGACATGTTTGCTGACGATGTACTAGGCGTTGGCCCGGTCGCCATGTTGGGCTGCTGCGACATTTGCTTTATTTGATCCTGTTGAGCTGCAACAAGTGACAATAAAGTTTCTTGCCATGCCACCCGTTCTCGCTTTGCAGGAGGAACAGTCGACGATGATCCTTCCTCAACCTCCTCCGTTGCTATCTCTGAATCACTAGAATCGTGTTGTTCCGACGCCATTTTTGCTTTTTCGGTTACACACACGCAATTGAATTTTCAGAATTTCACTACACACACAATGTAGTTTTCAGATTTTCACTGGTCACTATCCCACTTCTGATGTTAGGTTTTTAAACACCCAAATATTAAAACAACTTATGACCAATTTGTTAACATTTATTTCCAATGCATCTTACTGCTACTGCAGACCAAACATGAATGAATCAATAATAATAAGATTATATACAATAGTGTCGACTAAATCATTAGCGACTGATTATAAAACAATAGCTCCGATTCACAAACGGGTGACGAAAGCATCCATCTGGGGGGCTAGAGAGGACTCAGCGGGCCCAGCGTCATCCCGATAAAGCTGATGCTAACATACATATATATATATATATATCATGACTGTACTAGAGCAGAAAATATATTTCATTATTATATATGTTCTTCCAAAAATTGCAAATTCCCTTTTATTCGTTATATGGAACACTTAAATTTATTTGCAGAAGCTATTTTTAAAATCTTTCATAAAAATCAGTAAACAAGAATCATAATCATAGAAAAAGTATGATGCAGAAAAGGAAGAAGATAGTCGTTTCATGATCGTAAAATAAAAGAATAGGGATAACAAATGAGGAAACATGATTCTTCTTGATCATAATAACAGTCCAAAGACACACACTTAATTGGAATAGTAAAATTATTAGTAAAATGGCAATAATATCGTTGTTGCAAAAAAAAGTTCGTCTGCTACAAATTTTCATAGTCGTGCGAAAAGAGTACTATTCCATACTATATTATAGGTAACTTCGGTAAAAACTATTAAATTACTCAATATTAGTTGGTAATTTTTAAAACAAGTTTCCTTGAGTAAAAAATAATATTAACTTCTCAGTTAACTATTATTTACAGTATTTATTTTTAAAATATATTTTATACGATCATGCTTAAAGTAAGCAATTATGTACCCATTTTCAGTGCGAAAAGTGATTGTTTATCGCGATAATACTACATAAGCTAAGATGAAAATTAATGTTTTTGACCTTTGAAGTGTAATTAGTAAAATTAGTGTAATTATCTTTTGAGTTTGTAACAATTCTCGTGACGCAATCCTCTTAGTCGTACAATAAATGACACTTTTAACACTAGTAGTATAAATAACTATTACCAACTTTTAACGGTTAAAACGACAATTTATAATTTAAAAATACAATAAAAACTAACCAATGTATTATAAAGGTAGACTAATTTAATATCACAGTGAAAATCACTCGTTGGTGCGTGAGAAGACCCATTCCTACCACCGGTGGGCCCCAAATTGCACCAAATCCCAAAACACATATCACCTCATTGTCAATAATCGATAACGCATTGCGATTATAATTAAATTTCAACGTTGCTAACATCCAGATGTAAATAGCTTAATCAGTATCGAACGGTGTTGATACGGCCGCATAATAATGCACCCCCGCTACCTCCCGGGAGGTATTCCGCCCTCGGAACGCCGCCGAGGATTGCTGTATGTCATTGATATCTGTCTAATGGGTGTAAACACAGTCTGGAGCGTGTTATGGAGAATAGACATGCGTTATGCGTGTATTTGCGGAAAATTACTATTAAATTAAGCATACTCTATTTTACTAAATTCCTTACTTATTCATAGAACTTTTTTCATGATCCTTCCAGAAAGTAAAATTAATTTCCTTCCTGCAACTTTGAAAATGAAATGGCAACAAAAGATTAATGGTATGATTTAACATTATTCATGACCAACTTCATTGAATTGCGGTACGCTTATTATGGCCGTTTCATATGCCATTAAAATTTCTAACATAACTACGAGTATCTAATTGATCTAACTTATTAATATTTAATATAGAAATAAAATATGCAATTCCATTAAATGTATTTCATTTTATCATATTTACTTTGATTTTTAAATATTTTAAAGTTGTTATACTTTAATTTTCAAATATTTGAAGGTTGTTTTTGACATTTAATAAAAATAAAAATCACTAGATGGACATTACTGGACGTATCAAATCTGTAAATAACTTACGACAAACTTTTATATGGCAAACCGATGAAATGAAACGGCCATAATAACCGTTAACGAAATTCATTGAAATTGACCACGGTTGTACAAATATCAAACATAAATCCATCAGCTTAGTTGTCATTGTCCGACCCATATAAAATTAGTGCAATTTTTTTTATAATACAATAATTATATTAAAATGCAACACGCTGCTTTCAGCTTTGTTCCAAATTAAAGGTATTTAGTTAATCTAATCTAATTTGAGCTCTAAACCTTTCTAATAAATATGAAAATAAATTAAGTTTCAAATGTCTGTAACCCCTTGAAATTTATTATTATTATTATATTTAAATATAATATAATGGGGTAGATGGCTCAGTTTTATCGAGTCGGCCTGTGGATCTTGAGAACCCTGGTTCGATCCCCACAGCCGACAAACAATTTTCACCAAATTAAAAAATCTATCCCTGTGGCTCCCCCTCCACTAACATCTTTGGGGGCCGTGAGTTGACGGCTGGTAACCGCACTTCACGCGAAGAAATATATCACTTACCGAGATCTGCTTAGGCAGAGTGCCACACCCAGTAATGGGTAAAAGGCGTGATGATATATTTATTTTATTTTTATTTATATTTAAATATAAATTTTGAAATAAAGTAAATGGATGCGATATATGAAAAACACGTGCTGCAATGACCAATTGTATCACTTGTAATTGAATATAATATTTTTTATTTATGTAAAAAGACAATCAATTAAAATATGAAGAGCATTCAAGCCGAGTAAATAGCCGTGAAATATTGTAAGTTTTCTGTGTTGATAATGAAAACGATCGCATATTCCATCCAATTCTCTGGCCAGTAAGTTGGCTAGGACATTAGCACAATTCCATTAGTCGCTTCGTCGGTTATCGCCATAAACAGAATTACAGTTACTCCACTAAATGCATATTAATAACACCACACTGGGTTATCCATCTTATCTATGCGACTATCGCACCAGCGGTCCCCAATCGAGCTTTTTATTTGTTTGCCCCACATATAGTCTCAAATCGTTTACTAATGTAAATAATGGTTTTAATACTCTGGACACTTGTTTGATATGCTGTAGTCAATTCATCGTAATTGAAGGTATTGTCACATTTTTGTTGAAAGAATAATATATGGGTTTATTAGCTTTTCATGTTTTTTTGGTCGATAATGATAAGTTTAATTGTTAATGTTTTGTGAATGAAATTTAACTGGCAGTGATAATACTATTCAATCATTCAAGCCTGTGCCTTCCCCTTTATTAATTTATTTGGGGGCCGTAATTTGACAGCTGCTAATTGCATAAATATCTGAAATGATCTAAGTTCTAAATGGTAAACAATGCAGGATGTTCGTATAAGCTACACAAGCTATTGATTAGGGCCCCCACTTTGTGGGGGCTCCCAAAAAAATTGTTCGAGTGAGTACTTTTGTAATTTTATTGTTCCAGATTCCGTTGTCTTATATTTCAAATACTTAACAAGTATAAAGCGAGTTAATTACTAACACCATTTAATCTCTTATTTAACTCTGTCTCAAATTAAAGTGCTTCTTACGAAGTTAGTTAAAATTCACACTAATGCCATACGAAACGGCCATAATAAGCGTAGCACAATTCAATAAGTTGGTCATGGTACCACTGTACAAAGTTGCAGCAATATTTGAAAATTTTCAAACATTTCTAAATGCTTCAAATAAAGATGGTACAAAATAATTTATCGTATATTATTATTTATTTTTGGTACTCTGTACAATAGGAACTTAATCTCAATTAGAATATAGGGTCCGAACTTACTGGGACCGTAGTGTGGTACTTTGAGTGGAATTCGAACTAGAAATCTTTAGATTTGAATGTCGTAACGCTTACCACATCACCATATCTTTCTAGATTATAAATTGCCAAATAATTTTAAAATGCTGATATTAAATTAGAAGTTTTTATAAAATCTTCTTATAACTGTTTTGATTTGTAGTGTATTCCAAATTAAATTTATAATTTGTAGATAAATATTTGTCTCATGGATGAGGTAGTTAATTCTTGTTCGATCAAATATTAAAGTTCCAGTTGGTTTATTAATTGCATCTCGTGGTCAATTTTACCCGTGACATAATTAACAACATCGATTAGTGCCGTTGGCATTAATTACATCATTCAAGGACGAACGTATTTTCATTTCAACAAAACACGACAAAACGAACGGGAACCATTGTGTTGAACGAATTAAACGAGATTTGTTCGTGAAATTGTTTCTGCTCCTTCTACAATTCTATATCAACACTCTCTTGCTCGATTCCAATTCTCTTATTCAATTGATTCTTGACTGATTTTTCTTTTTGAGCTCAGTTTATTTGAGAAACTTCATATTTTTTTCTACATTTCTCCAATGGAATTATAATTTTCTTTGATCCCGAATTTAACAGTTTAAGTCGTTGAGTTTGTTGACCTTGTGTATTCTGACATTCTGTTAAATAGGCTAGCAACGTGAGTTCAGTTACAAATTTATTTATCGAGCGAAACGAACATAGCTTAAACGCGGTTTGTTCCATTTATAGTTTTTTTATTTAATTACTGACAAGAAGTAAAATATTAAAATGAAGTAACATTAAAACATATTATATTGAAGGAAGTCTATTGAGGTCTATTTTTGGACCTATACAAATCGATCAAGATTTTTGAAGTATAAGAAACAATAAAGTGAATACAGTGAATCGAATCTAGTAGCTACGACAAAAATGAACAAATTTCGGTGATTAGGACAGTCAGAAAGGATGAACCGGCAAAAAAGATCTACAAAGTAAGATCATCGGGAATACGACCAAAAGGAAAACTCAGAACTAGGTGGTTTGACAGCTTTCTCGCAGATTTAAAGAAATTAAAAGTGGATAATGAAGGGAAAAAGTACATAATACAGCAGATTGGAGGAAAGTTGTAGAGGCTACAAGCGCGTGTGGCACACTACCGTAGCAGATCTCGATAAGTAATATATTTCTCTGCATAAAGTGCGGATACCAGACTTCAAATCACGGCCTCAAGGATGTTAGTGGAAGGGAAGCCACAGGGGTAGTTTTAATTTACTGAAAATTACCGGTTGTAGAAAACTAACTCGAGTTCTCAAATCCACAGCCTGGTTCGATACCACTGAGCCACCTACATTAAAATAGTCATATATTACGGGACCCAGAACCAACCCATATTGGGTATTTTCATAAGTTACATCATTTCACAAGAAATTTCAATAACAAGATAATCTCAAAGTTTTATTGAAATGAATCAACTTAACAATTTATTTTAATTTTCTTTTAGATTACTTCCCTACGTTCGTAAAATCACTCAATATCATCCCGTTAAAATATTTTCATTTCACCATTCCGCCCTCAATCTTTTGTCGCTGCCACGTAAAAAGATAATTGCATTTCTTTACATTCATTACGCATCACTTTGTTGTTTTTATTCGCGTTCCGGCTACGTTTATAACATGCGCAAGGCGCGTTGCTACAACAGCGAGCTAGTATAGCGCTCAGAACAGGAAACGCGAGGAGGTAATTGTGTAATGGCGGCCGCGGGCCGGTGGCAGCGGGCCGCGGGGACCAGGGAACTGTCACTGAGCAGCCAAAAGGTCGGGAGGTTAACTTTACCGACGAGCTACACAACTTTATTGTTCGTACTTTTGATTCTCTACACTCACAGTTTTTTGCGATGAACTGTTTCGAAGAACTACTGGACGACATTTATTATTTTGCTACTGAATTTATCTTAAATTTCAGCCTTTATGTTTTGCTCAATTTATTACAAACTTAAGTAAAATTATATTGTAAGCGAGCTGTAGCTCTTGCAGCCTAATTTTCAAAAAAGGGTAAATTATGATCTCTTGGAATGTCACACAGATTTCCATGTAAAAATGATTTTATTTAAATATAAATTAACAAATAAATTATACATTCACTTTTTATTCTCATTGAGATTTGAATCCTCTAGCGTCCACAAAGCAAATATTATTTGCCAATAATTATGATTACAGTTATGCATAAATTTAAAAAACCATCAGTAATAATCAAGTGTTTTTTAATTATAATTTTAATATCAAAAATCTTAATTCAAATCAGGAGTGAAGTAAATATGAGATGGCTTGTGGCAGATGCTACTTGTAATTAATTGGAAATTTACTCATTAAAATTCATGAGTAATTAATAAAGATGCAGTTCTGTAAATTTTTAATTTTCCCACTTCAACTCGCCCTTAGAGAGGAGAGGTCTTGAATTATTATTACTGTATTAAATTAACATTGCAAAGTGACTTTTCCCCTTCTTAGATATATTTCAATTAACCAGTTAGCGTGTTAGTCATCCCTTTGTGTATCAATACAACGGTGACGTCACCAATAAACAAAGAAAATCATTCGACTCTTAACCTGCTTACATTTTATAATAATACTCAATGACGGATTGGAATCTACTTTATTATATTTAATAATGAAAAAATTGTTGTTATTATAATCGCTAAAATAGTAGTAGGTTGTGATAAGAATATATGAAATTAAGGAAAAGTTTAATTTTCTGATTTTTCTGCACTAGCTTAAATTTGAATTTATTATACTGCTTCTAACAATTGTTTATGTCAAAACCTACTACTTTTTCCGTCTTTATTGTTAAATTTCATGAATTAACTATGGTTTGTTTAAAACTATTGTAAATCAAATTTTATGAGCTTTTGACAGTTTGCAACAAATATAATTGGCTTCATTTCAAAGTCGAAAATCCCGAGTTCGAATCACACTCAAGCTAAACAAATATATCCTACCACACTGCGGCTCGATGAGTCCCCTACACTGTAATTGGGATTAAGTTTCATAAATAAATAAATTTGAAATAAAGTAAAATAAATATATCATCACGCCTTTTACCCTTGGTAAGTGATATATTTCTTTACGTGAAGTTCGGTTACCTGCCGTCAAATCACGGCCCCCAAATATGTTAGTGATGGAGTAGCCACAGGGGTAGTTTTAATATGGTGAAAATTGTTTGTCGTCGGGTTCTCAAATCTACAAACCGACTCGATACCACTGAGCCACCATTATAAATTTGAAGATTCTTCTTATTCCGGCCCTGGCCATATAACTGGTACATCCAATAATTCAAGAAGAAAATTAAATTACAAATTAATACAACGATACCATGAAACATCTCAAGATTTCATTCCGAGAATGTTTCATAAAGAAGCAAAGATAAAATTCTTATAATAATGAAATAAAAATGAAGGTAATTCAGATGAAAGTTACAGCGTTTTTATAAAAGAGCGAAGATTTGAACCCGGGGTTGAGTAGCTTGAAATACGGTTCTGCGAAGAGCATAATCGTTGTGAATATTTCAATGTAAGCAGCTGTGAAGTTCAGTGAGTCGATTTTATGACTCATTTTTCCCTGTTTGCAGTGCGACATTTCAAACCAGAAATTGCGGGAACTTGTTACACTTTTATGAGAATTTTCAGTGACACATATATTTATCAATATCTACAGGGTAATTATAAATAACTGTTTCAGTTGGTAATCTTTATATTCCATTGTTTGTACTCTTTTGTGACACCTTCTCCAATATTATTTTTGGGACTCGTAATTTAACAATTGTTAAACACGCTTTACTTGCAAAATCGGTGATCTGCTATAAATACATAATTAATTTGTATTTAAGTAAAATAATACTGAAATGACTTGAGTATTTTGAATGTGTGTAGTCGAAGAAAGTTTGTGACAACTTTGGTCTGTATTTGAGATTACTCGGTTATAGTTTCAAGCTTCAAAAAAAAATTCGATACAAAGGTAAAATAAATATATAACATTACGTCTTTTACCCATTACTGGGTGTGGCACTTTGCCGAAGCAGATCTATGTAAGGATATTTCTTCGCGTTCTAGCGTTCAAATCACGGCGGCAAAGATGTTAGTGGAGGGCAAGGCACAGGGGTAGTTTTAATGTAGTGAAAATTGTTTGTCGGTTGTGACTTGATACCATTGAACCCCCAGAGATACAAGAGGAAATTTTGTCAAGTCAAAAAGTCTTGTTAAAAAATTTGTTCATTATATTCGAAAAAGAGTTATTCATAAAATATATACTAATTATCTTTTATATCAACTGTCTCGTGCAGCGTTGTCAAGTCGTTCTTTATCTGTTCCGCTACTTTCAATTGAAAATGAAAACAAAAAAGGATTTAACTTTCATTTTGAAGTTAATTTGAACGATAAGAAGACATTTTATACTACAAGTTTTCAATGTTACTATACTTGTTTATTGTTCATGAAAGTTGGAAAAATGTAAAATAAACAAAATAGTCACTACATAAGAACTTAAGTATTAGAGCGTTGATAACTTCAACTTTGTATGCGTTTTTAGAAGAAACTAAAAGGTGAATCGTTTATTAATTAAAAAATTTGAAACGATGAGATTCGTTTCAACCTCTTTAAGCGGCGCCATAAATACAACCAGAACAATCTTAATCTCTTTAGTCAGTAGCTGTAAAACCATTTAAAACCAGAATAAAAATCTATCGATAAATGATTTAGAGCACCAAATAATAGTTATTCGATGAGGGTCATGCATTAATGCTTGACTGTAGAACCTTCCAAGGTTCAAAGCTTCACGATGCCGATTCTCCTTGAATCTGTTGCCGTCGGGACGCCGCTCGACGCTGGCTGAAGAGCGACGCGCGGTTCTGGGTATTGCGGGCGGTCTTTCACAGTAAATAAGTATTGATTTCTCTCGCGCTTCTCGCCATGTCCCTATGAACACGTGCTCGTTGTGACCAAGTACAAAACATCAGAATCATATATACCCTTCACGCTAAATATTAGCTTCATTGTTCGGGGATTGAGATGAGTATGCACTCGCCTAACGGAGAGACTTTATCGTAATGTTGTAAATTTCTTCAAATTTTGCATTTACGTATTTTTTTTTAAATGAATTGTAGAAGTAGAAAATGTATGGAAATCAGTCGTTCAAGGTGAAATAAAATGAAGCTGTTTGGTGTTTTAATTATATTTAACGGAAATGAAAAATAATAAACATAAAACGGAAAAATGTTGTTCTATTGTTTTATAAAACTATTTTATATACCGTTACCACGGCAAAAATAGTAGCAATTTAGCTATATTACGTTTTTGTTTTTATTTGTGGATTGAGTGGCATTTATTCACAAATCATTTTAATTGAAATTCATTTGTATTTACTAAATGAACGCATTTATATTCTTCTTTAAATATTTATTTAATTTCTGTTGCGATGAGTTGACACAGATTCCAGACAAATAAAATTAAATTATTTCTAGATCTGAATAACTTCATCAAAGACATTATCTTCAATGCAATTTGCTTGTAAACAGATCTTCTAAATTAAATTTCAAGCTGTCATATAATAATCAAAAAGCAACAATGTTATCGTGTTACTTGTCACACTTGTAATATTGTTCCCGAACCTGTTTGATGAAAGAAACAATTATTCAATTTGAACATTCTTCAGCTTTTAGATGTTTTCTCACGCTTAGGGCGTTATTATTATTAGACTCTAACATACTTTAGTAATTTGACAGTTTGATCAGAAGCAATATTTATTTACACTGCTTTTAAATATTGTTTCGTTGCGTGGTGTACGATGTTTAGAAAGCAGTTCCATATAAAAACTCGTTGTTTACCTAATTATCTGGTTGGCTGAATACGCGTTCGTACTGCGAAACTCGATGAGCTATTGTTGTTTGAGATTTATGCGCACCGGAAGCAGTAAGGGGATTACATATAAGAAGTTTATGCGGGAAATTCAAATATACCGATTATGAACACCACTAACTTGCACTTTTTATTACTCACATTTATCTTTAATAGTTATTTTTATGCAACAGTAAATAAAGGTAACATTTACTCGCACAATTGAAATAAATATATCATCACGTCTTTTACCCATTACTGGGTGTGGCACTTGGAGCAGATCTCGGTCACACAACAAGTTTTTTGTAAATAGCTCTAAAAAAATCACTGTCAAACTGTCAGCTACTTTTAGTAATCGATAATCTTGATTATTTTCAAAAAATATTTGATGTTTTAAAGCGGCCGATATAACCGTTTCAATAATAGTCGCTAATAGCAACGTAAGTTAAAGTAGTATTGTATAAAAAAGATTAACTTTGTGGACAGAATTGTGTACGTATATGTTTTTTTTTCAGTTGCGCAAATAATATTTTATTAACGTTTAACAACGAAACATAAAGATCTTTAATCTTATCTAATATGGATAAAAAGATGTGGTCAACAAACTAATCTATTATCTGATCTACAACGATAATATAATATAAAGATTTTGATCTAGATTCTAGATCATTAAATCACTGTTTAGTACTCAATACTAGCTTTAAAAAATACTACAAATTGATTCTACGAATTACACAATAAATAAATATTATTGTAAATATGTACATAAATATAACATCACAACTTTTACCCTTTACTGGGTGGGGCATTCTGCTGTAGAAGTAATAAATTTATGCTCTCAAAGAGCGGTTACCAGCCGGCAAATCACGGCCCCAAAAAATGTTAGTGGATGGGAAGCCATATGGATTATTGTAATTGCATTTATTTGTAATAAATCGTAAATAAAACTTAATATAATTATTAACAAAACAATTTTCACCACATTAAAACTACTCTTGTGACCCTCTCTCCATTAACATCTTTGGGGGGGGGGGGGGGCGTGATTTGACGGCTGGTAACCACATGTCACGCGAATAAATATAATTTACCGGTATCTACTGCGGCAGAGTGCCACACCTAATAATGGGTAAAAGCCGTGATGATATATTTATTTTATTTATAAGTGTTAACTATATTCTTTTCTCAAAATTTTTGGTCAGTTAAGTTAATAAGTGAATTAAGAGGCATCTAAAAAGAACATTTTACATATAGAAAGAAGAAAAAGATGAGTGCCGCAACTCTCCCAATACCCAATAATTTTAAATTTGTCAGCTTTATCTTAACTTGAGCCATTTATTTTGACGTGGGTTAGTTTCTGAAGTGCGATGAGATTTTCCAAAAACAATACAGCTGTTTTAATTTTAACGTAATAATAATTTGTTAATTTAAATAGGTGTGAATTTGTGATCTAATTAAGTAGTCCGTATTACAGAATGTAAGTAATTATTATTATATATTTATTAGTGTTCTAAATTGGATAATGTCTACGTTACACTATTAAGTATTCAGATAAATAAACGTCAATTTTCTAAATTTAATAAGCTTGTCTAGAAAGCGATTACTTAAAATCGTGCATTAACGTCATCAATAGAAATTAATTAGTCGAGAACAAATATTCTGTCGAAACTAGCACGCCTACTAAAACCTACTGCTCATTTTTCAAAGCAAAGATGAGATGTAGATCTCATTAATTCGAAAACATTAGCCAGTGAAAGTATAACTCACTAATTAACTATTATTTGGTGTGCTCTGTCACAATTAAAATATCATTTACTGAGTTTTTTAATCGGGCAATTAAAATAGCGAGACGAATTATTATCCGCATTCTTCGTCTATCAAAAAATCACAAATTATATTAACTATTCATCCCTAATCAAGCACCATTTTGATTGTAATTTCTTCATTCCTAGTTCGATAACAATAACAATTAATCTATGTAATTACAAATAATTTGTAGAGACATCTATTCCCTCTAATACGAACCCAGCACGCATTGATGCGTTTCGCCGGTAACCGCTCATCATATATCAAAATAAATTACATTATTGAACTTTCTCTCCCTTGGAAATGGGCAGGGAAAAGGGCATAAGATGTGAGAACTCACATCATTAATGGATTACGATTCTTTATGGACCTTATGTAGAAGTTATCTTTTTTTAGTTTATAGAAATCACAATAGCAATTGATGATCGGTTAGAACAATTATTGAGTTTCGCTTGAATATCATTTTCGACATATTTACTTTAATTTTATGCCGACATATTTTGAATAACTTTGGAAAAAAACAATTGACGAATGTTTAAATGTCACTTTTGACATTAAACTGTTGTTCTTCACATGTTTTGAAATACGTACTTATAACAAATAAACCGATAATAATATTGAAAAATGTTTCAAGCAAAAGTTGTTTTAAATCAAATTAAGATCCATATTAATTATTATATATTTTATTATAAACGCTGCCATTTGTAAAATAAAAAAATGACCATCAATAACGATGTGGTTCCCATTTACAAACATAACCTCTTTTCAAATTTATATCAACTAGCGCCTCTAACAAGATACATAATTTCTAACATAACGTAACCTAATAATATTGAATGTATAAATAAAATACACAAGTCCATTAAATGTATTCCATTTTATCACATAAACTTCAAGTTTCAAATATTTTGAGGTTGTTTTATTTTAATTTACAAATATTTTAAGATTGTTTTTGTAACTTGACAGTGTGGTCATTTTCATTTAATTGAAATAAAAATCTGTAGATGGCATTACTTGATGTACCAAATCTGTAAAAAACTCACGACAAATTTTTATATAGCAAAACGATGGAATGAAACGACCATAATAGCGCAATTCAATGAGATTGGCCATGGATCGATGATAGTAGGGTGTAAATCTTGAAAATTTATCAAATTGTCGAGATCGAGATAAATCGCCATCACAATACTTTTCTTAGTATATAGGTCGGGAAAGTAAATATAGCGTGGAAAACCATTAATAATAAATAATAAATAATAAATAAGGTTGTTTAATTCGGTGGTAGAAGAAGGCACGTGGTGTCACTTTACGATCACATTACAACGCCGGCAGTGGCGCCACGCTTCGGCAGCCGCGCGAACTACAATTCGAACCTGCTGAAGTCATTGTCTCTCTCGTCCATTATCCTTCCCTGTCGCACCACAGGTGAAGCGATAGCTCTATCCTCGCCTTGTTCTGACTCTGACATTCTGTGCTCTCATAGTTAGAAAACGTTCCGAGATCGATATGAGTTTGTTTTGCTCGTCTGTCGGTGATGAAACTTCTTTTTTTCTGTTTTCGCTAACTTGATAATCAGTGGATTAATACCTAATTGAGATAGTTGAACTGTTTTTCTGATGCGTTTTTATTGGATGCTGTGATTGCCACAGTTTTGTAGATTTTCTTTTATTACTTTTTGTCCTTTTATTTGAAAGTTTTTATGTTGATGACGAGCTTAGTTTTCATATTTTCTTCCGTCAGAAAAATTTTTCGAACTACCCTCCCAGCTTCATTTTCCTGACATTCTGACACCAATTGTTTTCCTCGTTTCCTTTTGTTTTACTATAAAAGATTCTTTTTGTTTTAATCAACTAACTTTTAGGAAGAGTCCAATAATTCTCAGAGAATATTCGCTTCGCTAGAGAAAGTATGCGAGTTCAAATCTCTCAACTTCTATACAAAAATATCTCCGAGTCATTTTTTTCCTCTACAACCTTCCTGTATTCCTCTAATTAGGATTAAATTCCTGTTATGCAGAATTGTAAAAGACACTATAGTATTTTTAAATTATCTACATATTTTCAAATTACAATCCGTAATAGTAATAAAGCAATACATCTTTTTATGACTCAAATGAGTGAAACTAGTTATTTATGTATTAAGAGCGTAAAGTGATTCTTTGTTACTCGAGCACGGTAATTACAGCGCGAGTTTCAATAATTTAAGAGGAACAAATACACTTTACGCTCGTAATACACATATATTTTTTTCTACGATTGCATCTCAAATGATTAATAAACTTATTCGTACTAAAAAGAAATTCTGTCTGTAAATATTTCAAGTTTTTGTTTTATTATTACTATTGGAATAAGCTCGCGTTTCCAATGGCAACGCACGACAAAGTTATTTTTGATTGTCTCACAGAAAACATGAATTTTACGATGACAAATGAGAGGGTAATTGTCAACTTTTCATAGCAGTCGTAGAAAAAAAGAACTTTTATTACGTCTTGATCGTATTCAAAATTCTGTTTCAAACGATTCTAAATGATCGTAGAAAATAATATTGTGTGCAGCACGAGCAGAAAGTATCTCTACTGCTCTTATATGGCAGCACCTGGATTATTCCCGAGCAGTAATATACTACTTTCTGCTGTAAGTAGTATCATTATATCGTTGACTTTGCTGTCGGTTGATTTCTGTGTAATCGAAACTGTGTAGAATTTTCCAGAACAATTTTCGGGTTTGTAAGTCTTAATTCCCAGTATATTTCCACATTCATAGTTTCCCGAATGACGTAACGATCCACCTACCCTTTTGTATAATAACAGCGTACAAGGAAAATTCGTCGAATACGTAAACGCGTAGCAATTCGCGTGAGATTTTCACGGAAATTTCCATCGTTTCCTGTCAATAACCTGTCGATAAACCAACCACAGTCCGACCCTTTGCTTGGAAAAGCGGCGGGAAAGTGCCGAACTCCGATCGCGGTCCCAAAAAAGGAAAATCTAAAAGACCTCAGGAAAATGACAACGTTTTAAGTAAGTTTGTTGGCAGAATTGAGATTAACGGAATGCTCGTCGCTTCAAAGAACCGAGAATTGAAATGTCAGATAATGCTGTAAGAGGTAGGCGAACATTTATATAGAATCAATACAATGAAGCGAAACAGATAAGTGTACGAAGAAGAAGAA
The DNA here is from genome assembly GCA_947425015.1 of Pterostichus niger. NCBI lineage: Eukaryota > Metazoa > Arthropoda > Insecta > Coleoptera > Carabidae > Pterostichus > Pterostichus niger. Next base: position 22,945,191 of record OX380344.1, on the reverse strand, counting down.
AGACAAGGATGGCGACCTCTTCAAGGGTGTAATGTAAACGACGACGAGTAGGTATCGTGTGTATGTGTGTCGCGACGCGCTATCCGCTTTGCGCTTTGAGATTTCCAACATAATCTCGGGATTTATTATATACACGTTATACTTTTTACATCTCATTTCAATAAACTTCTACGTAGATTTTCAGATTTATCAATCGAATGTCGCAAATGGGGTAGCACTTTACAAAACCAAAACCATATTTTAAATTCAATGCAAGAATCATTTATAAATAAATATATCATCACGTGTTTTATTCATTGTTTGGGAGGAGTAAGCGAATAGAATCTAAACTGAATAAGATAAAAACAAATACAGGTGTCAAATTGTAAAGAGAAAAATTGTGACAATAACCATTTCTCTCACTAGTGAATAAAGTTATTTACTTTCATCACTAGTGAGGGAAACGGGTAATATTAAAACTAAATATGAGAGAAACGTTAATTTCAGAAGTAATGTTGAAATAAATATATTTTTTGACGTATCTCAAATAATACTGTTCCATTCTTATATCACGTAAAATGGACAATTCAATTTCAAATTCAAAGTACAATATAAATATTGTAAGATGTAAGTATATAAAAAGTATGGTATTATAGCTTGAGTGAGAAATGAAGTCCCAAGATCACGTTCCTAAAATAGTTGTGTTATACATATGTCAGAATTCGAGAAAATCATAATGATTCATTTGTTTGATAATAACCAGCATTTGAAAGTAATGTTTAGTGTTGAACAGAAGTTATGTGACATAATCTCATTTATAAAAGTGACTAATCCCGTCTTAATGGGTAGTAAATAGAGTGTTAATACCTTGAATGCAAGTGCGCGTGCTTTATGTTGGGTGCGTGCCGTCAGCACACGGAAACAAATACTGAAACAGGAGAATACGGTAACAAAACAAAGACAGAAACAAGCGAGTACCGGTGTTTCAGACAGATAATCATTACAAACAAAACGTATAAACAATTAGACAAAGACACACAAAATGGCGCTCGGTCGTTCGGTGTTCAGTTGCCGTAATGAAGCGTTCACAATTGCGTACAATCAGACGAAGCCGAGTTCGAGTTGTAGTAAAACGTGGGAACTTGAACGAGCCGCAACTTACTGAATAGATATTTTATTTATGAAACTTTGTGACTTGTACATGAGCCGTAACAAAGTAAATAATTTACTGACGACTTGCTACGCTTTTAACTTCAAAATTCCGATGTGCGGTCATCACATTCATACTTCTATACGATTTCATTGTTTTGTGTTACAACATCAAACTTTATCCTTCATTTAAAAAATAATTAATATGTAAATAAATTTGTCTTTATGATCTGCTATTACTGTCACTGCTGATTGCAATAGGATATAGTCGCGTTTAACACATCTATTACCTGAAAAAGTTTATGGTACATCATTTCCTTCCAATGATATTTAATCGACATTTCCAAGTCATTATTATTTGCACATACATTTATTGTTTTCAAATTTATTTTAATACTTTCATTTCTTTTTAAAAAAAATGGTACATTACAACACTGTTTTATTTCCTAAAATTTGATGTGTCCACCACAGGACTTTCCCCATCATAAGTATAGATAATTTGAAACAATTGACAATCACGGCATATTTTAAATAACTTTGGAAAAAACAATTGACGAACTCTTAAACGTCATCTAAATATGAGTCAAGAGGACTCTAATATTATTTTGATAATTTTTATTCTTTACATATGAGGTAGGTGGCTCAATGGTATCCAGTCGGCCTGTGGACCTTGAGAACCCTAGTTCGATCCCACAGCCGACAAACAATTTTCACCACATTAAATCTACCCCTGTGGCTCTGCCACCACTAACATCTTTGAGGGCCGTGATTTGACGGCTGATAACCGCACTTCACGCGAAGAAATATATCACTTACCGAGATCTGCTTAGGCAGAGTACCACATCCAGTAATGGGTGAAAGGCGTGATGATATATTTATGTTTATTTATACTCTACATGTTTTGTACCATTTTTCGGAATTATTAAAATGTTTCAAGCAAAAGTTGCTTTAAATCAAATTATGATCTTTTTTTAGTAATTACTTATTTTGTGATAAACACTATCGTTTATAAAGTAAACATAAAAAGTTTTAAAGCCCTATCAATACAGTTGTAGTACCACTGGTCGTATATAACCCAATTAACGAACTTATCGTCGGTTTTTCTCTTAAAAATCTAAATATAAAGTCAATATTTCTGAGAAACCGATAAGTCGACTTTTTTGGTATTCTGTTTTTTGGATTCTACAGGGAGATCGAGAAAAATTCACCAGCACAATAAATAATATTTTGCTTCAAAACGAATTTGACATTAAAAATATCATTTGTTTAGATTTTAATTTTCAGACTGTAGATTTCGTTATTTTTCCTGTGAATCTGTCAAAATTAAATAAGCCATTTTTCAGTCATAATTCATCATTCTGAAATGGTAATAAATATTATATACGCATTAACATGCAAACACTTAATTCACAAAACCGTTAAAAAATAATGATAATAATGAAGTAATTCCTTGACTGATTGACGAACGATTATTATCATTATAACCACGAATGAACATCTAAATGACAAAGAAGTTAAAGCATCATCAAGTGTGAGAAGATGAACATGTGCGCCGCGTTTTTATCATTTTATTACTTGAACAGTGCCGTGTGCTGCGTGTTTTCAAACACGTGTACTACGTACCTGTAACCAGTTTTGTTAATTGCTGGAAGGTTATTGATTAGTATTATCAGTTATTGTACATCGTTCATAAATTTTACATCATTTTGTTGACTCTTCATTCATTATTGTCGTGGTTTACCGGAAATTATATACTTCAATTTAATTATTACTATAAATAAATAATTTGTTTGTAATTAATTTATCATAATATATAAAGTCACATTTCAAAATTTACAGCAAGAAAGTGTTGGGGATAGGTCAAAAAATATATTTTTTCTACAACCATTAAAAAAAGTAGGCGTTTTTGAACTTATTTTTATTATGAAAGTAGCAGATTTTTTCACTAGTGCAAAAAATGTGAATTATTTCTGCACTAGTGCAGAAAAGTAATTTAATATAAATAAACTCTATACAGTATACTTTCTATTAATATTTATGCAAGCAAATTTAATGTTGCAGCATTTGCTTCTTCTATAATGTCTATAGGATCTAATACGTGTTCGCCACTCGATTCAAACATTTTTTAAATTGAAAGCACGGAGAAATTTTTCCTCATTATCAACAAAATAATTGAGTTTGTTTGTCATTGTCAGTTGCCATGGATACATTAAACCAGGTATCTTTCTAAAGTTTCTAAATCTAAATTAATACAAAATTTCAGAGATGTTACAATTACTGAAATTTGTTTTATTATTTTTATCAAAATATGGTTTATGGTTGTAGAAAAAATAGTGTACGCAACTCGTTTTGTTGAACTCACGGTCTTGCAGCATTCGCTTCGCTCATGCAAAAACGGACCACTCATTTAAAAAAACCCATCTTTCTGCACTTGATACGTAAATAACTATTTTTCAGCTTTACTTGTGAAAATTATATTTCTCTCACTCAATTTAGTTGTGATAATAACCGTTTCATAGCAAGGAAAGTTATTTAGTTTCCTCGCTAGTGAGGAGAGAGGAGAGATTCGATACTTTATTTTTAGATTCATCCGCTTAAAGAAAAAAATAAAACCAATAATTTATTTTCTAATAATAACTGCTTCGATAACTACAATACTTTTTTTTCAACATTACTTGTGAAAATGACATTACCCTCACTCAATTTTGTTGTGATTGTAACCGTTGTCTCACTAGTGAGGAAAGTTATTTAGTTTCCTCACTAGTGAGGGAAACGGTAACTAAATTGAATGAGGGAAATATTTGACATGGTGACCAAGGAAACGTGATGTGTATTTGCAAATACAACTCTATTGATTTATATAAAATAATTATTAAATTTCTTGTATCGCAAACGTAAAAATGTTATTTTCACGTTTAATGTTGAAAATAAATAGTATGTAACACACGTGGGAAAATATATTACGACCACTGTGACATCTACCTGTATTAAAAGTAAATATTTATAATTGATAATTTATAAAGTTATATTTATAATATTTTGTACGATATTATTACAAAGTTTATATTAGATAATAATTACATAAAAATAATTTAAAATGGATTGTGTCGCAATTCGAAAAAATCGTGCCCAATTCCTCAAAAAGATAGCCAGAATTTCGACGAATTTCCAAATTTGTCAACACTGATAGTGACAAAAAACGAGACTTTCGTGTAAGGAGGTTTACGTTTCCCGGTATTCCTTGTAATTATAATAATTCTGTGGGTGTGCTAGCAAGATGCAGAATAAGTAAGTTTCGTTGTTAAAATCAATAGCGGTGGTGAAATAACCGAGTTCATTTTCGCATTATTTATCAAATTCCGTGTACTTCGGGCGTAAATTTAGCGTAATTAAGAAATTCGCTGCTCCTTAAAGAGCGTTAAATGTCCGTCACTCCACGTAATTGCAGACTCATCAAAGCGGATAATCTGTACGTAAACCGGAGCGCGCCAAATGCGCAGCCACTGGCGCCACGCTGCGGATACAATCGATACTACGACGAGCAACCAAACTAAACAACCACTCTTCACGAACAACCTTTATCCAACCATGCACTTGACATTATTCACTCGGATACAGATTTATATTTTAATTATAGTTATAAACATTGCCGCAAGAGGGAAAAAATGTTTTATAAATAGGAGCTTTCCTTCTGGTTTTCCTTTCCTTGTCGTAACTGCTTACACAGTTATAGCTATCATGCTGTGACGTAATCGGAATATTAATGCGATGCTATTAATACAAGTGCTGTTAGCATAACATGATTTGGAATATTTATTATTAATTTCAATTACAGATTGTTTTTGATAAATTTACGGATTATACACTTTTGTAGGTTGCTTTACTTCATGTCCACTTTGAACTAGATATATATGTTACAGAAATAAACGACTACCTATAGCATTTTCAAAAGAACTTAACATTGCCATAAAATAAATGAATTTCTCAAAATACTATAATTAGATAATTAAACTCTTGTATAGAAACATCAGTTTTGCAGTATGACATCAAATTAACTGGAAAGAGAACTCTTTACAAATGGATAAACTTTTATTTAACTTCATTATCTTGAAAATGGTAAATATAAATATCATCAATAAATTTCATTTGAGGATTAGTTTTTCTTAAACCAAATTTATATTTTCGTGTGATATACTACGTTTTATCTTACAGTACCGCTTTTATACAATAAATTTTTAAAAATATTGAAATTAAATTGAATGCAGATACTGTTAAATAAATAAAATATCAAAGTTGTCAATCTGTTGCATTGGTATAAATTGTTAGTAGTTTATAGTTGTCATGGATTTAAATATTTTAGTCACATGTGATGTGAATAATTGCTGATTTTAGTCACTGAAAACGATAGCATAATGTACATCTAAATCTGCTACTGTAAGATAATAGTATATTACATTCCTAGACCGGAACGAGTTTAAGTTTTTAATACATGTCTTGTTTGTGACGTAATTATTATTACCGCCCAATTTTAGGGCTATAATATTTTTACCTGAAAATAATTATTTGTGTATCAAGCGCGTAAAGTGATTCTTTGTTACTCGAGCATGGTAATTGCAGCGCGAGGATTGTGATATACACATATTTTTTTTACGATTGCATCTTAAATTATTAAAAAAACATATACGTACTAGAAATAAATTCGTTCTATCAACTATCAATATGACAAGTTTCTGTTTTGTTTGTGTCCCTGGTAACTATAGAAATAAGCGCGAATTAAATATCTTTTTCGCGCGTTGCCATTAGAAATGCGCGCATTTAACATCTTTTTCGCGCGTTGCCATTGGAGACGTGCTACAAAGATATTTTTCGACTGTTCCACAGAAAACGTCAACTTTACGATGACAAATGATAGCGTAATTATCCACTTTTCATAGCATTCGTAGAAAAAGGCTATATTTTCGTTCCAGAAACACGCATTAAAACGGGGTCATTTCAGTGCACAAAATAGTATATTAAATAATTGTGGCTTATAATAAAATGAGTTTTTATACTATTTTTTCTATGTTGCATCTTTTCTAAATTAAAATTAAAGGTTTAACAGTAAAATAGATGCTTTTCTCTCTTGGCATTTAATATAATGTGTTGGATAAAAACTCTAATCCCTTGATTATACGCAGAAAATAATATTTAATTTATAAATCTAGTCATCTAAAGCAAAAATATGATGAAAGTAGCAACTCATATTGTTTTTGTTGCACTGGCGTATGTTTAGTTTATAAAAACATGCAATTTAAAAATAGTTCCAGTATCTTTATCGTCTGCATGCTAAATACCATCGTACACACGCGCTTAAAACATTTATACATACGTACACACAGACATTGACATGGTACGTTAATTGAGTTGGCATTGACTCTTAAATAAACTGTTTCCTTCTTACTCGAAATGAATCAAGTCGCCTGGGTATTGTTCCGCAATTATCTATAATTAAATAGAAGCTTTGTACAACTTTTTGCACAAGTACATACGCTGGGCTATTTTTAGTTATGCCCCGAAAAATTCATCAATTGTCCTATAGCAGCAGACAAGTCTCAAGGTAATATTAGTGTAGTTATAAAAATTCATAGGCGTTTATCAGATAAAATTATAATTGTTTCCAAACACGTGTCAGGAAACCACAATTTCTACTGAAATCCGATCCAACTAGACTGTTGAAAACTGGCATTATCACTTTTCAAAGATTGCTTGTGGATTTGAGAACTTGAGTTCGATTCCCACAGCCGACAAACAGTTTGCACCACGTTAAAACTACACCTGTGACTCCCTCTCCCCTTACATCTTTGGGGGCCGTGATTTAACGGCTGGTAGTCGCACTTCATGCGAAGAAGTATATCACTTATCGAGATCTGCGACAGCAGAGTACCACACCCAGTAATGAGTAAAAGGCGTAGTGATATTTTTATTTTATTTACCGTTTAAATATTGCACTAATTTCTTATTATTTTTGGAATTAAAATTTTGAACCTGTAGTGATATTTTGGACTGACAATTTTATGATTTTTGGTTCCAATAAAACTGTTTAACAACATTGTTTCATTTGATCCTAAAGCCATAAAATTCCGAGCCCACTAATTTTTTATAATTTCTTAAATATTTGTACTATAGTTTCAGTATCAATAATTTCAATACGAGTTAAAAATTAAATATAAATATATATATCATCACGCCTTTTACCCATCACTGGGTGTGGCACTCTGCCTAAGCAGATCTCGTTAAGTGATATATTTTTTTCGCGTGAAGTGCGGTTACCAGCCGTCAAATCACGGCCTCCAAAGATATCAGTGGTGGAGGAGCCACAGGGGTAGATTTTTTAAATTGGTGAAAATTGTTTGTCAGGGTTCTCAAGATCCACAGGCCGATTCGATACCACTGAGCCACCTAAAAAAAAAAAATTGAGTGAATTAATTCATAAATCTGCCAAAATAGTTGACGAATATTTTCCGGACAGACCGAGTTAGATGCTTCAAGATTTATTGTAAATATTTGAAACAACACGAGAGTATTGTGTAATCAAATTAATTATAATATAAATGAACAAATTTAAGATACATACATCCTGCATAATAAAAACATACAGGACACAAGTTACAGTCAAAACAGTGGAAAATCACTAGTTTTACATTATGTATTTATTGCCTATTTTATGTTCGATATTAATAACAAACGAGTATAGAAATACATGATTAACTACGCATTAATACAACAATTTGCATATCCACTGTTGATTCTAATCGATAAACATCTTTTTACGTAACAATGACAGAAAACTTAACACCTGTGTCATCAGCTGTAGTATCTTCATTTTTATCATGCTCATTCTCCTTTCCTCTCCTCTCATAAGTGTTCTTCTTCTCTCACGAAACGAGATGGCTTCACGAACTTTCGCCTACGCGTCCATTGTCAATGTTATATTGGGAAATTCTCATTTGAATGAACCGGCGACAGATGGTCTCAACATATGATGCTATGATCGAGTTACTGATACATCAACACGAAGTTTTGAATAGTATTACTCCCTCAGAAGAAGACAATATTTTTCTACTCCATATGGCAATATAGTCTTTGTCAAGTGACGAGACCCTCTTGGAGAGATTCATTCGACGGTTGACTACTAGTCGTCCAAATATCGAAAAATACTGTTTAGTTTTTCTTATTTCAAAGTTACGATTTTTAAAGCAACAAAAATATTGTTGAATAATTTAAGCTTGCCTACAACTAGGGTTGTGCATTTGACCAGTCAAATATTTTTCGGTCAATTGACCAAGAAACATTTAATAAAAATCACAATTAAAATTGTAATTTATTTATATAGTACTGTTTACTACATCCAATATTACTTAAAATGAAAAACCAACCACAACTAATAAACAAAACCACATCAAATTCAAAATAAAGGGGAAAATAAAGTAAAAGACGTAATGAAATGAAATAATATGTATTTATTTTATTTGTAAAGTAAAGTAAGCAAATTCTCCAGAACCCAGAATACCAAACTAGATATATTCAAGTAATAATAGTAAGTAGCTATTTCTATTGAACAACAGATGTCGTGGCGGTTCCATTTAGATTATTTGACCGTATTATTTGGCCGTCAAATATTTTTGGTCAATTGACTACGGCACAACCCTACCTACAACTTTCTCTAATACCACTTTTCATTTTTGTCCGTAATTGTTTCTTTTCTTTGGTCAAAGTTTATTTGAATTTTATGTATTACAATTCAAATATAATATAATTAAACAAAAAAATAATGAAGGAAATTATAAATTGTTAACAATTATCATAATATTTATTGAAATTTTAATAGAGAAAACAAATTTTAAGTTTTATACAAATAGTGCATGTCGCGGGAGTCGGTCGGAATGGATTCCACCCCATGTACACTCAGCAGCAGAAGGAGCAAAATAATGTATATTTGGATAATTTGAAGCCCCGTTAAAAGTCAATTTAAAAATTGATCAATCAGAATGTAAAACCGGAAGAAATATCAAAGTTTGTTGAATACAAATGTAATAATTAAATAACTCACACAGTCGTTCATTTCCATTCTCTGTTTGGTACACATAAAAATTAATACAAGACGGAGACGAAAAATTACACCAAACAAATTCATCAAGAAATTCATAATGAATACTTTCCGTAATGGCGTCAAAACGGTTAATTAAGTTGCTAACTAATGAAGCAATAGCTCTGAAGGCCGTCATGAAAATAAATATAAGAGATACCATACAATTAAAATTATATCACGTATTTATACACAAAAAATGACAGCTTTCTTTGCTGTTGTTTGACCCAAGGTTACGTCGAGTTCTGCATAAATATTAAACTGGATTTGGGCTACCACGAAAAGTAGTTTTCAAGAAACACTGAAAGGTATATTTCCAGTTTCAGGAGTTAACTTATACGCAACATTAAACGATGTTATGTATTCAACAGAAATTAAACTAATTAATTTTCATAATTACTAAATTACTCACTAAGAAATACATGAAAGAGTATGGTAAGACTAGTAATAAATACTTATTATTACTTAACTTCTGTCTTTACAACAAAAACAAATAAATTGTTATTGAAATGTGTTCATAATATACTGCTGTTTAAATAAATATATTTTATGCAACATTGGGCGGGCAGATATAAATAATAGCTAGTTGTGCAACTAGTATGAAAACAATAATTTGAAGTTTGATATAAGTGCGTGAAAGATGTGTTAATTTTTTTTTGTATATTAGATTTTTGTTATACTTTACGTTCTCACTTCACAATCGGTCCATTACTACATCGAACACAGTTTACCAATGAAGGTTGTTGTTAAACTATTTTTGGCAACTTTTTATTTTGTAAAATTGGTACTACTACTTCGCAGCCATACGTTAAATGTCATTTCAGAATGATAACTTCAAATATTTTAAAATGTTCTTTTATAACAGTTTGACAGATGATTATTTTATGTTATTAATAATAACACTCATTAAGAAAGTCAATATAAAATGATATTATAATTTGGTAATTTATAACATAACCTGAGAATTTAAATCATCAAAATATCAACTTCTTTATTTTCAGGTTTTTATAACTGCATAATTTGTAGGAAAATTTTGTGAGATACAAAGAAAAGTGTGAACATTTTTCGTGCTCTAAAAATTACTAGTATATTCATTCTTCTAAATTTACAGTTGAGAGACGTTATTCGGCAGTGTTACCACATGTCACATAAATCCCTAAATTGTAGTTTGATCTTTTTTGCAATTGAATTTGTTAAATTTCGATGAAATAAATGTCGCAAAGTAAAAGAAAAAATGTATATTATATTATTACATTATTAATCATTAAACATTATTTTGATAGTTTTTTAAATGATCTCCAAGGCAATAAATTAAATAAATAATAGTTAAAAAAATGCTAAAATTTATATTATGTATTAAACTAATAATTATTTGTTACAAATATTGTTGTACCATTACTATTTAAAGAACAATAAGTATTTGAATGCTGATATTAATTAATTTTAACATAAAAATCAGAAAATATATAAAATGTAGAGTCGGGCATCTTGTTAGCTAACAACATAGTAAACATTGCTTTGTGCAACCGGGCTTAAAAGTTGAATTCGTTTAACTTATACTTATTGTAAAATTAGAATTAAAAAATCTGACATAAGTATGTAAATCCTGTCAGCCACAAAACATAATTTGGTTCAGGTCTACATCACGACAATTTCCCGGGTCTGCACAGTGTCAGGCAGAGCTTAGGGCTAATCCTTTGTTGATTCCGCTTGGAGAATCCTTTTTCATCTCCGCATATCAGCATGAGCAGGGCAGGGCACATCCTTGACAGCAAACCAAGAGCGCCTCTCGTGCCCTACTCGCGAACCTACCCGCGTTTTTGTTTGCGATCCGCGATTGTCTGTCCATACATGCTCGCCATTTCTCGCAGAACCGTACTCATGCTTTTTTGTTTGTTTACTACATGTTTAATGACTTATTTGAAGAAGCAGATAATTTTAGAAAATGTGACGCAATGTTTTTTAACTTGAAGTTATTATTACATTGTTTGTCTGCAGATTAAATTTACAATTCTTATTTTTTTGAATTACAAATCGTAATATATAATATCTTTGGGGGCCGTGATTTGACGCCTGGTAACCGCACTACACGCGAAAAAAATATCACTTACCGAGATCTGCTTAGGCAGAGTGCCACCCCCAGTAATAGGTAAAGGGCGTGATGATATATTTATTTATTTATTTTACAAATCGTATTGGGGTAGATAGGTTAGAGAAAACGATGATTTAAGAATACGAGTTCGATTCGCGCTACAGGAACCGTCATTTAACCGCATTTTATGAGCAAAATATATTACTGCTACTGAAGAGTGTCACACCCAGGAATGGGTAAAAGGCGTGATGATATATTTATTTTATTACACATTGTTTTAACTTAATTAAATATTTGCGATATTGAGAAGTGTTGTACGTCACGTCATACGACTTGACAATTACCTCATTTTCTAAATTCTTCGAAGACTTTCAACGTTCTGTTATTTTCTTGATAAATATTGCAGATGTAAATGACAGAAACAAAATAAGTTGCGTAATTACTATTAAATTAATTTCAATCAAATACAAATTTATATTAGTTAAAATTTATCTGCCTTGCGATAGTTAAGTTGCCACTTGCAGTTGTATCAGTTAAATATACAGAGTGTCCGATGAAAACTGGGCCATAGACAAATAACTTTTGAAATAAGTGTGTCGTTATCATTCCTTTACTGACAACTTTTAAATGTAATTTTAACAATATGAAATAAGTAAAATTAATTCTATTAATTGATTTAGATACAGAGTTTAATTCTGTACAACTTACATTTGAAACATTTTCATGTAAAGTTAAAAAAAAAATGTAATTGGAAATTTATTTCCTATCTGGCCCAGAGCACAATTTTTGTGAGACACGGCATAGATAAACCAACTGAAAATAAAACCTGAGGCACTTGGTTCGAATGAATATTGCTTTTTGTTCGTACGTTATGTATGCAAAATGAATTTGAATATTAATATACAGGGTGTTTTACAACTTATAGCACTTAGTTTAACTCCATATAGTACTTAACGTACTGATGATGAAATACATTTTTTTTCAAAATGCGCGTAATTTATACACTTTATATAAGTAAACATTTTAGTGCCACTGGTGTAAAGGTTATTTCGAATATATTAATAATTAAATTATAATTATAAACACTATAATAACCTCATTATACAATATGAGATAAATGCCTATTAGTAGTGTTATAATTTAATTATTACTGTATTAGAAATACTAATATTTTTGAGGGCCGTGATTTGACAGCTGGTAACTGCACTTCACGCGAAGAAATATATCACTTACCGAAATCTGCTTAGGCAGAGTGCCACACCCAGTAATGGGTAAAAGGCGTGATGATATATTTATTTATTTTATTTTATTTTTTAGAAATAACTCTCAAACCAGTGGCACTAAAAATATTCATTTTATGAATAAAGTACAATTAATTTTGTTAATTTTGAAAAACATCTTTCTGTTTTATAATCAATATAGAGTTAAAATAAGTGCCATAAGTTGTGAAACATCCTGTATATTTCATATTAACATTATGATAAATAATTTCTATTTATAACTGATTTAAAAGCAATAAAATATATGATTTTACATGTGACAGTAGCTATATAGAAATTACAATTTATTAAACATTTTTCTCTATCAAAGCCTTCTCATTATAATTGGTGAAAATTGACATATATTATAGAGATTTAGACGAAATTATACTTTAGTTTAAATTTTTTCCTCATATTACTTCACTCAATTGCGCTGTATGCTAATTTATAATCTTCTAACTTTGTTGATCCTTTTGTTTGATGTTGTAGCTATCACTAGCATGAAATAATATAAATTTTGTTACGTTAAATCTCTAATGGATATTTCTGTCCAATGTAAGATAAAAAATAGTAATGTGATAACCTTGAATTCCGTGTTGGCTATAAAACAAGAGAACATCTAGAAAGTGTGAGGGCGACACAAATTACCTACACAAGCTACACTCACAACACATACGTAGTTCGTCTCTCTTTGTATTATTAATTACGTCATTGGGTTTCAGTTCGCTCCACTGACGTATATCTCCTGTCCCTGTCCGACAGTTTTCGTCTCTCTCTCCCACTCTATTCACCCCGTTAAATGTTCGATAATTCCCTGAACGTGCGAAGCAGAATTTGATAAAGCAGAATAATGAATATGTGTTGTTTTCAAGTGTTGTTTGTCTGGTTATATTTTGATATTTTTGGGCAACACAAAGCGAGAGGGTAAAAGCTTTTGCGGGAATAGTATATTACATAATAAGTCAGGAAAGTGATGCTTTACTTGACGAAACGGTTGTTTGAAGTACGACGCCGTTAGGCCGAGTATTTTAATTCGCTGAGTCAAGTAAAACACTTTCGTGACGTATTATGTATACTATTTTTTCTGAAATCGTCCAGATTTATATTTTATCAATATAATTAATAATAAATATTTCAAAATGTTAAATTTTTTAGTAAGAATCATATTGGCAGCAAACTACATATCCAAGGTGATAACAAAAGTTGTTGAAAACAATATCTTATGTGAAAAATCTATTGAATATATTTGTGTCAAAAGTAATATTGTTGACAGAGAAGATTTCTTTATAATGTTGGAAAATATAGATGAAAATGAGTATGAGGCGGTATTTTCAAGTACTCCTCCTGAAATCTTAAATCAAGCAACTGCGGCTGTTGAAAATTTATTACCGAGCAAGTCCAAAGACCGATATGATATAGAGTATGAAATTTTCATGGATTGGAAAAAGCAAAATAATTTGTCAGCAAATGTGCTACTTGCTTATTTTATTTACTGAATCTCCAATAAATTTAGCTTCAAATTCGCCAGTGTCATACATAAATTTTAGTAATTTAAGCAATTGTATATTTAGTATTAATATTATTGATAAAAATAAATAAAAATCTTATTAAAGTACTTTACCTGACTGTTTTGCAAATGTTTTGGTAAACACTTACTTTCCATACTAAAATGCGTCAGGAAAGTAGGCATTTTCTTGATGATTTCAGAAAAAATTAATTACATAAGATACTAGTTTAATTAAGGTCCGTATCACCTTAATTGTTTGGTAGACTCTCAGAATTAATTGCAATACATTTTTAGTCTAAATTCTTCACAATAATTGCATCTAATTATTCTTGTTTTCCACTCAAGTATTCTTATCTTTTTAACTGACAGAAACCATGAAAATGTAACAGTAGTAAACCGTGTCATCACCGATCATTTTTAAAATAAATCATCTGGAATTTATCCCTCTTTCCCTCGGCCTAAATTTCGATCACCCTTGACGGTTGCTAAGGAAAGGGGTGAATAAATCGTGCTCGGTGGAAAAGTAACTCCACAGAACGACTCCACCGCCATCTGTGTGTCGTTGTGTAACAGTGTGTGTGCGTGTATGGCAAGGGGAACTAAACCGGATGTGCTTGGGATCCTTCTCTCTTCTTCCGACTACCGTTTAACTGTTTTTGTGGCTACAATAATGATGGATGCATTTTGTACATTTTAATAAATTGTTAATTGATTTGGTATTTAATTTTTTTATTTCAACAGTGAGTAATGCATAAATAAATACTTATTACTTGTATAAATCCTGGTGGTGCAGACATATGTTCAACATTCCAAATTAATGATCTGTAAAGCATAAAATTGTAGGACTTCTGAATTCAAAAATAAAACTGAATAATTGGCACTGTTCCAGAAAGTGTGTCAATAGTCTTTATAAAGAGCTTATTTCATTTTTCAAATGCATTTATCTCTTTAGTAGATAAGTATTATCGATTTCTTTGTTCTCATTATCAGTTTGATGATAACATAATTTCGCAGATGTATTTCCGACAAATAGATGTTTCTAATTTGTCCTTATTCGCGTTGTCTTGGAAATTAACAACATATCAAAATACTGTCCATTTTTGTCACATTAATTTGCACGCATAATAATATTTGTCAAGCTAATTATAAGTCCCTATCATATGCCGAATGTAAACAAGATAACATATTTACAATCATTTTAATATGTGCAACAGATTTCACCTAATCACAACATACATTACTGATAAGAACATCATCATTATTATTTCATGCCATATTTAAATTTTCTACAAATTATTAGTCTAACATACAAAAAAATACATATATACATTACACTATATCTCATTAAATAGAGTAACACGAATCCTAGAAACATCCTCAAGTAATCAGTTCTAGTCAAACATTCTCATAACATAATATAGTTTTAATTAAAATAAAAATACGTGGAAATCAATAAAAGAAGAAATAAATGGTTAAAATTAAAGGATATGAAATCATTTTTTCTACGACAATTAAATAATATATTCATTACATATTCGTTTCTTGGTTGATATGCAATTCATTAGTCACGGCCGTGAGTAATAATGCATTGTATACAGAGTGTGGCCAATCATGTCGAAGTTGCTATGACAACGTAGTAAAATTAGAGGAAATTAAATCACTTTTCTCTACGACATTTAAATAATACATTCATTACATATTCGTGTCTTGATCGATATGCTATTCATTACTCACAGCCATGAGTAATAATTTATTAGATATAGATACAAAATCGTTTTTATTACATTCGTTCATTTTCAAACAAATTCGTGATTCTATTGGTAAATTTTCATCATTACATATGATCCTCGCTTCAACCACATTCATAATTCCCTCCATATAAAAATAGTTATTTGTGTATTAAGAGCGTAAAGTGATTCTTTGTTACTCGAACACGGTAATTGCAGCGCGAGCAGAAGGCGAGAGCTGCAATAGTGTAAGAGGAACAAAGACACTTTACGCTTGTGATACACACATCATTTTTTCTACGATTGCATCTTAAAATTATTAAAAACGTATACGTACTGAAAATAAATTCGTTCTGTCAACTGTCAATATGACAAGTTTCTGTTTTGTTTGTATGCCTGGTAACTATTGAAAGAAGCGCGTATTTAATATCTTTTTCGCGCGTTGCCATTGGAAACGCGCAAAAAAGATATTTTTCGATTGTTCCACAGAAAATGTTAACTTTACGATGACAAATAAGAGCGTAATTGTCAACTTTTTATAGCAATCGTAGAAAAATAACATTAAAAAAATCACAGTTCAAACAATTTTCATAATTTATTAGGAAATTTGTAAATTAAAATATCGATCCTAAGAATTTATAGCTCAATAATTTCTCTCCTCTATTTCGTATAAATGTTTGAAACATCGTCTGTCAGTTTTTAATTGAGTTCTTCGCGAGAGATTCATGTAATCACGTCTCCATTTCCGCTCAACTGCTACATATTTGATAACTTCCTTCATACGAGGACTAAATAAGTTGCTCTTTTTTCTCTGTCGCTCGCCAAGGTAAATGTCAGTATTTTAAAATGTCAACGAAATGAGTACCTATGAAACTGGGTCATCCATACCCATAGCTCTTCTGTCTTTTCTTTATCGGAAACTGTAATTTTTCCCTGTGAAAATGAGCTGGAAAATACCGTATAAACTTCGGACAAGGACGCCAGAATTGCCGATTTGGAAAATTTGTTATGGGATAGTTTCTGAGTTATGAACGTGTTGACTCTTCCTGTTTCTCCCGCAGGAATTTTTCTATATTTATTTACTCTTCGTGCAACAGAACGAAAAGAAAACTATTTAAATAAAAGTTTTACATTTCATTCTACATATTTATTATTATTAAAATCAGGTTTAAAATAAATATTTTATACTTATAAACAATGATTTGTGATCCATGAGCTACTAAATTATATATTAAAATTTTGGCAATAATTTAATTTAGTTTTAAGAGTAATGAATTAAGTATTATAAAATGGGTAGACTGATTAGATTTAATTCTTTACAACTGGTATGCATAGGCGGCGATAAAAAAATTTCCAATGGAAGGTTATTTTTTTAATTAAGACGAAAAACTATACAATTAAAAAATATGGTTTCAATTAAAATAAAGGTATGTGAAAACCAATAAAATAAGAAATAGATAGTACAAGAAATGAATAAATAATTTAAAATATTTTTTCTACGAGTGTTGAATAATACATTCATTACATATTCGTTGTTTGGTAAATACGTAGTTCATTATTCACATCTGTGAGTAATAGTTTAACATTCACGTCATATAACCTCTAATTATTATTATTCTTGTAGTGTAATTTTTAGTTGAGTAGTCTTAAAAAAACTATAGTATTGATCTCGTTTGTAATAATTATTATTACTCATTTGAATAAATTGTAACATCTATAACGCGTATCACAAACTTCATCCTCATGAGTAATAGTTCGTTGAATAATATACTATTAATCGATAAGTTTTCCTGGTAAAATCGCCAATAATATGATTCTGTAGCCATCTCCGAAAAAAAATTGGGACGAATTCGTTTATCGAGTCTATTCATTCTATATTTGCACATTATGGAACGGAATTAGGGTTTTATTGTTTTTAGGGTGTAAAAAAATCTGTTCAGTTGAATATATCATTGATAGTCGAGATAAAATAAAAGAGAAGTTAAGTTAAATACTTTTGAGGAGTGAGGACTCTTGTGGAGCCCTCTCTGGTGACGGTCATGAGTGTATGTGCAACTTTTTCCTGTAAAGTAATCAGGAAAACGCAATCAAACAATCAAAAACTAATTTGGAATGTTAATCAGCCATGACGTAGTATTCATGAGATACTCTGTATAATATTTTCTAATCAAATTAATTACAATATCCATATATTAATTTTAATATACCTATTTTCCACCTGTTTAATAACATTACAAATAGTTCAAAATCACAATCTTCGAACATGCTGTGTTTGCGTCCGAATGGTCCCTGGGATTATATTGAGATCAATTTCGTGTTGAGCAGCTTAGTAAATAAACAAACAAATGAAATGGTTGTAAACAAAAAAATGTTTGTGAGCGCAAGTACGCATGTATGAAAATTGAGTGAATATTCAATTGTCGTAAACGAAATAATGAAAATTAACCACAATGAAGTAATTAAGCTGTTAAGTAAGTCCTGTAGCAGATTGAGATGAATTCGTGTAAGCTACAAGTGAAGTAAAACGTTGTCGACAGTGCGTTGTTTTTGCCAGAAGATCGTCACTTGGAATTCAATTCGGTCGGTATAAATAGCAATCGAGTGAGTAATATACAGCCAGCGATCTGATTCATTCGACTATGTGTGTGTGTTCACAAGTGTACCATCCAGACACGTGTGTGTGAGGTAGCGGGGTGCAGTGAGGAAGAGGCACACACTCACAAAGAGTGACAAAGAGGGCGACATATGCGCGGTCGATAGCGCTAGTAATGCGTTTATCATGGCGCGCCAATTCGCGCGATTTTCAACTGTTTGCATTTATTGCGAATTTGTTAATGGCTTGAAATGGATATTGCGTCCGTGATAATTTGATGTTTTCACTGATTTATGTTGGCAGCCTGCTGTCTGGTTAATAGTTTTGTGAAACGAGAAATGTGTTACCAATGTTTTTGTTCATACAATAATTATTACTGGAATTGAATACATTTTCATATATTATGTTTCGCTATGCTAAATAAATTCAACAGTTTGTTCAACAGTTATTAGGTACAAACTAATTTTACGTGGGCTTTATAAAATTTATTTTATTGACAGATGACAGATATGTACTTATTTATAAGAATCATTATGCTTTTTCTGAGTGTACAAGACATGAACATCAATCTCTTAATTACATTATTATTTTTATAATTATTCTACTTTTACGTATTGCCATGCTGAGGTCAATTCAAACAGCAATTTAATTGTATTGTAAGATTTCTTAAGTATCTAGGTCTGAACCAAACATTAAATATATTCTTATTATTCTGGCTCCTCCACCAATCGCTGCTACAGCAGAGTGCCACACCCAGTAATGGGTAAACGGCGTAATGATATAATAGTTTATTTATTTGATTTATGATTGTGATTCTAATTGTTGATTTAATTTGCAGGTGAACCCGTCTTCGACTGACCTGGAAACCCAAAAGATCCAGAGTAAGCTCGGTGACTACTCCATCATTAAGCACCTGCTGGACGAGCCGAAGCGCTTGATCGGTGTGGATGGAGTCCCGGCATCGCCTGTGCCCAATGGCCGGAACTCCGTCCCCGAGTTCAAGAAGCCTTCACACAGCTCAGGCTCCTCCAGCAGGCCCCCACATCATGGCGCGCATCGCGGAGGTTTTGTTAAACCCGCTGATGGCAAACCGCCATATGAGGGCAGAGGAGGATATCCTGGACAACCTGTTAAACATGGCTCCGGGACCCACAGGTCGAATGGGATTGTGCCACCCAAAGGACCGCCTCCTGGACCTTCCATGTCGCATAGTAGCTCTTCTTCCTCCATGTCAAGGATACACAGTGCGGCTAGGAATCTACCCAGGATACATGTAGATCAGGTCAGCCTCTTCTTTCAACTTTATATCTCTTAACAATAAATAGCTGCGGATAATAGTTTTTCTACGACTACTAACTTACTAAGAAATCTACTCATTGTACATTTGTCGTTGCTGTAAAAATATAGTACATTGAACCAGTAACCCGAACTGAAAAAGCAATATGAAAATTATTTTGATTCTGTAACCGAAAACATAACTGAACCAATATTATTTCGATTCTAAAACCGTAAATTTAAACCGGTATAAATAATATAGTCAACCGAAAAAAAATATAACAATTTCCAAACGGACATAAATTTAAATAGTTTTTATATTTATATAAAGTTGCTTATTTTGAACCGAAACCGTATAAAAATAAAACCGCAAAATACTAAAATTTATTATATTAAATAAACCTAAATTTTACTAATACAAAAACTGTTAACCTTAACTGGACCCCAAAATTATTCGATTCGTGGTCCTGGATTTTACATACATTTTCATATCTTACGATTATCATACTTAGACATCGTGAAGTATAAATGTATTCTATATTGTTACCATTTGGTTTCAAAATGCAAATTTATTTATCATGTATTACAATAATAAAACATTTTAGTCTATTTCTATAAAAGAAATTATATATAAAATAAATTTATACGAGTAAAAGGTTATACAAAGTTGTTATTTTAAAAAGTGAAATCTTTAAACTGATTACAGTACATTTATATCGGATACTTAAAACGGTAAATTGAATAAACCGTTTTAGATATTTCGAAGTGAATTTTACACAGTAAGTTTCAAGTGAATATATAGTTAAGAAAACAAGTAAATTTGAAGTGACTTTTGTTTCTTAAATAAGCATATCCATTGTTTGTAAGTTGCGTAAGATATTTGTGCACAATGTAAATATAATTCCAGATTTAATTAAGTAGGACGACCGATAAACTACATCAGAATTGATACAAATAAATAAGTGACTAGTGCTAAAAGAAGTTTCAATAAACTCGGTAGATCTGTAATTATGATGATTGTGTAAAATACCTTCACATCTCGTATAGTGTTCATTCACGGTTAATTCATCGTGAAATGAACACTTCGTACTCAGTCATTCACACACAATACTTGCAACCAATCAGATAGTTCCCACGAAAGACAGACGAGATTCCAATCTTGTACCATTGTCAGCTGTTAATTTTACAACTTACCGTAGCACGTCGCTTGTCGCTGCAGTGAGATATCTCACCACATCGAGATGTAGCGTTCACTTTAACGCAAAAGATCGTCATGACACTGTGGACTCTTCAACTAGTACTTTTTTTTTTATTTCATTTCAAAATTCTCAATATTAAGAGAGTTATGATATTTTTAAGTTCCAAACTATGGACAACTTCATTTATCTGCGCCGTTTCATAAGTCATTAAACAACATGTATTTGAAGCATTTTTTCTCTAAAATAATAAGTGCAATGTTCCGGTGTCGTGGTCACCAACATTTCGATTTTGCTGAAGTGTACGATATCACACCATCGACATAAGCATCCGGAAGTCAAGATTCACGCAACAGATAGCTAGACATTTCAAAGCTTGCCAACAGATTTTCATAAAAACCAAAAATTTGTGAAAACTGTACCTACCCATGCTCGTTAAAGTAATATGTGTTTACCGTTAGTTTCTTTTTTATGTTTTTCGTTTGTGATTGTGTCTTAACGTCATTGTGGTTCAGTCACGTGACTCCTGGTCAAACAAGTGAACAACGTGCCCGGCATAACGAAATTTGATTGCCGTGTCACTGTTCACACGGAAGCAAATGTTTACTTTTTATAACGTTTTAAAATTATCTCAGAACATATTTGTTATCATTTATTTTATTTAGTGAATTGAATTTTCTATTTAAAACATTCTAAAATAATTTACCAGCATTTGATAGCAATGCTAAATACAAAGCCGGAAACTTTAGCTTTTTTTCTAACTTTGTTCTCTGATTGGTTAAAATCACAGACTTACGAGATGCATTCAATATTTACCTGTTATTTTTTTTATTGTTATCTCTCTTGTTTGATAGTTTAACCTAACCTAAAATAACCAATCAAGTGTATGTTTGATTAATTTAAATATCTTTTAAAAACCATTATCATAGCTGATAATGCTGTTTTATTAATAAACACTTTATTCAAATCCGTTACTTTATATTTATTTTGAAAATAAAGTTTGATTAAAATAGCTATATTTGAATTTAGCGCCAAATTGACAGTTTCTTTTCTTTTAAAAAATGAAGTATAGATGGACTGTATTCAAATTACGTCTACCAAGCAAGAGATCGCGGGTTCAAATCTCGCTGACTTTAACTTATATAAAAAATACGATTATATCTAAATGGTTCAGATTTCGCTGTACTGGAATTGAAATTAAGTAAATCCTGGGGTTGAATGATTTTTTAAAATATTTGTGGTTGTTTTTTTATAGATAGTGAATATATTTTTCAATTATCATGTTAGTTAATTTAATAAAATGGCGTTGTGAAATTAGTTGCTCTCTTTATCATTATTTGCAATTTATTGTTTGTGTTTAAAGTATAAACATCAAATGAATCCATGATTGATATGACCGGCGAAATTAATGAATTTAATTTAGAGAATTTATGTGAACAAGCGGAAATGTATGATATGCGCGGGCGATATTATTTGATAAATTAATAATTATGAGACCCTGCACTTGTTTATATTTTGTTGTGGGTGCTTGTTTAAGCCACGTTAAAATTGTATCGATTATATTTTATTTACTTCCTAATTAATTTCAATTTGTAAATGAACTAATTAATTACGAAAAATACATAAACCCACTTTTTAATATTTATGAACACTTGATTATTATAATGAACTTTTATTAAAAGTATTATATTGTTTTTATCAAATTTTCGATGTAATCGGAAATCAATTTTCCGGTTTAGTATCAACAGAACAATACGTCACACCGATGATTTTTTAATTACTGGACTCCGTTTTCCGATCGGGTCATTAATTAAACTCCAATGACAAACGAGTTAATTATAAGACTTGGGTATAAATTTAACAAATTACACAATAAAAATTATGCGCCTTGGCGGCCATACTATCATTGTCAATTCAACCGTTTATCAAACGACACCATTTCTTATAGTTCCTTTCAAACACACACTTTTCTATATTCTATATCTTTTGTTATCAATCGTTTATAAATTATTTTATGTTCGACTGCATCATATTACCTTGTTTTACGACACTGTTTACTGTCCATAATCGGGTACTTTATTGGACTAGTACGATAAAAATGAAAAATTGGACTGCTGTCAATGTCACATTAAAACAAAATTCAAAAGAAATATTTAAACACTATTGTCTGTATGAATTATATGTGTCTTCTTACAATTGTTAGATATTCTCTTGCATTACATGCAAGATCTTTTATTACTTTTGGAACGTCTTCAATGTCTTCATCCATCTCAACACTTTTTTCACTTTGACAATTTGATAAATAAAGCAACAAATGCATAACAACGAAGCACACTTTGAGATGCAATTAAATGTTTTAAATATATGTATTGACATAATCATATTTTAAGAGAAAATATTCTTCATGCAGTCGAACATAAAACGTTGTATGCAACTCGTACATAATCGGACTTTATAGACTCGCCTTATTTATTAGCCTCGCTCGCTGCGCTCGCTCTGCCATCAAATTCGGCCCGTCCAATAAAGACCTAAATTATGTACTTGTTACATAAATTACAATTATGCAAATGTCAATTTACGTACGCAATTCTATCCACGAAATTCATCTTTTTTTATATACTATTTAAAACAGTTTTATCGGCTGTTTCTATTGGCAACGTCCATTAAAACTATTAAAAACTATATTTCATTTTCTTCGGCTCAAAAAATGAAACGGCATCTTTGCAATGAAATGGCTCACTTTCTTAATTTGATATACAAAGAACTATTGTATTTTTTGTCAATTACATACAAAATCTTGTGCATTCCTCGTCGGTGAAATGCATTTGCCGTCCTCAGAATGTCGTCTGCCTCGGTTATTGCTTTGACTGTTATAGAGAAAATATAATGTGCTTTGGGGAATTAAATTTTCTCTCTATTTTATTTGAAACATTTATCTTTAAAAAGTCACGAATTAAATCGTAAAGGTAATATATGTGCGGTCTGTAAGTTAAATGTACCCTTATTTATGAGTCTAACTCTCTCCGCTAGGTTCGCATTCTTATTGAAAAATCCCAATTGATGTGAGTATGGCTGCACGATGCCAGAAAATTCACTTTCAGAATTCAATTCATTGAAAAGAAAATTTATCCATTTGTGTAATATCCGGAGAAAAATTGAAAAATAGATAAAAAATATGATATTTTCCAAGGTAAAAATTGAAATCTCTGGCGTTACAGTCTGCGATAATCTTATCCAGTTAGCTTGAAGCCTCTTTTGACGCTTGACACTCGAATTTGGAATTCCGTATCGTCATAAACTCGTCAGTCGTCACCGAGCATCAGCGGGAACGCGTCGCGAACGCGCAAGAGCGGAGATTTATTACCCTTCGCGGTCCTTTGTGCGGAATTTATTACGAACTTGGGATCAAGCAGCCTTGTCGCAGGGCGCTGGCCTATGTTTTGACAGTTGCCAACTCTGCACCACGAAAAAAACGTGAAAAATTCCACTAGAATTCACAACCGCCATTTTTATTCACTCTTTGACGGATGAATAGTGAAAGTTATGGCCGATATTTTTTGTGTTTTGTTTCATTTTTCTTGACAAACATTTACGTCAATCATTTATCAAAACCAAGGTTTTAAAAAGCGTAATCATTTTACGTAAACAATTAATTACAAAAATATTATGTTTCCTGTCATAATTCTTTAATCTTGTTTCATGAACAGCGGACGAAACAAGTAGTTGTGCATAAAAACGGTTTGATGTCATTCTAAACTGCGTATCGTAAATCAAGTAAACAGACGTATCTCTACACAATGCGGCGACAGGCGTCGGTAACCGTAGCAACCGAATCAACAAATCGACGCAAAAAAGCAACGCTCAACAATCCAAGGCCAGCTGAAGGACTTTACCTGCGAAAATAGAAATTCTCTCGGCACGGAACTGTGTGTGTCTGTCTGTTGTAGATTTACTACAGCCCTAAACGAATTAACTTGTTAGCAGATTGAGGTTAGCTTCCAAGAAAACAAGTGAACCTCAATGTGCATCCATGCCTTGCATTTTGATTGGTGGATGAGAAATTACGTCACGCGTCGTTTGAACCGATAATAAAATTGCGATAAAAAACTATTTAATTATTGGAATTTTAATGACTTTTTTGTGAAAGAAAAAGTCAATTTTATTAGTTAATCATTGTTGTTTAAACATTCGTATTAGGTGTTAATATTTGGTGATAAAAACTTTTTATTCAATAAATTTACTTTCCCACAACACTGAACATTACTAACCCAATTATACTCACCACATTTTAGCTTAATTTAGTCTTTGTATTAAATACCCATAAGAAATGGCATTACACTGCATATAAAATTACAAAATGGTTTAACAATTGCGTCATTTAATTTATTTTTGATATAATCATACGTAACTTAGTTTTTTCCACGACCACTAAATATGCTTGTTGTTACTATCGAAACATAGCACATTCTACATATTTTTTCATATCTCCCGATATCACTCTCTACCCACAAACTTGTAATTTAAATATAATGTAGAAATAACAACAATGAACACTAAATAGAATAAATATATAAATAAATTTATCATCATGTCTTTTACCCATTACTGGGTGTGGCACTCTGCCTAAGCAGATCTCGGTAAGTGATATATTTCTTCGCGTGAAGTTCGGTTACAAACCGTCAAATCACGGCTCCCAAAGATGTTAGTGAAGAGGGAGCCACAGGGGTAGGTTTAATTTGGTGAAAATTGTTTGTCGACTGTAGGGATCGAATCAGGGTTCTCAAGATCCACAGGCCGACTCGATACCACCTACCCCATCTTTATAGAAGATGTTTAAAATTGACTTTTACGTCAATTTTGACAATTAATTTTTGTTCCGGAGGAAACATTGATTTCATTTTCTTACAAAATTGAGAACCATAACGTAATAATCCGGTTTTAAGAGGCCCTAGTTTTATATGTAAAACAAAGACTATTGCCAGATTTTCTATCTATATGGTCAGTTATAAAATCGGTTTAGCTGAAACACCTGTAAATTAATAGGGCAACAATTTCGTAGTCGTAGAAAAAGCATACCCGTAGTGTACAAGTTTATTTATTTATTTATTTATGTTACGCTGTACAACAGGAATTTAATCCCAATTACAGTACAGGGTCCGTACTCACCGAGCCGCAGTGTGATAGTTTTTTTTATATAATTTTTAGCTTGAGTGCGATTCGAACTCGGGATCTCCGGATTCGAATTCCGTATCGCTATCCACACCACCGTATTGACGGTAAACACATTGGAATGGAATGTCAATTTCTCACTTATATAAATTGTGCAGCATTTGCCCTCGACTAATGTTACAAACTTTCATACACGTGTGAAATGAGTATTCAGTGAATCAAATTATTTACGTCATCATTTAGGAATATTTTAATTGATCTATGTATTTGTAAATGTATATTTTTAAACAAATTGTTAAAAAAGTATATTGGTTATATGCATTTGAAACCATTTATATAATCAATTTGAAAATATTAATATTATTTTACATTATTTTTTGGTAAAATGAGTTTTGTGTTTTACTATTGGCGACACTGAATATTGCTGAATTTTATACGTTCATAATATACTTCTAATCTGTACTGTTAATTGTAGTCTTTTTAAAAACTAAATGTCGAACGCTCTGTCACAAATAGGCGAAGTGCTTGTAGTTAATTTATTACCTACTTTTAGGGTTGTGCATTTGACCAGTCAATTGACCAAGAAACATTTAATAAAAATCACAATTAAAATTGTAATTTATTTATATAGTACTGTTTACTACATCCAATATTACTTAAAATGAAAAACCAACAACAACTAATAAACAAAACCACATCAAATTCAAAATAAAGGGGAAAATAAAGTAAAAGTAAGCAAATTCTCCAGAACCGAGAATACCAAACTAGATATATTCATGTAATAATAGTAAGTAGCTATTTCTATTGAACAATAGATGTCGTGGCGGTTCCATTTAGATTATTTGACCGTATTATTTGTCCGTCAAATATTTTTGGTCAATTGACCACGGCACAACCCTACCTACTTTATTATTCTGATAATATTTTGTTATATTTATACCATGTTTGCTATATTAATCTGTTATTTCATTGTTCCAGTTAAAAAATGACGTAATTGTCCAGACATCATATTCTAGCTATATGTAAATAAATAGAAACAAGTAAAATGAAATAGTGTTCTTATATCAAGTTCAAACGGTGAAATATTGCTGTTAGAGTAGTGTCTTTGTTCCTTGTTTCTGTAGTAATTTATTTGGTGTTGTTTACTTTCAGACACAAAGTCAAAGTTCCGGAGGTGGACTCCGAGAGCCTCAAACACCGTCCGGAGCCGGTCAAGCAGAAGTCGAACACATCCTTAAGGTACGATCCACGATCCTGCATGTTGATCACAAACTTCAAAGTATATATTAAATAAACAGCCACTGCACATGTTGCTACATCACATAATATGTAACATAAACAACATTTTTAATATTCAAACATCTTTAATACACCACCAAAGTCTGGCGCAAGAGCTCAGATTTTTTTAATGTTTGTTTTACGTGATAGAAACGGTACTTTTCAAGTTTTGATAAATTACTCCATGAAAATACCAAGTTATAACTCCTATTGTCATAGAGCACTTGAACTAATAATCACTATTATAACGTTGTATAACCGTTATGAAATATGTACGATATTTTACTTCAGTATCGCAACTAGCCCAACTACCCAACATATTTTCAAAATATTACTTTCTCGACCTATACAGGGTGTTTCAGGACTAGTGTAACAAACTTTGACAGCTTATTCCTGAGGTCATTTTGAGTCAAAAATGTTATATGAACATAGGTCCTATTCCTTCTAGTTACCAAAATACAAGAGGTTGAAGTTCTATAAATAACACGAAATTCTCAAATTTTTGTAATCAAGATTCTTCGGAAAACAAGAGTTTTATTGAAAAGTGATACATTTTTTGTCTTAATTAATTTTATTTATTAATATTAACGAATACGATTTAGAGAACAAAACATAAAATGACACAATTATAAATAGACACAGGACAACATAACCAAACATGGAATAGGTTAACACAATATGAAATAAGATAACAAATTTTTTAAAAATTACAGCAAGTGTTCAAAATGAGCGCCTTGAATTCGTTTGCATGTTAATATTAATAAATAAAATTAATTAAGACAAATAAGGTATGACTTTTCAATAAAACTCTTGTTTTCCGAAGTATCTTGATTACAAAAATTTGAAAATATCGTGTTATTTATAGAACTTCAACCTATTGTATTTTGGTAACTAGAAGGAATAGGGCCTATGTTCATATGACATTTTTGGCTCAAAATGACCTCAGGAATTAGCTGTTAAAGTTTGTTACACTAGTCCTGAAACACCCTGTATAATAAATAAATAAAATAAATATATCATCACGCTGTTTACCTATTACTGTGTGTGGCACTCTACCTTAGCGGGTAAATGATATATTTATTCTCGTGAAATGAGGATACGTCATTAAATCACGGCCCTCAAAGATATTAGTGGAGCGGGTAATTTTAATGTGGTGTCGGCTGTGGGAATCGAACCCGGAGGCTGACTCGATACCACTGAGCCACCTACCCCAATAATGTAATGAGAGAAAGTATGAATTATATAATTGGTTTAAAAATGTACGGAACAATTAAAACAGAAAGTGAAATATTATCATCATTGAATAATATAAATATGTAAAGAATGCAAATAGAAGCCGACAAATGCCGCTTCGATGGGATAGAAGTTAACGTGAAATAAATTTAAGTTCGATGTCTTCTCTTAAATTGGAAACGCGATCTGCGTATTTCGGTCTTGGGTCTCTGTCGCCTCGCAGCCAAACGATTTCATAAACACCAATTAAAGCCCGATTCAGCGCTCCATTCTGCGCTGTGAAAGCGTTATTCTTCTGCTTCTCCTGGTGTCTTCCATTGCGAACGAACGATTATCGTTTCCTCCGCCAGGGGACTTCGACTACTAATTTGATGTGTTAATTCACTGGATCCTGTTTAAAAGCAAGATTAAACTTTGTCCTTCGCTATTCAATTTTAATTAATGAAATATAATTAACGAATATTGGAAGTTTTTTTAACCAGTACGACTCGATTTCAGTTTAATGCTTTTTTAAATTGTTACTTTACCGTAAAGTATTTTTAATTGTTGCTGATGACTTCATTTGCCTCTCAGATTTTTATCTAAATGTTTGAGATGCAATCTTAGAGTCTCCTTTTGCCAATTACATAACTACTTTTTGACATTTTACAAGGAGGCATATTTAAGATAAATATTTCTATTTTTCGTTATCGTCAATTTGAAATTAATGAAAACTATAAATTCATATATTTGTAATGAAAATGAAGGCCATTTTTGGCAGAGCCTAGAATTGAAATTTGTGACTTAGGAAATACAATGGTATTAAAAACTGCATTTAATGAGTATCTACTTGTTGCTCAATTGTTTTTTATGCAAGAGTAACAAACAAACGAAATTTGGAAGTGTTTGTGAAAACGAAACAAAATAATATTTATTATTTGAACAAAATATGACAATACATGTTCCAGTATAATTTAATTATTAATTCCGGTTAAGCAATTTTATTTATTTATTTAATGAACTTGTCAAATTAAAGATATAATTTTCTTAATAAAAACAATTTTTCGTTTGCTTGTTACTCTTGCATAAAAAACAATTGTGCAACAAGTAGATACTCATTAGATGCAGTTTTTAATACTTACCATTTTTTGTATTTACACTTTTGGTCTAATTTAATTAAGGAAGCAACAATCATCATAATAAAAAATATCATTGTATTTCCTATGTTACATATATCAATTCTATACCTGGTTCCATTTATATATATTTTTCGAAATGAAGTCTGACGTCACAATATTTAAAAAATATATTACAACTTAATAGCAATTAAGACTTTCTAAAACTGTATATTGTTTTCAATTTAAATGAAGTTTAATAAAAAGTTATTAAAAAAATAAAAATAATACCTATAGTAGAAACTTACGTCATCAATCGTGCAATAAACCAATAACAAAAACGTTTTTTTAAAAGATCTACAGTAGTTTTAATCTAACAATCCAATACAATTTAAAAGTGAATTTCTCATGTAAATTAGTTAAATATTTTAATGACGTAAGTGAATCCTTTAAACATTTCAGCTGTATCTAGTTTTTATTTCCAATAATATTCCCAAAATAGAACATAATAATTTTGCTGATTAATAAAGTAATTATAAATACAGTCGTACGTCAGAGCGCACAGGTCACATGGTCAACGCGTGCACCTTCCCAGCGGAGGCGGTACAACCCCGCCCCACAACCCTTATGGGGGCGGCAAAGGCAGCACAACAGCAACAGTTCGCCATTCAATCCGTTGTTATATATCGTATTTACTCACATAAACGAGAACTGTTTCTCGTGTTTCGCTTGCATCCTTGGGGACTGCACATGAGCCAGGGAGTTTTTCAGGATTAACAGGGATTAATTGTCTGGTTTCAAATGTTTCCGGACGAAAGTTCGGTTGTTACTTCGGTTTGAGCGTAATTGTTGTTATTCTTTTTACATGAATATAGGATTTACTTTTATGAAATTGTTTGGCTTAGAAATAATCTTCTTTATGGGGTCGGTGCCTCAGTGGTATCGAATAACTTATAATATAATATAATTCATATTTTCTTAAATCAGACTATTGTAATTGACATTTTTTTTTAAATCTGCTGTAGCCAAGATTATTTTCTCGGCCATAACTGATTGACAATTGATTAAATGTAAATAAAATAAATAAATAAATATTTCATCACGCCATTTACCCATTACTGAGTGTGGCACTCTGCCTAAGCAGATCTCGGTAAGTGATATATTTTTTAGCGTGAAGTGCGGTTACCAGCCGTCAAATCACGGCCCTCAAAGATATTAGTGGAGAGGGGTAGATTTAAATTGGTGAAAATTGATTAAATGTATTTTTGTATATTTTTACGTTGCGTACTGTAATTGTTAAAGAAGCGTTTCTACAGAAAACTAGAATATTGAGTATAAATTTGGATCTGGTGTACGAAAAAGATGAATGAAATCTTTTGTATGAAGTGTTATGTTGTACGGAGATAGTTTTAAAGAAAGATAGGAATAGAATTGATGGCATGGAAATGTGAATATGCAGGAGAATTCTTGGTATAAAGTGGTCTGATAGAGATAGCATCCAACAAGTGTTAAATACTGCATGAGACTATTTTGAAAAGGAAGAGAATGTGGCCGGGACATGTATTGCGAAGTAATACTCGAATGAAGGACGTAGTAGAAGATACAGTAGAAAGAGGAGGAAAAAGAGGCAGAAGGAGGAGGAAGATGGTACAAGACTTGAAAGAAGGAAGAGGTTATGTGGAAATGAAAAGACTGGATATGAGTAGAAAAAGCTGCAACAAGCATACATGATGAGTCTGGGAAGACGAACCCCCCCTTAACTTTTCTATTATAAGAAATAGAAAAATTTTCTTTATATGAAAGTTTTAGTATATTAACCCTTTGCACTCCAGCCTAAATACTTATAGAGGATACCAATAACTCCAACACTATATTACTTACATACATACATAGTATACAAGTACATGCATGTAATGTAAAAATGTCGCAATTACGGCGACAACGGAGTGCAAAGGGTTAAATATACTATTTTATGACACATATAGAATTTTTTTTATAAAGGCAGGTTTACATGATACGACTGTCAACTTTTATTTTTCAAATGGGAACCTAGAATTATTTTATTAAAATAAAAACCGCCATTGTTTTCTCTTTTCAACGATGTATTACTTGTCATAAATGTATATGAAAAAAATCGCGAAAAATAAGATAATTGAGAAATGTTAGAAATTATTTTTATTCAACTATTCTAGATAGCTGTGCGAAATTAAACAAAATGTAACATGGTAAAATTAATGGCAAAACACGTGAAACAAGTAACAAATAAATATCTGCATTGTTGTCTTTAAACCTGACTATATGTGTGATAAAATAGTATAGTTAATATACTAAAACTTCCATATGAAGAAAATTTTTCTATTTATTATATTAAAAAAGTTAAGGGAGGGTTCGTCTTCCCAGACTCACCCTGTATAACTATTGTAGCTGATGACTACAATTATGTGCCCCGAGAATTTAACTTGAGACTAAATATGACATTATTTGAACAAATTACAGAAAAGTAGTTCACAATCGCTTAACTATCATTTTTGACAATTTTACTAGAATTAATTTAATATCAAACTCGACATATTTTAAATAACTTTTAAACAAATAATTGACGAATGCTTAAATGTCAGTTTTGACATTCAATTATGAGTCATGAGGACTATATTTAAATAACTTATGTTCTTTAATGGGGTAGATGGCTCAGTGGTATCGAGTCGGCCTGTGGATCTTGAGAACCCTGGTTCGATCCCCACAGCCGACAAACCAATTTTCACCAATTTAAATCTACCCCTCTGGCTCCCTCTCCACTAATATCTTTGAGGGCCGTGATTTGACGGCTGGTAACCGCACTTCACGCGAAAAAATATATCACTTACCGAGATCTGCTTAGGTAGAGTGCCACACCCAGTAATGGGTAAAAGGCGTGATGATATATTTATTTATTTTTATTTATGTTCTTTATATGATTGCCACAGCCGACAAAGTTCATCACATTAAAATTATCTCTGTGGCTCGTATTCTAGTAAGATTTTTGAGGACCGTGATTTTACGACTGGTAACCGCACTTCACTCGTATAAATATATCACTTACCGAGATCTACCATGGCAGAGTGCCACACCTTGTAATGAGTAAAACGCGGGATGATATATTTATTTTGTTGTATTTTTCTTATTGACTGCTGTTGTGATTTGATTTAAAATTTAGTGAAATATTTTATGATGAATATTGAATAAGATGTTTCCTCATTCTGAACGGAACAAATCCAGTTTATAAATTGAATAATGAACAAGCCGGTAAAATTATTCTCTCGATAATAATAGAATTGTGTTTTGTGTGTATGCAGGAAATGATAGACGTCCGCACCCCTCTAACAGCAATCGCAGCGACCCCTAGGAAGGAACCTGACAACAAATTCACCTTTAATCCGGTTCTGGGAAAGGTAACGTATTATATTTTATAATGCTTTAATTCTTATTTACGTTTCAGTAGTATCGTAACGCTAAATATCTGTCACAATAATTTTCATTTATAGTGTAGTTAGAGACGCCAAGGTTGAATTTTGATTCTGAATACGAAATATTATAATTTCAAGAACAGAACATGGCATCATCTGTCCTGAATGTTAATTATCGATTGCACGCATCTTAAATTATTAACTAATTAATTTACCAGACACAAACATTCTTTGTGTAACTTTTATTTAAAACATTTGACATAAGGGGTTGACTTACGTCATCATGCGTGAAAATAACTTAGTAAAAACATAAGACACTAGTGTCATATTTAAATGACAAATTAAAAAAGAAGAAATAAGCATTAAACACAAATGTTATAAAATAGTATAAAATAATAAATATGCTATCAATATGTGCGTTATAAAATAGTTATTTGTGTATTAAGAGCGTAAAGTGATTCTTTGTTACGCGAACACGGTAATTGTAGCGCGAGCCGAAGGCAAGAGCTGCAATAGTGTAAGAGGAACAAAGACACTTTACGTTCGTGATACACACATCATTTTTTCTACGATTGCATCTTAAATTATTAAAAAAACGTATACGTATTGAAAATAAAATCATTCTGTCAACTATCAATATGACAAGTTTCTGTTTTGTTTGTATCCCTGGTAACTATTGAAAGAAGCGCGCATTTAATATCTTTCTCGCGCGTTGCCATTGGAAACGCGCACATTTAAAGTCTTTTTCGCGCGTTGCCATTGACGACGCGCAAAAAAGATATTTTTCGATTGTTCCACAGAAAACGTCAACTTTACGATGACAAATGAGAGCGTAATTGTCAACTTTTCACAGCAATTGTAGAAAAAAATATTTTTCATTTTTTTAAAAAGAAGATAAGAGTATAATTTTTGTTATTAAAGTTGGCAATATTGAAGCACGTTTACATGTGACATTTCTGGCTATCTGATTTGTGATTGTATTACAGTAAACATTTGTTTTATTTTGAAAAAGAATGATTTCTATTTGATAATTAGAAAATAATCCTCCAGTTTCTTTCTCAAACTTGTTGTCATCTGACAATAATTTTTCGTAAATCTGTGGCATCTTTTCAATTTATTTTAACTGTCTTGTTGTATAATTGAAAATAGTTTCAAATAAATGAAATGGAGAAGTAAATTTTCTATTAAAAAAAAACAACAATTATTCCGTTTGTTAATAAAGTAAATGTTTTAATTTGTGGTAAAAATGGAATAAATTAAACACATGTCGTGTCATAATAAAATTATTACATACAGATGTGTAGCAAGGACGAATGAGTCTCAATATAATTATTAATTCACTGAGATCATTCCATTTAATTTTTCATTGAAATTTACAACTTGTTGGCTATTTAAACAAATATAAAGTCACGCAAAGCAAACCTAATGCCCCATGAAAATGTTAAAACGATGGAACGCTTTTCATTTTTTCGTGGTTCATGTTTGTTTTGTTTTTTATCGACCTGCATCATTCCATATTCACTGCGTGTTGTTATTAATGATCGTCATTTGTTTTCCAGCTTACGGAGACGGTGCCTGGACCAGTGACGCCCAAAAGTGAGTAAAAACGCACCTACGTTTCGTGAATTATACATGGGATCAGGCCTCACGGCCCACCCACCTTGCACGTTGATGGTTCCTCCCACGCCAGTGGCGTATCAATTAGAAATTATTGCCTTACTATATTATAGTTTTATTACCACATCTAACTGTCTGAATGTTAATTGTGTATGTGGATATTTTCCTTGTTTTGCATGATTGGGTTTATGTTTCTTTTATGGTTATTTGATTTTGTGCCCCAGTTCCAGCACCACTGTTTGGTATAAGTTTCGCCCTTTCTGTACGACGATTTTAAGCTTCAACTTCATCAGCTATTTTCAACCGTGATATTCAACAATTCCAAGTATTTAATTTTGCAAGATAAAGAACACAAAAGAAATACTGTTATTTTTTATGTGAGATGTTTGTGTACAGTGTAAGATTAGTTACGAATGGTCGTTGAAAAAAGTGGTGAACAATATTCTTGTTGGGAAAGCAATTAGATGAAAAGATGTAGGTAGTAGAAGTTGAACAGAGAAAGACAGTTGGATAGAGCCGGGAACATTCTTTGGCACCCTCCATTCAAGACAAATGTATCACATGATGCAGTTCAACCCTCTGGTAACCTAGCAACCGTTTACGTTGCGTACGTGCGTAAGAACACTTGTGTGAGAGTGCGCATGCGTTGTCGAGGGGTACGGGGTACAGCGCACGCGTCCCAAACACCAGCAGCGGCGGCAGTTCTCGCACGAGAGTCGTGCTACGCGGTTGTGTTTGAATGTGTTGCGTCATCGACATGTAACCTCACTTCTTGCAACTTCGATGGCTTGTCAGTTCGCTCCTTACTATCAACACTCCACCTACATTGGTTACAAACACCCTGGTGCGTACCAACAGTGTGTTTCTTTGTTTTTTGGTGCGCGCGCGCACTCACTGTTGTTTGGTGTTATGTGCGTATATAAGAGTGTTTTGTTTGTTTGTTTGTGTGTGTGTCGTCTAGCGGTCACGTGTGATGCGAACAAGGCATGCGCACTGCATCGCTTTGTTTCCGCCGGAATATGTGCACTAATCGGACGACCAGTGCCCCCCAACAGGTTCGCGGTTCGTTGCAGTGTTATGCTTCGACAGGTTTTGTTCTAGGTCATGTGGTATTGGATCGGATTTGTTTTGTTTCGTGATTATAAGTAGATTAGTTAGTCAAGTTGCGCAAAATTTATAGGCTGGTTATTAATAGTTTGCGAATGGATTGTTCGGGAAATTTGTCCTTCGATTTTAATTGCGGTTTTAATACTACTTGTTCAACAATGCTTTTAACATTTTATTATTATGCACATGATAGTGATTGCGAAATGAGTTTTAAATTTTATATTCATTGTTTTGAACTACCGATAAGATTGATTCGGCTATATTTCCTTGTTATCATTTTTTAATGCAACATATCCCTTGACCTTACAATAATTACTCTGTTATTAATTGCAAAATAATTTCTGTGAAAGCAATGTGATTGATAAGACGCATCAATGCTTTATTTGTTTTTGATTATCAATTTTATTACGTAGAAAAAGTTCTACATAATAATACGGGTAATTTAAATGCGGGTAGTGCGCAAAGCTCATCAAAACAAAAGCGCATTGCCTACTGCAATCTGTCAATTGTTTTTGTTTTACTCTGTAGCAAATTTGCCGCCCCCTAGGATATCAGGCGCGTAAATGCCGCGATTAGTTTCGCGTTGAAAAGAGCGCGTTCAATACAATTTTCTCCGCTCGTCGGTTCGTCTTGACCAGCGGACGTTCCGAAGCGTGACGCCGCATCCATGCAGCGTTTCCGGTGTCTCTATCTCCGTCTCACTCGCTCTCTGCGACTCAGGGTTGTTGACACTCGTGACGAAACTGTGTTTTGATAACGCAACGTGCGTTCGCGATTCGCGTTTGTTACTTGCGCGTGGTAGCAACAAACAGTCTCTGCCTACGAGACTAGACCAAGTCGAGCTACCATCATTGTTTTGAAATGTTCACGCTGTTTTTACTTATTTTTACCAACTATTAAAATCTCGTTATCTCGTTAAAGTTTCAGTACTGTTAATCTGAGGATTTGGGAAATAATTTGAGAAAGAAATTCGGAGTACTTTAATTATTCTATAAGTAAAACATTATAAAATAGATTTTATTATATGTTTCAAAGTTTAATGGTTTCATTTTGAAATTGAATATTAATTGTAGTCAATTAAACTGACTCACAGTTTCTCCGTGAAATAATATTGGTCGATCAAAAACTTCGAAATAGGAATTATTTAAATTTATTTGCATCAGCTCGATGTGAAATAAATTCATCTGTTGATTGTATGACTCAACTTTTAATAAACTTTATTACTTTTTCATACCCTGAGGGTAGAAAATTACATATTCATTAAATTGACAGATATTTATTTTCTCAAATCTTGCGCAATTCAATTGATATTCACAGTATTCATTTGTTGTATTTAGAAATGGAAACTAAATTAATCTTTATAATTAGAGACGATGTGGATATGATGATATATTTAGTTGTAAGTTTATAGTTTATAAATCATCATGAAATAGTCGTATGTGTCATATAGCACTTCAGCGAAGGTAGTTATGTGCAACTTGCAGCTATTTTCATACTGTACACGTCTTTAATTAAAAGCCGTGCCGCACGACGTACATTTCTAGAAATCTGTTATTTCTTGCCGCTTTTAAAAATCTCACATCACTGTTCGGATGCCAATTAGAAATTGATTTCCATGTAGACATTTAAAATTTAATCATTTCCCGATTAAAAAACACAAAATAAATTACTTGTCATACAGACTATATAGTACAGTAAGCAATATTGTAATTACGTTTATCTTACGAATTTTAATTCAGAAAAATTGAAAGAATATGTATATATAGAATAAATTACGCACCACCTTTCAGTTTGTAATAATAAATGTTTATAGCGGATTAACAAAATGAAAATGCGATAAAATATCATTATGGTAACAAAAACACATAAAATAATAGTCTTAAACAAATGCAAGTACATGAAATAAAATTAGATATTGTGTTAGATATATTACTGTCTAAATGTGTAAAGTTCTGATTGTTATATTTGAATTTCGTTGATTGATAAAGTGATTGTTATGAATGGGTACGAAACAAAACAAAGCAAAAGTGTAGGGCGACGTAAGAACAAGGACAATATACATTGTACACAACGGGGCCAAAGCCTGCAGGGCCTCAGGCGACCGATAATTCCCGTGTCTACAGCAGCTGATGATGCCGTTGACTGATCACGGTATCGCGTTCACTTATCGGCCACATTTTCAGAACCGGTTACGATATTAAATCTTTGCCGCTTTACGTATTGTTGTAAAATGCAATTGTTTCCACAAACAGGTGGTGGTATTGGCGCACTTTAAATGTAGTTATTATTTTAAGTATTGTTACGAGTCGAACGAACAAGAACTGCGCACGAGAGTAGATAATTTATGTAGAAAATCCAAAGTATGTAATAAAAGTTTCTCAGATTGTCAGTGAAGGTAATAGTTAGCGTACAATATAAATTCAATTGTCATGTTCGATGACGTATTCGTATGGAGATAATGATTTCCCAGTAAAATTACAGTGAGGGCAGCAAACAGCAAATTGTAGCGTTCGTAGCGTGGGTTTGTAAATGAGCGTGATGGATGAAGGCAGCACGTGTTCTTGTGTGCCGCGCCGTTCTCGATCGGTACTAGGTTTGTTTACCGCCTCAAGCCACAGGCGTCTCCGCAACCTTCTTTTGTTTGCGGCTCTGTCGGTCCTCGAATTTATGGCGGCCACACATACAACAACTGTTACACTTTTCTCACACAGAATTGTTAATATTTTCTTTTCGAGAGGAAGAGTAGTGTAAATGTGGTCGGTCGTGTGAGTGTTAAGATGGCATGAGGGTGAATGTCTTGAGTATGGTGGTTGGTCATCATGCTATCACCTGGCAGTGCAGGTGCTCTGCCCCCGGCCCAGCCCGGCCAACAGGTGCTGGTGCAGCACGCGCCAAACACCTTCACCACCACCAGCCTTCTCTTGTTTTATAAATAACGCCACGCGAGTAGCACCTGCATCCACCACTCTGTGCACTAACTGATGGTTTTTGTTTTGTTTGTTTGTTGCAGAGCGCGATCGTCAACTGCCATCGCGACCGTCCACGTAAGTATCCAACCAGATTTTCTTCATTTGTTTCTACGCACATTTTTTATTTGCTTTCGAGGAATTGATTGTTTTTCAAGGTTACACAATAGCGCAGTTTATTTTTGTTCGCAATTACCGCTAGAAATTATAATATAGTGTTGTTTATTGTCGCGTGTTACATCAACGTTTTGTATCCCAGCCCAGTGTCATATTTTTGTGATATTACGCATTTGTGGTTTTAGAAATTGGTTTGGTGATTTAAGTATTTCTTGGCAGTTAGTATGCGTAATCGTTTAATAAAGAGTTTGAATGATAATATGTACGTGGTCAACGCAAGTCCGAGGAGTAATAATGCTGACCCCGCAAAGATAAGCCGATGATGATACTTGATACTCTGCTGAGCCGGAGTTTGGAAACGGGTTAATTACTTTTTGCTAAATTGGAAACCTGTGTAAATAACTAAACGCCTTTGTTTTCCAAGCAAAATTCAAATAAAATATTATACTCATTTCAATAGTAAAAAATCTTGCATAGATCAAATTTCGTTTGTTTGAAGTGCATAATGTAGAGGTGTAGAATGTTTTTTCAGTCTCCGCTCTTACGCCTACAATAATTTATTTATCGTACGCACTGCACATACTCAGCGGCCGAGCGGACGGGCTTTGCATGCTAATTGCCGCATTATTTCGAACACGAACGCGCGGACTTGTTTCCGCTCCATTCTCATGCTAAACTCCAACAAATAAAATCCACTTCGCCACACACAGCTCACGATTCTCTGGATTTTTGCAGGGACCTTCAAGATGACTTACTTGTCTCCGAAGATTCCGACGATGATAACCATACCAGGGAAGCCCCGCAGTCGACGCACCCGCCCATAGAACCGTACGTTTAAATCTCTCCCATTCCTTTATATTCGTTTATAATTTATTGCTAAAAATTCATTCTAGTGTCCAAAATCCGGTGTCCGCCATGACTCCAGTGATCGAGCCGTTACCAGAGCCTGTCGCGCCACTCTCTCCGGTTGCAAGTTCTTCCAGCTCCGGATCAGACAGCGAGAGCGACAGCGACTCGAGTAGTGAAGACTCCGGCGATGAAAATATTCAGTCCAGCAATACGAAAGCTCCTAGTTCACCTGTCGCTCCACCACAAGTTTCACCCAAACCCGAGGAAGAAGCTAAACCCAGGTGGAATCTCGGCTCTTATCTTGATCAAGATGGCTCCAAACCGCAATCTCCACTTCAAACTTCTAGTTTACTCTCGTTGAGTCCGAAGAAGGCAGCTGCTGACAGCAGGAAAAAAGTGACAGAAGAATCCGACTGCAGTGACTCCACTAAAGACATCGACAGTGTTGTGGCTGAAGCTCTAACTAAACCAGATCCACTCTTGTCCAGTTTGTCAGACTCGGACGGCAGTGTCGCTTCAAACAGTCGGATACATCGACCTCCGAACAATTCCGATAGTGACAGTGATAACGACAGAACTAATATGCTTCCTATCAATAAAAACAGACCTATGAATCGAGCCAGTCCTCGTAAAAAATCATTATCATCGTTAAGTGACTCGGAGGATGAAAAGAAACCTAAAGTGAATAGTGCCAGTGATAGATCCAGATCCAGATTATCCGACCATTCTAAAAACGATTCTACAGACAAGAAACGGAAACCAGGACGACCAAGGAAGGTCAAACCATCAACATCTTTAAGTGGTTCAGAAACAGAAGTTAAGGTGAAAAAGCGTGGCAGACCGCCAACTAAAATCAGAACTTCCATAAGTGGCTCTGATAACGAATCGAGAGCCAAGAAACGTGGCCGACCTAGAGTAAAGGCACCTCCTTCACAGAGCAGCTCGGAAGATGAAGCTTCGCCAACGAAACCATCGTTTCCAGCAAGGACAATATCGCCAAAGCGAGCCGTGTCAATCAGTGAATCAGATGGCGAACGATCTCCTGTCAGATCATCCTACGATAATTATCGTAAAAGCAACAAATCCGATACGGACCCATTAAAACACACACCTAAGCGTCCTTCTAAACACAAATCATCCACACCTCGGTCAGAAGAAGACAAAAAGAAAACCGTAGGAAGACCACGCAAGTCTGATAGACAAGCAATAGATTCAGATGATGATGAATGGGGCAAACAAAACATGAAATCGAAGAAATTAAAGACAAAAGAGCGAGCAAGTGACGCATCGTCCTCGAGAGAAACATCGAATAAAACAAGTGACCCTAGTCCAAAGAAGAAGGAAAAGAGATCAAGAAAAGGCTCATCTATAATCAAAAGTGCTGCTAATTTACCAACAACTACAGATTCAGACAGTGATAAGGAAGATAGACCATCATGTGCGTCACCTGTTGCGAAACCTCTGGCAAGAGTTCCGCCCAATCCTAGAGGCCGACCCAAACGACGGTCATTAAGTTCATGCTCGGAAGGAAGGATGAAATCCTCCGATAGTGAACGGTCATTCGTTTCTCGACCTGCACCTGCTGCTAAAGTAGATAGTCCCGTCAAAGTCGAGATCGAGGGTAAAGTAGTGCAAGACAAAAAGAAAAACGATACTCTTCGTAAACTCTTTACTCCCAAACGGGACTCGGAAGGTGGTAAAGGTGGAGGAAAGGGCGGTGGAAAAGGAGGCAAAGGTGGCAAAGGCGGCAAAGGGAAAGGAGGTGTTATCATTGTGGAAGGTGATTACGAAAGAACTTCATCTTCAGTTGAAGATGAAGCAGTGCCAAGTATAGTAAACCCTACGTTATTGTCGCCACTGCCTAGTCAAGACCGAACCAACGTCGCTCATTGTAGTAGTGCTCCGGACTTGAACCAGCCTTCAATGAAACAAGAATTATTTGACAGTGATCGTGAACAAGTGGATGAAAAAGTTCGCGTAATGTGTAGAATAGACTTGTGCAGAATAGATCTATCCAGATTAACATGTATTCCTACTAAACGTCGTTCGGAGGAAATGCGTGTGAAGGCTGAGTTGTCCGACACACGGCAACCCAAGCAAGAGCCTGCTGAACAGGACCGCCCAGTACAAATGGAACTCTTCGAACCTAATTCACCAATTCGGAAATCTTCCCAGCGTGACGTGGAAGACGGTGAAATAGTGGACGTGAAAAGTGAAACAGTGAACCGGACAGCAAACGACGAATGTGATGAAAGTGACTATAGTAAAAAACAAAAGTGGGGTAATAAAAGCAAAGAAGATTTCGTGAAGGACAAGCACAAGATAAAGGGGCACAAACGGAAACGTCACACGAGTGCTAGTTCAGTTTCTTCTCTATCCACAGTGAGTAGTATGGTGTCTCATGGTAGCAGCAGACGGAAGGAGCACCACAAGAATAAAGATGGACACAAGAGTAAGAGAAGGAAACAGGAAGCGGAAGCAGCGGTAGAGACGCCGCCACTGGCGTTAACTGACGCTCCGCCGACCAATCACGAGCGGGAAGCTCGTCGTTCCCGTAGTCCAGAGCTTGCTTCACCCGCACATTCACACAACGCAGAGTCCACTTCCGCTTGGCCCGAGGCACCACGTACCTACTACTCTTATTTTGAGCGCGTTGACGAAGACGCCTCTGACAGCGAGGAAAGGTAACAAAAAAATTCACCTATTTTAATGTTTTGATCTTATGTTCATGTGTGGAATTGTTCTGTAGGGATCAAAATCAATACTTATCCGAGGCCAAAAGACTTAAGCATGGAGCAGACCGCGAGGCGGACGCTACTGCTCAAGGCATGCAGTACCTGGAGGCCGTGCTGTACTTCCTCCTCACTGGCAACGCTATGGAGAGCGAAAGTGTCACGGAGAAGGCAGCCTTTACTATGTACAAGGACACGCTCAGCTTAATCAAGTAATATACGAATTAAGTAACATGTTTTGTACAACGTTACTTAATTTCTTTTTACTTTATAGATACATCTCATCTAAATTCAGAAGTCAGCAAAATAGCTCACCCGTTCACAACAAGTTAGCTGTGTTAAGGTGAATATTTACATTTTATATTTGATAATAAATATGTCTATTCTTTGTTTGATGTTTCTAACATAATATTTTTGTTACAGTTTACGTTGTCAGTCTTTACTATTTTTAAAGTTATTCAAGATGAGACGATTTGAGGTGAAAGAGTTTCAAAAATCAATTACAGATTATTTTCAAAAGGTAAAAGTATAACTATGTCAACGTCAACTTGCTGTATCATTATTATTTAAATTTTTTAAATATAGAGAATAATTATAAAAAAAAAAAAAATTCAATTTCAGAAATTTAAGTATCAATGATTAAACAAATCAGCAATAATATTGAAATAAACATTGTATATTAACAAAAACTAACTCAAGTATTTAAATTTTAGTCGAACAGCATAACACCTATGCAACCTGATCAAATAAGTCAAGTAGTCGGTGGTCAGGGAACTCCGTCTCCTTTGTCTCCGACACCATCTCCAGCGGGTTCAGTAGGTTCAGTGGGCAGCCAATCATCTGGGTATGGGAGCGGGGAACTTGCTCGGAGCGGAGGTTCTACTGGGGCCGCGACACAACAACCGCCCGCAGCAACTATGGGACCCTGCATGCCAATGCCGTTGCCCGTGCATCATGCTATCTCCAAGCAGCATACGCATTTCGGCTACATCCTCTCCTGCTTCGACCTCTGGGACCAAGCCGACCAGCTCGTCAGCAGGGGCAGGCACACCGGTAAGATTTACATTTTATCTTAACGATTATACTTATTACCTGCAACAAATATTTCTCTCGTATGTTTTATGATTTCTCTATAAATCATCATAATGTCAGCATATTTACAGACTAGTTGAACTTGTATTATTCAATATTCTAATACATAGCGATGTTATTTTGTTTACATTTATTCTAATTATTTAATGAGTAATAATTTTGAACAATAACAATAAGAAAATAAAAATTTGTATAATCATCGTATTTACTCTCAACTATTTAATTATGCATACATTGCCATTGAAAAGTACTCTATTTAACTTGACATAATTATGGTCTTTGAATATTCTGAAAATGTGGGTTCAATTAAAAATTGAATGGCAAGGAAATAAATATTGTGTTATGTGTAGATTTCTTCATCAAATTGGACAAAGACTGCAAGCCTCTGACAATGCACAGCACGCTGAAAGAACTGGTGAGATATGTACGTACTGGAATCCAAAGGCTGAAAGAAATGTGACGAGATTAGGAAATTCGGTGCTTGCCAAAGATTCGTAGTAAATGTTGTCAATTGAACCGCGTGTGATATTTCTTA
This sequence comes from Pterostichus niger, assembly GCA_947425015.1. Classification (NCBI taxonomy): domain Eukaryota; kingdom Metazoa; phylum Arthropoda; class Insecta; order Coleoptera; family Carabidae; genus Pterostichus; species Pterostichus niger. Next base: position 22,901,057 of record OX380344.1, on the reverse strand, counting down.
ACCGTAGTCGTGCATATCTGCCCGCAGTTAATTAATTAAATCAATTAATTTAATGGAGTGAAGTGAATGTATCGCGGGACTTGGAATTGGTAAAAGAAATGCGATGAATAGGAAAAATGAACAATTTAATTAATAAGTTGACTTATCGCGTCGTTATTTCTTGAAAACAATCAAAGCAGATTACTTACGGTACAGTTACAAGAAATCAGTAACTTTTAATTTTAAGTTACCAGAAATGAAAAATATCTAATGTTAAAATGGATGACAAACATATATTGATTGAGTTAAAAAGAAAAGTTACTGAGTTTCAATATTAAGTGTAACATAATACACACAATCAGGTGGCTGATGAAAATCGGCTGGCGTCAACCAAAATGGCGCTGTTTTCTAAATATAATATATATATTAATATATTTATATAGATTTTGTAGTGGTTCCTGAACATATTGTACTGTATATTTTTGTAAATACTTATTAAATGGTGTGTGTCGAGATTATAAATAATAGTATATATAATCATAATGTATGCTATTGTACTTGTACAACGCTAATCGTAGTGGCCTGTTAAATAATTTAGTAAAAATAATACAAAAACTTTAAAGCGCGGTCAATTCAACATGACTGTGGCTGCCAGAACCATTTGACATTTAGACATTGTTATTTTTTCAAATAAATCACTGAAAAACTGCAAACAAAAAAAGTAAATAAAAATGTGTGCATATTTAAATTGTAAATACTTTCTGTATATTTTATAAATTATTGATAGATGTTACGGTTAGGTTTGTGTATATTGTATCGATAAAATTCAGTAATTGGAAATGTATAATTTTGTATATGACTTATTATTATTTTATTTTAAAGGAACGAGTTAAATGTACATGCGTTGTAAAACATACGATTTTTTAATAATTGTTATTTGAAATTTCTTTACCGAGAAACTTGTCATTTTGTATTTATTAACTTTGACGTTATAATTTATGACTTTTATTATTTAAATGAAATTATTTATTCTTGTCTCTCTGATGATTTTGAGTTTGTTTACTGGGTTTGGAGTGTTGAGATGATTCTCGGTCTCTGTAAAGGAATTTCATGCAGTGTCCAGCAGCGGAAGGCTTGATTCATGCCATTCTTGTTACGTGCATCACTGTTAAACCAAAGTACGTTTACTGTTGTTACTTTAGTTTTATTTGAGAATCTGTTTTACCAGTCTTTACGGTATCATTTCGACATTGTTTTCTACGCTCCTCTAACAGTTATATACATATAGCTTTTCATTCTACGTGATCCTAATATATTGGAAAGAAAAACTATTCAATTTTGTTATCAATTTCTTAATCGGATTTTAAAAACAAAAGATTTTCTATTAAATGTTATTGCTTTCCTAAGATCTCGAAGTATGAAAAGTAATATTTTAGAGGATATGTAGAAGTTTACCGTTTAGATCACTTCGACCAAACCAGGTGCTATTGACACAAGTGAAACCTTGTATTTATTTGAACAACAGGTCGTAGCCGGGACCAAATCATAATCAAAACAATTATTGTTAATCAAAATTTCTTGACATTCTGTAATTAAAATTTAACTGTTAAGCAAGTTCATATCGAGAGAACTGTGTGTACCTACTTCATACAGAAATTAATGTTAAATACAAGGTCGGACTATGTCAATTCTACGTATCTTATTTACATGTATAAGGTCATTTTAAATTGGTTTCATATTTTTAATGTTTTACATTGTTGTTTTTTTAAATACTACTTATGTTTTTATTTTATGAAAATGTTAAATTACCAACCCTTCCACTGTGACCAGAATTAATACAAACCAAAGTAAATGAAATCCAAAAGTGACCTTCTGTATTGTAAACAAACAGTACCTTGTACATAACTTAAATTAAGAATGTATCAAAACTATAAATTTGAAACACATGAGATGGTTTTTTCAAATATATATTATATTATACATATAAATTGAATATATAACTCCAAATCCTTTATAATTTATTATCTTGTTATAACAAGTAAGTGATTTTCAGTTTCAGATTAATAGTTCTGCCGTAGTAGTCGTAGTGAAGAGTTGTGTCATTTATCATTTTGCTGAATGAAGAATCCTGATCCCGACCGACTTATTCCATGTGTTTAGGATATTTTTGCAAAATAGGTGAGAAAAATTTAATCAAAAAATGTTCAACTGGTAATAAATTTAAGTCAAGTGTTTTCTAGTTAACCTCAAACATTTTTATGTGGTAAACAGATTGGTTAAGAAATTATTTTTATCAATAACAGGTAGTAAATCTAGGTAATATCAGTATAATTTTTAATTTATTATATAAAATAACGTTACCATAGATATACATTTATTAAATTAAATAACAATTCTATTTATAAACAATAATACAATTTTTTATCAAACATTTTGCGATTTGAATTAAATTCAACATTTTATTTAAATAGTTTACCAGATAACGAATAAATTGAGTAAAAAACGTAAACACTTGTACAAACTATGCATTATCACTATCAGAAGAGTGAACAAGTTCACATTTTGTTTCAACTTCTGTACAATCCTTTTCTTTCCATTGTCCAACATTGTAACATGGTCTTTTAATTTTCTTAATATCCGGTTCAGAATCATCGTTGTTATTTCCACATTCATAGGTCATATTTAAATCATCTTTGAGAATTTTCAGTAATGTTGAACGCGGTAAACCAAGACTTCGGGCTCGTTCACGAAGTGATAAATTGGGAGCTTCTTCCAAAGAAGCTTTGACATATGGTACATGCATAAGTCTGGCACATGGACGTCCTGTTCGTCCTGAATCAGTAAGTGTTCCTGTTGTAAATAACTTGCGTTCCCAGTTCATTAAAGTAGCTTTTTTTGGCGCTGGCATTGCAAATCTTGCTCTAAAATTTCTTTGAATGTCAGACCATGTTTGATTATTTAATGCCTTTTCGTGAACCCAGACTGCAGATACAACTTTCTGTTCGAAGGTATATTTTTTACCTTCACTGTCATCTTCCATTTAATCTGTAATTTTAAATAAAAATGATTCCTTTAATAACTAGTCACTGACTTTGAAGCCAGCTGTGTTTACGGCTGTCACTTATATTTGGGCTGGTCACATTTCCAAGGTACACAAGGCATAATGGTATTGGCATGATATGAATATGTTGCGCTGCGCAGTATGTAATTTCTAACGTCGACATAGGCGTCGTAGATGGGGCAGCCAATATTATTAAAAGTGTATTAATTATTTATAATTAATAATGATATGTTAATTTTTAATTAATTAAGATATTCTCACTATCACATATACATCGCACAATAGTAATTTCAGTTGCTGCAAAAAATTGTCAACTAATTTTACTATTTGAATGAGTGATTAGTGATACGAGTTTTTTTTTTAATTTTTACATCTGTTAGTTGAAACATTTTCTCTAGGACTCCTAACTTTATAGATATATATATATATAGCCATCCCCTAAACCTGCCTTAGCTTTTATACATGCAAATGTGGATGGTGTCCGTAAAGCACGCATCTAGTTTAAGATTTAGTGGCTGCATGCACAAAATTTCAACGATATCGAAGAAACAATTATTTAAAAAAATAAAATAACAACATTAGGTCCCTAATTCTAAAAATGCTATCCATAGACCAGACATATCTATCTAAAAAATTTTCCGGATCGTAGTGTTGACGTGAATTTATAAGAGAATTCACCACACGTCACTGTCAACCAATAGGATCACGAATTTGTTTGAAAATGAACCAATGAAATGTACATTTCGTCGGAAATTCATCACTAGTGAAATTAATATCGAAAATACCACTGTTAATAATTGGTTACGAATAAAATAAATGATATTTTCAATATTTTCATTTCAATTCTACATTTGTTCAGTGTACATTTGTTCAGTGTACATTTAATATTCAAAATTTTCATCACTGTAATACCTAATTAATAATGTGCAAATAAATACCTAACTATTCTTGTTAATTAACTCTTGTTTGGTAAATTCTCAAGCCGAATACAACTCGTAGTATGAAAATTGACAGATAATATTTTGACATAAATATACATTCCTTGTTACGGAAATAGGAAACACAACTCGTGCTTCGCACTCGTTATGTTTCCATTTCCATAACAACTCATAATTTATGTCAAAATATTTTCAGCAATTTTCATACTACTTGTTATATTATATATGAAAATCTATAGTGGAAACATATGAAAATACGCAAAAAATTATTGAGATTAAAGAAAGAATTATAATAAAAAAAAATAGAAATTGAGATATCATAATCATTTTCATTATCAAAACTATTTAGGGTGGTAAATTAACAAAAATGCTTATTCTATCGATTAATATAATAATTGTTAAAATATATTTGTCCCGCGTGATGGTCGTGCGGGATGAGGGCCTGACTCGCAACCATAAGGTCGTGGGTTCGTCGTCCCGCCCGTGGCGACCATACAAAGGACATATCGGCATATGACCTTAGAAGTTGGTCCAATATATAAATTAAAAAAAAATGTATATATTAATTTTTTTATTTCGATTAGTATTTACCATTAAAACAACGTAAAAATGATTAAAAACTGATATTAAAAATATCCATATAACTATCATATAATTAGTAGGAATGGATTCATGTATTAGAAGGGCTATTTGAACAAATCTATGACGTCACAGTCCATAGGCGCGACAATTCATAAACTCGGAACTTTGGGGGATAAATTAATTATATAAATTAAAAATTGTTTTCTATACTTAACGATTAATAGTAACTTTTAAAGAATATTTTGAAGTATCGATCATTTTTATTTGTTGGTAATTATAAAGTTACTAAATCTTTATAATTAGTAATTTTTCTCGTATGAGACGACTATGTACAGAACTTCGTAGATTTTCGTGAATCACGTTCGTGTACCGAAGTTGAAATTTTCAGTCATTCTATTAGTAAATGCACATACATATATGTATAACAGGCCTAATCTAATTGGGTATTACGAACTCTTACATCATTTAGTGAATATATTGGCTATATCTTGCAATTAATGTCCGCCAAACTTTAGCTTCATCCACATTCATCATTTCTCGCGATTACCTTATAGTGTGCGCTCTTTATTCAAACTTCGGTGATCTGAGAAACTACTGTAATTGGAATGAATTGCCTGTAGCAGAGAAATAACCGTATTTTTTCTATATCCTCTGTTTTATTGCAGTTTACGTAAATTAGCAGAATTCGTCATTGAGTCCCGGGAATCGAGCCGACTGTTTGACCCCATGCCTAAGTGTCTGAACTGGCTTCACTGTCACCATCTCCTTATTTCTTCTTGAGTACGCTTCATCGCTTCACTTGTTACAGAATCACACCGTTCAGGAAAAAAAGATAAGTGATAGTACTATTTATTTATATTTTATTGAGTCTAAAAAGTATGTAGTCCATGAAAATAAATCAAATGCATAATAATTATTATTATTTATAATAATATCAAAATTATAAATATTGTATTTGAAGTGTAGTTTTGTATATCTGAATATTTCAAGGTAACTTACACTGGCTAATTATTCTGTTCGAGCCTGCAGCAACATAAAACGATCATTATAAATTGTGTGTGTGTACGCTATTATACAAGTTGTCTATCTCTCTCTAGTACATTGTAACTATTGGAGTGGTATTTGAACGTAAGTTGTGTTGGAACTAGACAATCATGCAACGAGCTCGAAACGTTCACTTGCCAAACTCTGCTTCTACAAGCAACTTGGGGCGTTTGTCTTCAATGTACACCATCATTGGAAAAGACCTATGAGAGTAAGAAATGTAGTCTGTAATATATTTAGAAGCCAGCCAATTTTGGTTGCCATGTAAGAAGAAAACTAGCTACAAGGAAATCTTTAAAGTTTGGTACGTAAAACAAAATAGTATAGAATATTAATAGTGTATTAAAGAGATAAACATTAAAAATTAAAATGAAAGAAATTTTAGTTATTTTTATGAAGTAATTTAACAACATATGAACATCTTTGAGGATGTTACCGATAAATTTACTTGCATAATAATCTATTTTATGGCACGTGAATGAATAATATTGTTGTTTTTTAAACGGCTATAACTTAAAATAAATGTTATGAAGTTTGCTATTTTATGTTACTAATATATTGTTTTTATGTTTTTAGGGACATCACGGGACCAGCAAGCATTTTCACCGGCCTCAACATTATTTTGGAGCAACTGGTTTACATGCTAATGTCATCGGAGATGCTGCCATTCTGAACTACGATACTGGAGCTTTGAAACGTCATCTTGGAGCAGCTGGTGCTTTTACTACACCCCAGAGGCATCAGCAATGTCGCGTTCAAATATTAAGTCCGCAATGTAAGAACATTGTTATTTTTTAATTGTTTGGCTAAAAGTCAATAATAATTATATTATTTAATATTTATTTGAGAGAGAAAACGACAGTTTTTCCATAACTTTAGAAACAACATTTACAAATTTGACATGTTTTAAACGGTTGTAATTTTATAACCAGTACACTGAATTTAACAATTCAATTCCTCATCTCTGGAAAAATTATACTTGACCATATTTTCAGCCTTTAAAAGTTATTAGCTATTTATAAAAGTTAATTTATAAACAAACATTCTTTTAAACCAGTAAAAATAATTGAAATTGATTTTAAATTTTTTAAATAATATTTTTAATTTAACTTTGGGCAGCTGCAAGATGTCCGTCCACGAAGAATCTGGAGCACGAGGAAGCCGAGATGGAAGAACAAGCGGTGGAGATGATGGCCACGGGGACTGAGACAAAACATCACTTCACCTTGACGTTTGATGGCGTGTCTGGACGTTTCACTTCCATTACTTTTTCAAGTGAGTGTATCTTTTTAAATTTAAAGAGGTGGACTGAAAACTTATATACTAATTATGATGGCATGTGTATAAATACTTAGTGAACCCTTTAAAGTTTGTTTCATTCATGAACTTTGAATAATGTAATACTCTTTACAAAACTTTTCAGTCCACTAAAATTCACGTTTAATTAAATTAATTGGAGCACTAAACTGCTTTATTTTAATTATTTTTCGTTTAAATTATATACATATTTGTTTTACAATAAGTTCAAATAGTTTTTCAATCAATAATATTGGTTAGTGAGACTGTCAGTCAGTACAGTATTAAGGGTAATTACCTATATTTATCATTGTTAAGGCTTCCAGAATTATTAATATTTGAAGTAAAAGTTGGATATTGATAAATTTGTTTTATTTAAAATATTTTACTCAAAATAATCGTTCCAATATTTAATATATGAATTCTAAAAGTTTTCTTTACAATATTTAAATAGTGTGTATCTTTTTTGAAGATTGCGATAATTTGGGCTGCCTATAGTTCTGTTTGTAAATATGGCTCATTTTATAGCAAATATGAATGACAGTTTTTCCATAACTTTAGAAACAACATTTACAAATTTGACATGTTTTAAACGGCTGTATTTTTGTAATCAGTAAACTGGGTTCCAAACCTTTCCACCCCTTGAATTATACTTGACCATATATTCAACTCTTAAAAGTTCTTAGCTATTTAAAAAAAGGCAATGTATGAACAAAAATTCTTTGATTTGTAAAATTGTCATGTTTGATCATTTAAATTGGTTTTGAATTTTGTATTCTCTATCTTTTTAACTATATTTAACCATATTAACGTTATTGAAGCGAGGATAGTGTGTTGAGATGAGAATGTTTGTCGAAGACTGACTCTTGGATGAATCTGATGAATGTGAATGTCGCAGGGGAAAATTATTAGTGATATTTACATTTGGTTTAAATATGTATATAATATCAAATCCACAGATAAATTAATTTAAGGTTCAGTTTAGTGTGAAATCTTTTTAAATTATTAAAATAATAATTAACAATTTACGTAAACAGTAAGGCACTGGAGTTTTTTTTTAAATAGAATTTTCGGAATTTACTGCTTCGAATTAGGGACATAATGTTATGCAAAGTTATATTTTTATATTATAATAATAATAATAATTATTATTATTATCTCTGATTTTTTAAACTAGATACTGGTTTTTTAAACGCTCAACAAATTGCAAACAAAATTTAAATTTACCTCTATTTTGTGACAGAATTGTACTCATTGCATGCAGTTTTTTAATTCTGAACATGTTTTGTATTTGCACCTTTGTTCTAAAATCTATAGGGAATATATTATCGGCAAATTAAAAATTTACTATTGTATATTCTATATTTCAAAAACAGTACACTCGGTATATGAGTATATGACATATTAAATATAAAAAATAAATACTAACATAACATAGTCTCAAAAGTATGTTGTCAATGAAAATAAATCAGATGTAAATAAACACCAAGTTGCGTCTCGAATGGCAACGTTCGAAAAAGATATTAAATGTGCGCTTATTTCAATAATTACCAAGGATACAAACAAAACAGAAACTTGTCATATTGACAGTTGACAGAACGAATTTATTTTCAGTACGTACACGTATTTTAATAATTTAAGATGCAATCGTAGGAAAAATTATGTGTGTATCACGAGTGTAAAGTGTCTTTGTTACTCGAGCACGGTAATTGCAGTGTGAGCCGAAGACGAGAGCTGTCATAGTGCAAGAGGAACAAAGCATCACTTTACACTCCTAATACACAAATAACTATTTATGTTGAGTATTTTTGATGTGATAAATATTTGTTTATCGTTTTAAAAGTAAATGCTAAATATTGAGATGTTAATATTTACTTTATTCAAAAACAAATAATACATATATTACAATGATTTTACTTGTTTATCAATTAAAATACAATAATAATAATAATTATTAATAATAATATTAAAAGTAAAAAGATAAATATTGTATTTGAAGTGTAGATATCTTGTATGTTTTAAGGTAAACTTATTTACAGTAGTTATGTCATGCATGCTAGCCAATTAGTGCCTAATTATTCGGTCAGAACCTGCAACAAATATATAATATAAATAAACGTTATAAAGAATGTGTACACTATTATCCAAGTTGTCTATCTCTCTCTAGTACATTGTAATTATCGGAGTGGTTTTTGAACGTAAGTTGTGTCGGTGCTAGACAATCAAACAACGAGCACAAGCTCTTTCACTTGCCAAACAAACGTTGTAGTGTCAAGATGGCTACGTACTATTAATATAAATAAATTTCTGCTTTATTAGAAGGCCTTCATAACTATACATTGATATGCGTTTCGCATCGGGATGGAAACGACTCAATGAGTCATTGAGAGGTTATAGACATAATTCGATTGTTCGAGCACTGTGAAACCTTCCCAGAAGCCGGGTAGGTTGGTAGTCTGTGAACCGAGAGGTCGTGGGCATGAAATATGCTTAACGGTTTTGCTAAATTGTATGTTTTATCTATTTTACATTACTAATACATTGTTTTTATGTGTATAGAAACATCATGGACTTGGAATCATCTACTGCAGCCTCATTATCAGCATGTATCATTATCTTAAAACAGCTGGTATTCTTATCATCGTGGACATCGTCATCTGAGTCAAACATCTTATCTTCAAACATATAGAAGATGATTGCAAACTCAATGCAGAATCAATGTAAGAAAATTATTATTTTTAAATTGGTTGTATTTAATCGAGCATCAAATTTCAGCCTTAAATTTTTCATTATCGATATTTAAATCAAGTTGTACACAAATATTTATTTTTTCCATTGCCATTTAATTTTCCGGAAAACTTATTTACTATTCTTGAATATTTATTAAAAATTACTTGTAAAGATCGTTTATAATTTTTGATTATTATTTTTAGTACTCACTTAATTAATTAATTAATTAAAATATAATTTTGCCTGGATAATAAATATATTTTTATTGTTTAGTAAATATGTTTTTGATAAGAGTAACATGGTTCTTATTTATTATTTTTGATATAATGAATCGAGTATCGTGTGTCAGGATGAGAATGTTGACGGGTTCGTGCTACCCCATTTAATGGGATATAGCGTGATGTTATGTATGTATATAATGATTTCGGTGCTCATTTAAATTATACCCTTTTTAAATTATTTGGGTAAAAGTTTACTAAAAACAGTAATAAGTATGTTGTTTTTAAATTGAGAATTTATAATAAGCAGAGAGCGGATAAAAATATTTGAAATATGAGATGGATATAAATAAATTTTTGGTACTTTTATTTTAAATATATTTTTGTTTAAACAATTTATAATCGATTCAAAGCAGAAAATTAAAGCTAATCAAATCACTCTTTATCGATTATTTGTTTAAACGATCATTGTAATTTGTAAATAAAAATAATGAAATACTTTTACACAAAATAATTGTTTCCAATATTTAAAATATTAGTTCTAAAAGTTTTCTTTATAATATTTCAATTTATTTTATTTTAAAAACTGGAAAAAATCATAGAATTAATAATTTATCACTTAAAACAAGTACGTATTTGAATTTAAAAGAGAATTTATATATATATATATATATATATATATATATATATATATATATATATATACACAGGGTGTTTCACAACTTAGAGCAAAAAATTAAAGGGTATAGTCTGTACGACGTGCTGATCAAGAAACAAAAAGAATTTTTTTTTAAATTCGAAAAATTAAGGGTTGTTAACCTACAACATTTTTTGTAGTACTGCACTGAATTCGCTTTCCTATTAAACACAAACAATGAAGTATGTATCAACTACGAAAGAATAATTACACAATTCAATTATTAGCAGTTATTTATAATAGAATGTTATTTAATTAATAACTTTAACATAATCATCCATCCAGTGGCAGTGGCAACGAAAAATTTTGGACTGGGAAACTTGGAAAATAGTTTTGCGATTTAGAAAAAAATTCTTTTTGTTTCATGATCAGCACGTCGTACATAATATACCCTTTAATTTTTTGCTCTAAGTTGTGAAAGACCCTGTATATATACATAATGGGTAATAGTTAGTACTATTAAATTGCAATTTTGTAAATTTTCAAATCTAATTTCTGCAGTTATAAAGCATGTGAAATTAATATTGTTTATTGATTCAAGTATAGAATTGTATGTTCTACAACATTTATTTGAAACAATTTTCTCTAAAATAATTTGGGAAGCAATGCACACGGAAAAACTGTTTTTCTAACCAGCCGGTATAAAACCACTCTCTACGAATACTCAAAAAATAAGCTCGAGGTTTGAGAAAATCAATTTAAATTACTATTTTAAAAATATTATTTGTAATTGTTTCTAATTATTTTGTTGTTGTATTTGTTAGTTACGGCAGCGAAGAAAGCCAAGGTCTTCTACTAAAAGTTAGTTGAAATGAGGCGTTATGGATATATTTATACCTAGCAATAGATCCCGATAAAACCATCCCTATTTAAATTTATTATTTTGATTTTTTTTATTAAAGTACGATAGAAATTCAAGAATTGTTTCCCTATTTCTATGTTGTAAATTTAATCATATTTTAAGTACTAGTTTTCTTTTAAATTCAATGTTTACATACTTATTTCTGTATTTAAATATTTTAATTACTGATGAAATTCATAAACACTAATTAAAAAAAACAATTTTTCAATTAATGTTATTAAATATATGTAATTTTCAATAAATTATAATTTTTATACATAAAATACACTCCAAGACATTTTGATGTGCACTAGTGCTCGGAAGAATCAAATAGTGCGCATGCGCTGCGTGTCGAGTTCAGTTCTTTAGATATTTGGTCTGTGTTCAGTTCGAAAGATTCCAGTGTGACAGCGAGTTTTGCTGCTAGAAAATTAGTGTATTTGAGGAAAAATATCGATAAATATTAATCAAATATAGTGCCTTTCGTAAGTATAGATGTTATTCTGACGATTTCGATACAAATTTCACCTGGTAATATAGTTTTTGATAATTAAAAATGTATCAACATTTTATTACATAAATTGCTTTGTACGTAACACATATATAGGATGCGATAACATAGGAATATTACATTTCAACAATTAAATTTGATATAAACGGCTTTAACATCATATTTGAACATGATTTTTAATAAATTTTCTTTAAAATCACAATAATATTTTTGCATATCTTTAGATTTTAACAGTTATAAATAGTGTTTTTATTTCGAAAAATGTGATATATATTATTTATTATTATTTACATACATATATATTACTTTTAATACATGAAAAAGTGTAAAAGTACTGAATTTGAAAGTATTTTCTTTATTTTATATAAATTCATATAAGTATTTGATTTGTTCAAACGATAAATTTACCGAAGTGAACCTGTTTATTTCATAAATTTAGTCTTGTATGACGCTGTGTTGTTGAATGTTGCTGGATAAATAATTGTACGTTATAACAAAATACTGGTAAATAGTTAACGGGAACATTATTCTAATATTTTCGATAGATATTTGTACTTAAAAATAGTGTAAAATGTACTTTGTAATACATAACAGCTACAAGTGTTACGACATCTTAATGTATTTAACTAGTTGGTTTTGCTAATTGTTATTATTATTTCAAAACAATATTCTATTCATTTTGAGTATCTTTTTCAATTTTCATTTATAAAAATTTAATTCAAATATTGTTAATGGCTAAATACGTATTCATGTTATTTATTATCATTTGCTTTCTATATATTTAAATTGGTAAAGTATTGATTTGATGGCTGCTGAAACAATAATTAAAAACAAGTCTGTGCGTATTCAAGTTCACCTGCACTCAACAAGCAGCGTTTACAAATACAGTCTTAATAATATTTACTCAATTCAGCCATTTTGTAGTTGGTGATGGCATTCGAAAGCGTTTTAAATGGTAGGTTCTTTTTTTAAAGCATTTTAGAGCTATATTCTATTAATTGTTTTCTCTGTTATCATTATTAACTTTAGTTAATTTATTCTACTACCCAAGGATTACTAAGGCCTACTTACCTAGTTTGAAGAGTTTTTTTGGATCCTAATAACCTATAAAAAATTATTAACTTTAATAAATGTTATGAAGTGTGTTACTTATATATTGTTTTTATGTTTATAGGGACATCACGGGACCTGCAAGCATCCTCAGCGTGTATCAACACCCCGGAGGCATCAGCAAAGACGAGTTTGAATATTAAATCTGCTGCTCTCAACATCAATAATGTAAGAACATTGTTATTTTTTAATTATTTGTTTAATATTTATTTGAGAATTTGTGAAATAAATTCATATTCAGTTTAAAATAATAATGATGTATAGTAACTAGATATTTGTTAATGATAACGCTAGTAAATTGTTAGCTAGTGTCAGTTATTATGAAGGGTAATTAACTATATTTTTAATTGTCAAACCTTCCGGAATTATTTTGGTCAAAAATATTTCAAGTTAAAGTTGGATATAAATAAATGTTCTGTCCTAAAATAATGAAAATGAATCTCCCTGAATAGACTAGCGGTCATTGTATTGAATTGAGTGCTGGTGAATGAGAGGGAGGCACCTAGGAAGGAAGCCATGTTTATTATCGATTAGCTAAACAAAAGTTAGCGGTAATTAGCAATTACAATTAATAGTAACTGTTTATTGTTTGTTCCAGGCGTAATCGGAGAGAAATGCGAGCACTGGATACTCATCCACAACGACATGAAACCCTCCGTGGAGAGAAGAGATTGGAACCTGCAGAACCGGAGTCGAGGAATTTAAACAGAATGAGCTTCGCCAGAGAGCAGTTGTCCTGCTCTTATTGCATTCCTGCGCTGATTGGGAATTGGTACCGATCGATATTTTAAACAAATCATTAGAAATACTTGGAGAGCTGGTGTTGACTCAGACAGCAAACACCGTGGTGATGGTGTCGACGACGATCGCTCTTCAGAAACCTACTCTTCATGTCGGCAGCAAGAGAAGAGAATGGAATCAGACGGAAATGTTCTGGCATTGGTGAGAAACTTATTTATAAATCAAATCACGCCTTTTACCCATTACTGGGAGATTATTCACGTATAAACGTTTCACGTTTTAAATTTGTTTACTTTTATAAAAAATATATAACAATAATAATTTATAAGAATTAATGAAAAAAGTTAAATGAGAAATATTTTATTTGAAAAGTAGACATGTTGTGTAAGTTTCAATGTATTGAGTTGTGTCATCAATTAGTCGCCTGAGTCATCATGCAACGAGCTCGAGCTCCGCACTTGCAAACAAATCGCTGACCAGAGCTCGTCGTTTGAATATAATCACGTGCTAGTTAGTTGTTAGTGCGAGTGGCTGTGATTTGACCCAATAATGGGTAAAAGGTGTGGTGATTTAGTTATACATTCAATTAATTAATTAATTACAACATCCTAACACAAGAGACTTGATATGTTTGACACCTGCTCTGTGTTCATTCAGTTGACTTTGGACAGCTGCAAGAAGTCGACGGAGAATCTGAAGCACTAGGAAGTCGAGCTGGAGGAGATGATGGCCCCGGGGACTTGATGTTTGATGGCGTGTCCGGACGCTTCACTTCCAGTACTTTTGCAGGTGAGTGTATCTTTTAAAATTTAAATTGGCTGTAAATATGTCGGCTGTAACTTTTAAACTAGTCAAGATAATTGAAATTGGTTTTAAATTTTGAATTCTCCTTCGTACATCTGTGTAAAAGCCATTTAATTGAGCCCTTGGCCTAAATAATTTTGTTGGACAATTAAATATTCTTCTAGAAGTATTTTGATTTGATAAATTACGTAAAACATTAATTGTCTCGTGCTTCAATTAACTTGAAAACATATTTTCAGTCATTAACCAAACACTTATATATTTGTTAATTAAATAACTAATATGATGGATTGTAATTGCCCAAAATCTGCAATTGCAGATTAGACATGTGCATACTGAACCCCCTTTAGAGTTTGTTTCATTCATGAACTTGGAATAGTTCTAATATTCTTTACAAAATCTCATGAATTTTATATGAAAAACTTTTCAATTCGCTGCTAAAATCCACGTTTAATTAAATTAATTGAAGCACCAATCTATTTTATTTTAATTATTTTACGTTTAAATTATATACATATTTATTTTAAAATAAGTTTAAATAGTTTTTCAGTCATTTTGAATTCAAATATAAATATCAAAACTAGAGAATTAATTTATCACTAAATTACTTAGGCGGGTAAAAAAATCCGTGAGACTATTTTGGGGGCAAAGACATTAAAATATTAGTTTTCGGGGTTAAATGCTGTTTATAATAACAAAAATATGTTATGAACGTTAATATTAACTATTAATAAATAACATAGAGTAGTTTTTATTGATTAGAAATCAAATTCTTTTTATAAAATAAACACCCAATAATTTGGATGCATACTGCGCCACTGATATAGTTCAACGTTTTACCAACAAAATGTAGTAGAATAAGTAAGTTTGAATTTAAATTAATTTAAAATGCGCCAATATCGTTTTTAGGTATGGATTTCATGCACCAAACCATAGACAGATGTCAGGGAATGAAAACAACATTTGTCGACTTGAAAACCAATTATTATGGAAGACAATGTTTACAATCACCACAAATCAACGACAAAACTAACTTGTGGACCTGGTGCACCAGGTTGTAGATGCACAGTGAAAGCGCCAAACAGGTGAGATGATTTTTTATTTATATTTTTGGGGCTTTATTTTTTGTTTCTTTGTACTTTTAAAATATCTCGATTAGTACAAGACTTACGCGCTGCTAAATAAATTAAATTATTTTTTTAATTTAATTACTTTTTAAACAATGAGTGTATCTTTTAAATGACTAAATGTGGGTTTCCTTTTACTATTTCTAGTATACTCACTCTCAAAAGTTATGATGATTATGAAACTTAAAATAAACATGATGAATGGTGCTATGCTATGTTACTAATACATTGTTTTTATGTTTATAGGGACATCATCAAGATGTTGAAGTAGCTGGTGTCATTGGAGCTGCCGCCATCCAGAGCTTGGAGCAGCTGGAGCTGGTGTCACCGTGGACATTATCATCAATGTAAGTACATTGTTATTTTTTTAATTATTTGGGTAAAAACAATAATAATAATGATGGTGAATGATTAGTAACTGACAATCTACTAAATATTCATTAATGATAACGGTAGTACATTATTAGCTAGTCAAGGGTGATAATTATAATTATATTTGGGTAAAAACAATAATAATAATGATGGTGAATGATTAGTAACTGACAATCTACTAAATATTCATTAATGATAACGGTAGTACATTATTAGCTAATCAAGGGTGATTAATTATAATGCTTGTCCTAGAAAAAAATGTCGCCTATAATTTTTAACTAAAAACCATATAATTAAATGAATTTTTTAAAAACTATTGAAGACTTTATTGATCAACAACTAAATAGTATATAATAGCATATATTTACATTTTAATTATGATTCATCCAAAAGTTGCAAAATTTCCTTTTCAGCCCTTTCCTTAAAATTTGTATAGCATAATCAGATATCATTTTTGTAATTTGTTTCCACTTATATTTGAAATTATCGACAGAATTGAGTGGTTTCTTATATTTAAATAACTTCTGCTTCATATGGGGCCAATATTTTTTGATTCGGGCACAATTCAGGACAATTTTTAGGATTTTCAGATTTATGTACAAATTCTATATGTGGGTTTTCTTTTATACCAATCAATGACATTGTTTGTGTAATGACATGTTGCCAAATCTGAAGGGCAATAATCATCTTTCAAGACACTCGCTTAAATATCTTTCGCCGTTGATTGTCGATTTCGAAAAATAAGGCATACTGCGTTTGCCACAGGAACAAATGGCCTGCCATACAAGCATCTTTTTTGAGAATTTTTCTATTTTAATTACCTTCAATTAGCTACTAACAGATTTTCTGAACTTTTCAGAATAATAATAATGACTTGATCGAGATTTTAATTCAAGTTAACAATACGTTTCGACATCCATGATAACACATACATTTTTTTGATATCACTTTAAAGTAAAGTTTTCTTGATCTTCATTTTGTGTTAGTTTCTTGCTTAGTATTCCTGTTAGGCACTTTTGTTTTTTTTTAAATACTTTATAGAATTCTTTAGCTTAATTTTCTGGACTGTTGATTGAGTAGTTTCAAATTTCTTAACCAAATCTCTCACAGAAAGATTTTTATTTTCACACAAAGCCTTCAAGACATTTTCTCAATATTTTAATCTACAAATCAAGGTTTGCATCCACTTCCACATTTTTTTTTGTGTATTACCCGTTTCATTATATCTTCTTAACACCCTTTGAACAGTCCTTGTTGTAGATTTTAACTCTAAAGCTACTTTTCTTGTGGATATATGCCTATTTTGAACACATTTGTACAAAATATTTTCGCGTAATTCTTCGTATTTCGATGGCATCTTTGTATACTAAATTGTATGAAAGTTGTCAACTAATTGTTTTTGTATAATGCATAGCCAACTATAAAAACGCATCACATACAAATTTGTATATCTATAAAAGCAGTATACGAAAAGGCCAATTTTTTCTGGGGCAAGCTTTATTTTACTTTTACAATTATTTTTTCTCCTAAAATAATTTATGTCCGGTTCAAAGCAGAAAATTTAAATTAATCTCGTTTAATAATTTGATTTTATTAGCGGTGACTTTTACCCAATATTTAAAATATATGAGTTTTAAAAATGTTGTTTACAACATTTAACTTTGAAGAGGTTTGAAAATGTGGACTGCCTATAATTTTGTTTGTAAATCTGGTTAATTTTATTAATTTTTTGAGAGAAAATATGAACGACAGTTTTTCCGTAACTTTAGATAAACATGTTTTAAAAACGGCTGTAATTTAGTAACCAGTCAACCGGGTTTCAACATTCAATTCCTCATCTATTGACCATAGTTTCATCCCTTAATATCAACCCTCCAGAAAATAATTAATTCTAAAATAAACGTTATTAAAGCGAGGATGGTGTGTTGGGTTGAAAATGTTCTGTGAATGTCATAGTGAAGAATTATTCACAATTGGTTTAAACATATAATTTTATTTTGATCATTTACTATTGTTTAATATTAAAAATTACTTTTAAATATTGTTTAGTATTTTTAATGATAGATGCTCATTTTAAATTCTGTTTTGCAGTTGACGCAAATTATTTGAATGCGGCATTCAGTCCCAGGACTCGAGCGCCATGCCCAAGTTGTCCACGCTGTCCACCGTTGCTTCAACACACTTCAGGAACAAAAGATGAGTACAAATTTCGTTTATTTATATTTTAATTAATCTAAAAAATGAGAAAAGAAATTATTAATAACTTATTTAGAATTTTATTGAGACACAGCCTTAACATACATCTGCTGTCTTTTAATTTCATTTATTGTTAGATATGAGAAATATTTGTTTAAAGTGTTTTAAAAGTAAATTGCTAAATTTAAAAAAAAAGTTATTATTATACTTTTGTTTATACTAAATAATAATATATTAATAATTTCTAATAATAATAACAGTAAACTGAGTAATATTGTATTTGAAGTGTATGTTAGATGTGTATATGTTGTGTATGTTTCAAATTCACTTTAATTTTAAGTAGGTCGCTGCGAGTCTGCAACAAGAAGTTCACTTGCCATACAAACGTCGTCGTCGTGTAATTTAACTTTTGTCTGCCTTATTTAAAGGCCTTCATAACTTCATAACCGATATCGTATCGTGGGCTTGATTTATAGTTATACTATAAGATCAACTTCTCGAGTCGATATCGTGTTTGTTTTTATTGTTTACTCACTACGTACATTTTAATTTAGTTAGTTAGTTGCTGCCTTAATAGGAGGCCATCCTAACTGTGTGTAGTTCTTTTCGTGGGGTTGATTTATTACTATAAATCAATTTTACGAATCGAAATTGTGTAGATCGATATCTATCGTGGGTTTGATTTGAAATCAACCTCACGAGTCGATATCGTGTATTTTGTATTATCCACCAAAAAACGCTGGCCCCACGTGGGGCCCCAACATACATACCATCACCAGGAGGCAAGTTTGTAAGCGTTTCGTGATCCGGGTGGGGCGAGTCCCTCGCGATCGTGCTTCTGTGTGTAGCTAGAAGGTGTAAGCCGATGTCTTGGGTGGTCGAGTTATCGAATCACAGGAACCATATTGTCCAATGAGTCATTGGGAGATCTAGACATAATTCGACTGTTCGAGCACTGCGAAATCTTTCCAGCAGTCGGGTAGGTTGGTAGGCGGTGAACCGAGAGGTCGTGGGCACGGAATATGCTCAACGTTTTTGCTAACTTGACAAGCACGCTTCGGTTGCTTTGTCGTAGATTCGTAGCTAGTCGTTGGCAAAAACTTAGGTAAGATAGGGTAGGTAGGGAGAAAAAGATGGCACCTTTATTGAAGACTACGTAAAATGTGATTCTCTTTCAGGTTCTTCCTAACACTTGACCGATATCTTATCGTGGATATGATTTATAGTTATACTATAAGATCATATTCACGAGTCAATATCGTGTCTTTTATCTCTACGTACATTTAAATTTAGTTAGTTTAGTTTCTGCCTTGTTAGAAGGCCTTCCTAACAACTGGGTAGTTCTTTTCGTGGGGTTGATTTATTACTATAAATCAATTTTACGAATCGAAATTGGTTAGAACAATATCTATCGTGGGGTTGATTTATTTCTATAAATCAATTTTACGAATTGATATTATGATATCTATCGTGGGTTTGATGTGTAATCAACCCCACGAGTCGATATCGGATGTTTTATATTGTCCACCACAAAACGCTGACCCCACGTGGGGCCCCATCATAGCGTTTCGCGGTTGCTTTGTTGTAGATTCTTAGCTAGTCTTTGACAAAAACTTAGGTAAGATAGGGTAGGTAGGGAGAAGAAGGACACCATCATTTAAAGCTTATTGTTTTTCAAGGAGTATTTGTACTTGTTTCTAATAATATTTTGTTGTTAGGTGCGGTGGTGAATGAAGAAAACCAACGTTTCCTGTTGGTGATTACATCAAATGCTGGGAAGATTCATCGGCGACAGAATCAACAGCTTCTCTTCAAACACATCAGAAGATGACTGCAAAACCAACGCAGAATGTCGTCAAGACCGCTGCCTCCAACATCAATATAAGATAATTATTAATTTTAAGTGGGTTGTATTTAATCGAGCACCAAAATATCAGCTCTAAGTAATTCATATTCGATATCCAAAATACTAGACTTTGCTAATTTGTTTATCAATTTAAATATCAAATATTTGTATTTGCTATTTGCCATATTAGCATTTAATTTTCCATGAAGCTTATTTACTATTATATTTAAAGATCAGTTAGTATTTTTTTATGCCTAATTATTATTTTTAGTATTCATTTAATTATTTCAGACTATCAAAATATAATTTAACTAGGGTTAAAAATATATATTTTTGGTGTTTAATAAATATATTTCTGGCAAGAGCAACACAGTTCTTATTGATTATTTATGATACAATGATTTCGGTGCTCATTTAAATTATTCCCTTTATAAATTATTTGGGTAAAAGTCGATTAAAAACAGTAATAAATATGTTGTTTTAAATTAATATAAAATAGCGCAATTGTGTACAAGGGAGAATGTAAGTGAAAATGGACAGAGAGTGATTGATTTTATTCTGTGTGATGAATGATTGATGCACGGTTTTTCACTAAATTCTGACATTTATATGACATAATTATTTGTCACAATTTTGTTGAGCGACTTGGTTGTGTTAGAAGACCTAAAATAATTAGAAATATAGTAAAACCGTCAGAAGGGTATCATTAGAAATATATTACAATATACACTTTTCTATTTACTATTTCATATACAATTTAATTCTTTTATTATTGAGTTATTTTGTAATTTTTCGTATTCATCTTTTTTTCTGCCAATTAGCACCAATTTTTAAATGTCTGCCTCCATTATTTTTCTCTTTTAAAATTATTTAAACTTGTGCTAGAATTCTAATGAACACTTACCTGACGTAGAACTTAAATTTAATCTTGTACATTATTAATATTTTTATCTTTGGACTAGAGAACTTTTAAAATTTTGGCCCTACAGTATTAAATGAGGCAGAAATTTCCTCCCAACACTTTTCTTCCTCTTAACACAATACTTTATCAGTTTTTTTTCATTCTATACATGTTTTTAACTCTCACTAAATCTATTAATAATTCAACTTCATTGGTGGAAAAATTTGCAGCTCCTTTAATATTTTCCATCATGTGTATATAAATATATTTCTTATTTTGCCTGTGACAGAATATAAACTGAATTTTGGTAAACAAGGCAATGATTATAATTTTCTTAGAATCCCAAATTACACAACACCATAAAATTATGTTGACATTCAGTGTAGGTTCAGCTGAACTAGATTAATTTGACAAGTTATAAACAAAAAAATGTTGAGGCTCAAGTTCAAGGTTCAACTGAAAAACCGAGCATGAGAAGTTTATTTGATGGTGTCCCGTATACGTCTGATAAAAGTTGGTGAATGAGGGTGTGTATAATGAGGATGTTAGAGATATGTCTGTTGAGTAAATAATGAATGAATGAATGGTACGAATGGTGAATTATATTGTGGAATGAATCAGATGTTAGGAATAGATGGTGTGAGTATTTTAGGGGTTTGTATGGTAGCGTAAATGGACTGAATGGTTGTAGTGAAATTACAAGAGAAAATGTTAGAGGTGAGAATGATGTTGCGTGTAAAGAATGCCAAGGATCCCGGCTTGAATGAGATGTTAATGTATGGAGATGAGAGGTTATTTGACTCCTGGTGATTGGAAATGCGCGCACGCAGTTAGAGTGTTTGAAGGTAGATTGAGTGAATATTGTTTAATATGGATATGTTGTAATGAAAGGCACTGAATGGGGGTGTTTGCATTACCTGGTGCAGATGATGTTGTTGTAAATGATTTCAATAAATTAAGCAGAAAACGATTTAAATAATGTTAATTAATGATAATGTGTTAGTAAAATTAATAACTAAAACCACTTAGTATTTAGTTTTATAAATTTGGCAATAATATCTATTGCACAATTTCTAAGTGTTTAGCTAGATTAGACTGGGTACTTTTGATCAAATAATTATAACAATACTCTTTAAATCTAGTCTGGAAACTTCGTCCTGTTTGCTCTATATAAACAAATTCACAATCTTTACATTTAATTTAACAAAGGGTCTGTATTCATTAGTTTATTATTATTAGTATATAATGTCAAATTTCCTCCAATTCTTGGCCATACTACGATTCATGTCATTAACATAATTTAATTTTTTTTATAAATTGATTTAGATCTAGTTTCAAAGTGTAACAGGATAAAATTAATTTCTTGTAATTGATCTAATTTTCTTATTTATTAGCTTCACAGTGACTTCTTCACTGTAACCATTGTTTGTTGCAATATTTAAAATGATTATAATTCAGATCATCAGATAAATTATAAAACGTTGCTAGCTTTATATTACATGGGTGATACAAATTAGTGGGTTTCCTGTAAATACTAAAATTAAATTTATTGTTAATGTGTTGGATAGTAATGGCCAAGATATGTATGCTTTTATTAACTTTCACTTCAGTGGTGAATTATGTAGTTGTTGCTCCTGATGTAAAGGGATCGTCGATATATCTATACCAAAAATGTAAATATTTTAGGAAATATTTATTGGAATTGAGGCATATATATTCTCAAAATTGTTTATGAATATTTCAGATAATAAAGACCCTCATTTTGTTAATTACAAATGTCACCAAAGAGCAAAAATAATGTAGACAAACTTCCAGCAAGTTTAAAGTTACATGGTTAACTTCAAGCTGTTTTTAATGATGTCTAGAAGTTTGAAAATTGAAATGGAAGTAAATTTCCAAAACCTCCCTCTCTCCATTAACAGATAGGTTTTATTTGAACTACATATAAGTGTTTGCAAAACTATTTCTAAATTCATGAAACAAAATGCCAAGTGTTTTTATTTATTAATTTTAAATCATGTTTCGCCGAATGCAAACAGCTTCAATAATTGAAATTATGAATGTGTTAGTGTTTGAGAAGAGCGATTGCAATGTTTCGGTGATGGATGATGTGAGATTGGAGATGAAATGAATGTGTTTGTATATTAGGGTAGTATGTTATCGAGGTATGGACGTATTAATTCAGAATACATTGGTGTATGTTGTATGATGACTCTGAGATTGACATGAATGTTGTTGAAAGAGTGAGTATAAATCAGATGAGATAGTTTAGGAATGTGTGTCGAATGGAAGATATGAATGAACTTGTATGAAAGAATTTATGAATGTATATGTATGTATTTATGTATGAAGAGTTGATGGTAGATTGAGCAATGTGGTTGAAGCAAGGATGACTGAATGTTTCAGGGATTCGTGTTACTCCATTTAATAAGATATAGCGTGGTGCTATGTATAATAATTATCTTTACAACATATTTATTATTTGTTTAAACTATATAATAATGAATGATTCACTTTAAAATTATAATGATGAATCGTTCTCATCTGTAACACAATACTTTGCTAGCTGACAATTTATTATACATACATACATATATATTTTTTTATTGTAACATTAGCAGATTGTCAGCTACTGAAACATTGTGATACAGTGACAGTTAGTATAAAAAAACAAACAAATTACGGATGATTAACTAGATTTTTCATTGTTAAACGTTCCGGCATTATTTTATACAAATATATTTCAAGTAAATGATTGATATAAATAAATTTGAATCAGTTTTATTTTAAATATTATTCTCTAAACCACTTATGACCGATTTAAATAAAGATAATCAAATCATCCTCCATCGATTATTTATACTAACAGTCAACATATTTTGTAAATAAAGATAATGAAATACTTTTACCCAAAATAATTGTATCAAAGTATTAATTCTAAAAGTTTCCTTTATAATAATTAAATTGATTTTATTTTAAAAATTGGGAAAACTGACAGAATTGATATTTACTAATGATAATAATAAATATATTTTAAGTGTAGATAGTTGACAATAACTTTGTTTAACACATATTTATTCTTTAAGAATAAGAAATAGATACCTATTGTAATAAGTTATACATACATCTTATTACAATATTCTTTATTCTTAAAGAATTAAATATGTGTTGAAGAGATTTATTGTGAATTATTTAATTTAAAATATAGTTTTTATTGTTTAAGATAAATAAGTAAATAATATTATTGTAATTAAATATGTAAAAACAATAATAAATATGTTTTAAATAGATAAGTTTACAATAACTCTATTTAAAACATAATTATTCTTTAAGAATAAGAAATATTGCAATAAGTTGTTTGCGAAAACATACATCTTATAACAATATTTCTTATACTTTAAGAATAAATATGTTTTAAACAGAGTTCTTGTAAATAAATCAATTTAAATCATAGTTCTCTTATTGTTTAAAATAAATAAATTGTACTTGTAATAATAATTGTGAAATGTAAGTAACACATGTATACAACTTTGAAATAATAATAAATGTTTATTTATACATACCTTGTTTTTTTTAGTTTTAGGACTGTTGGTGAATTTGTGAACTAAGTTGATATAATTAAATTTAATTGGATTAATTAATTTTATTTTGACCGATGCTGCCATCTATTGACAAATTTGTGAACTACGTCAATTCCATTCAATTTGAAATTCATTTCAGGGTTTTACAAACTAAATGAATTTACAATAGTAAACAATTTTGTTTCTTTTACAAACTAAATGAATTTACAATAGTAAACAATTTTGTTTCTTTTACAAACTAAATGAATTTACAATAGTAAACAATTTTGTTTCTTTTACAAACTAAATGAATTTACAATAGTAAACAATTTTGTTTCTTTTACAAACTAAATGAATTTACAATAGTAAACAATTTTGTTTCTTTTACAAACTAAATGAATTTACAATAGTAAACAATTTTGTTTCTTTTACAAACTAAATGAATTTACAATAGTAAACAATTTTGTTTCTTTTACAAACTAAATGAATTTACAATAGTAAACAATTTTGTTTCTTTTACAAACTAAATGAATTTACAATAGTAAACAATTTTGTTTCTTTTACAAACTAAATGAATTTACAATAGTAAACAATTTTGTTTCTTTTACAAACTAAATGAATTTACAATAGTAAACAATTTTGTTTCTTTTACAAACTAAATGAATTTACAATAGTAAACAATTTTGTTTCTTTTACAAACTAAATGAATTTACAATAGTAAACAATTTTGTTTCTTTTACAAACTAAATGAATTTACAATAGTAAACAATTTTGTTTCTTTTACAAACTAAATGAATTTACAATAGTAAACAATTTTGTTTCTTTTACAAACTAAATGAATTTACAATAGTAAACAATTTTGTTTCTTTTACAAACTAAATGAATTTACAATAGTAAACAATTTTGTTTCTTTTACAAACTAAATGAATTTACAATAGTAAACAATTTTGTTTCTTTTACAAACTAAATGAATTTACAATAGTAAACAATTTTGTTTCTTTTACAAACTAAATGAATTTACAATAGTAAACAATTTTGTTTCTTTTACAAACTAAATGAATTTACAATAGTAAACAATTTTGTTTCTTTTACAAACTAAATGAATTTACAATAGTAAACAATTTTGTTTCTTTTACAAACTAAATGAATTTACAATAGTAAACAATTTTGTTTCTTTTACAAACTAAATGAATTTACAATAGTAAACAATTTTGTTTCTTTTACAAACTAAATGAATTTACAATAGTAAACAATTTTGTTTCTTTTACAAACTAAATGAATTTACAATAGTAAACAATTTTGTTTCTTTTACAAACTAAATGAATTTACAATAGTAAACAATTTTGTTTCTTTTACAAACTAAATGAATTTACAATAGTAAACAATTTTGTTTCTTTTACAAACTAAATGAATTTACAATAGTAAACAATTTTGTTTCTTTTACAAACTAAATGAATTTACAATAGTAAACAATTTTGTTTCTTTTACAAACTAAATGAATTTACAATAGTAAACAATTTTGTTTCTTTTACAAACTAAATGAATTTACAATAGTAAACAATTTTGTTTCTTTTACAAACTAAATGAATTTACAATAGTAAACAATTTTGTTTCTTTTACAAACTAAATGAATTTACAATAGTAAACAATTTTGTTTCTTTTACAAACTAAATGAATTTACAATAGTAAACAATTTTGTTTCTTTTACAAACTAAATGAATTTACAATAGTAAACAATTTTGTTTCTTTTACAAACTAAATGAATTTACAATAGTAAACAATTTTGTTTCTTTTACAAACTAAATGAATTTACAATAGTAAACAATTTTGTTTCTTTTACAAACTAAATGAATTTACAATAGTAAACAATTTTGTTTCTTTTACAAACTAAATGAATTTACAATAGTAAACAATTTTGTTTCTTTTACAAACTAAATGAATTTACAATAGTAAACAATTTTGTTTCTTTTACAAACTAAATGAATTTACAATAGTAAACAATTTTGTTTCTTTTACAAACTAAATGAATTTACAATAGTAAACAATTTTGTTTCTTTTACAAACTAAATGAATTTACAATAGTAAACAATTTTGTTTCTTTTACAAACTAAATGAATTTACAATAGTAAACAATTTTGTTTCTTTTACAAACTAAATGAATTTACAATAGTAAACAATTTTGTTTCTTTTACAAACTAAATGAATTTACAATAGTAAACAATTTTGTTTCTTTTACAAACTAAATGAATTTACAATAGTAAACAATTTTGTTTCTTTTACAAACTAAATGAATTTACAATAGTAAACAATTTTGTTTCTTTTACAAACTAAATGAATTTACAATAGTAAACAATTTTGTTTCTTTTACAAACTAAATGAATTTACAATAGTAAACAATTTTGTTTCTTTTACAAACTAAATGAATTTACAATAGTAAACAATTTTGTTTCTTTTACAAACTAAATGAATTTACAATAGTAAACAATTTTGTTTCTTTTACAAACTAAATGAATTTACAATAGTAAACAATTTTGTTTCTTTTACAAACTAAATGAATTTACAATAGTAAACAATTTTGTTTCTTTTACAAACTAAATGAATTTACAATAGTAAACAATTTTGTTTCTTTTACAAACTAAATGAATTTACAATAGTAAACAATTTTGTTTCTTTTACAAACTAAATGAATTTACAATAGTAAACAATTTTGTTTCTTTTACAAACTAAATGAATTTACAATAGTAAACAATTTTGTTTCTTTTACAAACTAAATGAATTTACAATAGTAAACAATTTTGTTTCTTTTACAAACTAAATGAATTTACAATAGTAAACAATTTTGTTTCTTTTACAAACTAAATGAATTTACAATAGTAAACAATTTTGTTTCTTTTACAAACTAAATGAATTTACAATAGTAAACAATTTTGTTTCTTTTACAAACTAAATGAATTTACAATAGTAAACAATTTTGTTTCTTTTACAAACTAAATGAATTTACAATAGTAAACAATTTTGTTTCTTTTACAAACTAAATGAATTTACAATAGTAAACAATTTTGTTTCTTTTACAAACTAAATGAATTTACAATAGTAAACAATTTTGTTTCTTTTACAAACTAAATGAATTTACAATAGTAAACAATTTTGTTTCTTTTACAAACTAAATGAATTTACAATAGTAAACAATTTTGTTTCTTTTACAAACTAAATGAATTTACAATAGTAAACAATTTTGTTTCTTTTACAAACTAAATGAATTTACAATAGTAAACAATTTTGTTTCTTTTACAAACTAAATGAATTTACAATAGTAAACAATTTTGTTTCTTTTACAAACTAAATGAATTTACAATAGTAAACAATTTTGTTTCTTTTACAAACTAAATGAATTTACAATAGTAAACAATTTTGTTTCTTTTACAAACTAAATGAATTTACAATAGTAAACAATTTTGTTTCTTTTACAAACTAAATGAATTTACAATAGTAAACAATTTTGTTTCTTTTACAAACTAAATGAATTTACAATAGTAAACAATTTTGTTTCTTTTACAAACTAAATGAATTTACAATAGTAAACAATTTTGTTTCTTTTACAAACTAAATGAATTTACAATAGTAAACAATTTTGTTTCTTTTACAAACTAAATGAATTTACAATAGTAAACAATTTTGTTTCTTTTACAAACTAAATGAATTTACAATAGTAAACAATTTTGTTTCTTTTACAAACTAAATGAATTTACAATAGTAAACAATTTTGTTTCTTTTACAAACTAAATGAATTTACAATAGTAAACAATTTTGTTTCTTTTACAAACTAAATGAATTTACAATAGTAAACAATTTTGTTTCTTTT
The DNA here is from genome assembly GCA_947425015.1 of Pterostichus niger. NCBI lineage: Eukaryota > Metazoa > Arthropoda > Insecta > Coleoptera > Carabidae > Pterostichus > Pterostichus niger. Next base: position 22,872,641 of record OX380344.1, on the reverse strand, counting down.
ACAAACTAAATGAATTTACAATAGTAAACAATTTTGTTTCTTTTACAAACTAAATGAATTTACAATAGTAAACAATTTTGTTTCTTTTACAAACTAAATGAATTTACAATAGTAAACAATTTTGTTTCTTTTACAAACTAAATGAATTTACAATAGTAAACAATTTTGTTTCTTTTACAAACTAAATGAATTTACAATAGTAAACAATTTTGTTTCTTTTACAAACTAAATGAATTTACAATAGTAAACAATTTTGTTTCTTTTACAAACTAAATGAATTTACAATAGTAAACAATTTTGTTTCTTTTACAAACTAAATGAATTTACAATAGTAAACAATTTTGTTTCTTTTACAAACTAAATGAATTTACAATAGTAAACAATTTTGTTTCTTTTACAAACTAAATGAATTTACAATAGTAAACAATTTTGTTTCTTTTACAAACTAAATGAATTTACAATAGTAAACAATTTTGTTTCTTTTACAAACTAAATGAATTTACAATAGTAAACAATTTTGTTTCTTTTACAAACTAAATGAATTTACAATAGTAAACAATTTTGTTTCTTTTACAAACTAAATGAATTTACAATAGTAAACAATTTTGTTTCTTTTACAAACTAAATGAATTTACAATAGTAAACAATTTTGTTTCTTTTACAAACTAAATGAATTTACAATAGTAAACAATTTTGTTTCTTTTACAAACTAAATGAATTTACAATAGTAAACAATTTTGTTTCTTTTACAAACTAAATGAATTTACAATAGTAAACAATTTTGTTTCTTTTACAAACTAAATGAATTTACAATAGTAAACAATTTTGTTTCTTTTACAAACTAAATGAATTTACAATAGTAAACAATTTTGTTTCTTTTACAAACTAAATGAATTTACAATAGTAAACAATTTTGTTTCTTTTACAAACTAAATGAATTTACAATAGTAAACAATTTTGTTTCTTTTACAAACTAAATGAATTTACAATAGTAAACAATTTTGTTTCTTTTACAAACTAAATGAATTTACAATAGTAAACAATTTTGTTTCTTTTACAAACTAAATGAATTTACAATAGTAAACAATTTTGTTTCTTTTACAAACTAAATGAATTTACAATAGTAAACAATTTTGTTTCTTTTACAAACTAAATGAATTTACAATAGTAAACAATTTTGTTTCTTTTACAAACTAAATGAATTTACAATAGTAAACAATTTTGTTTCTTTTACAAACTAAATGAATTTACAATAGTAAACAATTTTGTTTCTTTTACAAACTAAATGAATTTACAATAGTAAACAATTTTGTTTCTTTTACAAACTAAATGAATTTACAATAGTAAACAATTTTGTTTCTTTTACAAACTAAATGAATTTACAATAGTAAAACAATTTTGTTTCTTTTACAAACTAAATGAATTTACAATAGTAAACAATTTTGTTTCTTTTACAAACTAAATGAATTTACAATAGTAAACAATTTTGTTTCTTTTACAAACTAAATGAATTTACAATAGTAAACAATTTTGTTTCTTTTACAAACTAAATGAATTTACAATAGTAAACAATTTTGTTTCTTTTACAAACTAAATGAATTTACAATAGTAAACAATTTTGTTTCTTTTACAAACTAAATGAATTTACAATAGTAAACAATTTTGTTTCTTTTACAAACTAAATGAATTTACAATAGTAAACAATTTTGTT